>CM060964.1:312760627-313268127 GCA_030765045.1 Tenodera sinensis
TTGTTTCCAGCAAATTTCAACTTGAGGACGTTGACCTGATTTCTGCGGCTTTAGCGACAAAAGATACACACTACTAGGTAGGTGATAGATTAGAAAGAAACCCTATAGACGTGTCTATATGTCAAATTTGATTACTCTGATAGTACTGCTGCTTCGTATCTTTCGGGGATTCATAACATAAGACACGGGCCGCAAGATTTTCAGACCAATGATTGAGAATTTCCATGAAATCAAAGCTTCATATGTTTAATTTCCTACTCTCCTTCGCTGCATGAATGCAGTCCAAATAATACAGCATTTCCCAGGAATAAATAAGCGCCCGCTATACACATGTGTTCATATTTCTGTCAAATAATTTCAGGAAACGACTGCAGAAGGCACTTCACCTAGTTATGCTTTCAGTACCACGGCTTGTCTTAAACAATAATTGGAGGAGGAGGGAAGACCTTCTAGTATTAACGTTGTTTTATTAAATTCAATCTCAAACTGTTTGTACTACAGGATTAAGTACCTGCTATCATTCTTAAAACATGGATAGTTTTACGTGCTCAGGGCTCTCTGACCTAATTTTGCTAACCGTGCTGTTACCACGATGACTGAAGCTTAAAAGGATTTATGCACATCGCATCAAAAATGGACAAATAACAAATCCGAGTTCATTTCCAGCGAAAGAGGGAGACTGGAGTATCAACATAATTTAACCGTACACGTGTTAGGAAACCAAAAGTTCATTCAATTCAAAACCAGTTCAACATGCATTTGAGCTGTGGCTTGAGGTCTTCCGATTATTATGATCACTGCTTGGAACATTGTTCAGGAGGATCTTCAAGTCCTTCACACTTGCAAAACTTCGGGAACATCGGTTTGTTCTTCAATGTGCGTTCTGTCTCTTGAACTTAGACAGTAGCAACTGCAAATTCCAAACTTCCCCGCTATTGTGTTGTGGATTGATCAAGCCCAGTTTATCCGTGAGAGCACTTTCAATATGTGAGCACATGTTAAACCACGTGCAACATAGAATGTGCTTGTCAACTCAGATTTGCGATAAAACAATGAGTGCCTATCTATTTCCCCCACGTCTGACAGGGCAACAATACTTGAATTTTTCTCGAGTATTACTTCCGGAACTCTTGAAAGAAATCTCTCTCAACTTAGCTGTGAAATATGACTCCAGCATGAGTCCCACTTTAAACTTGTTCACAGGAATTTGAACAGAATATTTGCAGTTGGTAGATCGGTCGATATGGATGTCCATGAACACCAAGGTTCGCAGGTCTTGCACCAATGGATTTTTTTTCTATAGGAACATATGAAATCACTTGCCTATGATACTCCGGTGAACAAGTAAGGATTGTAGCGCCGATCTGGTATCGGACTCGGAAATCAGTAATCAGACGGATATGATAGTTAAAAGTTCATCAACTCGTGCTGAGAGCGTACAATGAAGAATGGATAGAAAAAGTCATGGAATGTAACATATCAGAAACTTTTGCTTGTTTCCTCATTTTCTCATGGTAATTGCAAGAGGACGGAATTAGTAAGCCACCACGTGGCGACCAACTCTGTAAATATTTGACCATTAGTTAAACCTACTTCATTCTGTTATTCCCACTACACCGACTAGGGAATACATAAAAAATTGTTTATCTCGATTAACAAAGACGATAGCTTTCGTAAGAATATTTAGTTGAATATGTAGAGAAAGTCGTGTGAATGTAACAAACCAGCTCTTTTTTGCATATTTTTTTATTCGGGGAGTCTCACATCTATTACAAAATATAACAATTAATTTATAAATATGCTTATAAATATTGCTTTTGTGCAATTTCGTCCCGCAGGAGTTATTTACATGCCAATTAATCTACTAGGCCGGGACTCGAACCACAACCTGTAGTACAGAAAGTCAGTGCCAGCCAGGCCAACTCGGCGAAAGAGAAACAAAAGCTACACCGTGAACTTGATGTATATATCTGTTACAATACGCAATATTCACATTTACCTTAGCATTTGTCCAAAGTTAACTTTAGGAGTTGTGATCATCGGACTGTGCTAATTCGATGCTCTTGCACTCGCAGCTGTGGCACCAGAGAGAGAGAGAGAGAGAGAGGGGGGGGGGGAGAGAGAGTAGACCGGATGTGGCGATAAAACCTTCTTACCCCAATGCACTCCTGCTTACCAATTTATTTACATCGTTACAGCCACAGAAAACGGAACATCCGGTTTTCTGCACCACCCCTCCACGATTGTCGAAACAGAAAAAGTAATTTGGAATTCCGTGGGAGCGCCGTTTTGTTATGTATGTCTACATGTTAGAAAAAATAACTTCTTTTTGTCTTTGTGCGTGGGTATTTGTGCGCAAGCGCGTGCGACAGAGATGGAGACGCACGTACGCACATAGAGGAGGATAGTTTCGTGGTGGAAACTGTAAGAGAAAAGCGTGTACAAGGGACCAAATCGATACTCCGGCTCTCTCATTTACAATTCGGTAGAGGATTCTCTATGCCTCTTTCTGCTGCGACCCCAAATTTTTTTAACCAATGGCACCAACAATACCACTTGAACAGTTACTTAAATTCCCAATCAGACAAAACTCGCATTGCTAAAAATAAATTAATAAATTAAAATAAACAAACAAAGCTCTAAAGTACACTTCAAATACGTAAGCAATATTTTCAAGTAAACGAGAGGCTTAACCCCAGCATTAAATGTTTATAAAGGTAATATTTAACACTGTTTCGCGCAATTCAGTAGCAGAAACAGTGGTTGACAAAAACTATTAACTGCATGCCCTTGACAAATTAAAAGACTACAGAAGGTAGGCATAGAGTTCCCTCCCGTTGGTATTGCTAGGGTTAAAACCTCAATATCGAATTTTGGGTGGAAGACGATACTTCCTCAACCTACTATAGGCAAACAGACTGCAGTCAAAGAGTGGGATACTATCAACTGTTTTTCCTGCATCCTGTATGCTTTTGGATAGCTACAACAAAATGTTTACTGGATAATATTTATTACTATTACTGTTTTTGTTATTGTTAAGAAACAGTAAAACAAGCTCTTTTGTGAAGTAGATATGAGAGAAGATTATGAGTATACAATGTAATGTAATATTTTTTTACTTTCTCTACTGATAAGTAGGGGCAGTATTGTATTCCACCCAAAAATTCGATGTCGAGATTTCACCCGAAATACTTGTTTTGAGGCCCCCTGAATCCAAAAAAAGCATTTTTAGAAAAAGGTCCGTGTAAGTGTGTGTCTGTGTGTCAGTCTGTCAGTCTGTCTGTCAGTCTGCCAACCTGTGGACAGCATAGCTCAAAAACGAAAAGTCGGTTAAAAACCAAAGTTGGTATTTAAGTTTAATGTCTTTCAAGGATGTGACACGAAGATATTGAAGAAAATAGCCCCACCCTAAACTACCCTTTACATGGAAAAATTTTCGAAAATTTTTATTTTCTTGAAAATGGCTCTAACGATTTTTATTAAAATGTCATACGTTTGAGATATTTTGATGACAAATGAAATGCATATCTTGAATTTTCTGGCTATAGCCCCTGTAGTCGTATTTACTCTGGACGACTTTTGAATAACTGGTAAACCGTTAGAGATAGACCAAATCATACTATACAAAAAATGTAGATCTTGCTAAAATACACAATTTATGTCTCAATAAATTTTCTTGTAGGGTGAACCATTTCGGAGATACTCCTTGTTATGTGTGTGAGTTTCGGAAAACTTAGAACTTTCGTGAAATGGGTCATCGTTATTCATTTTTTTATATGTTACGTGTGCAAAGAGAACGGAATCTCAAAGCTTTAAAAGGTTTGACTATCGCACAAAGCCTACTGTATTCCAATATTCCCCTTGCACCTACAAGGAAATAAGCAATAAGATAATTTGTACAAATGTTTATCTCAACTAACACGAAGAAGATATAGGATTAAGAGTTTGTAAGAATGGTTACTACAAAAGTAGAGAAATTCATGTGAGTGCAACACATCAGATTTTTTTAAATGAAGAGAGCCTTAAAAGCTGAATGAGGTTACAATGAGGAATTTTTGGATGGAATGCAGACAAGCAACGGTCTATAGCTGCTAAAGATAGGTAAATCAGCGTCGCCTTACCTGACAAACGCCAGACCTACACTGTAAGCAGAACCAACCTTAATTTCCTGTACGTTCTCGTTGCCCATTAAGGAGGCGCAGAAAAAGAGGAAGGAGAAATAGTACCCGGGCTAAACAGCGGAGAAAACGCAGGCCGAGAATGGGAGCAGTAAGGGTTATAAATCCGCAGAAATAAAAATTTCTGGCACGTTTCATCCCCAGTCTGGAAAGTGTGCACGACGGAGAAGACCTGACGACTTAATTCTTTTCCATCTTCCCCCTGCTGTACACGGTAGTTCCTGGTACAGTCAGCGGCGGAGGGTGGCGGGGAACCATCCACGTTCCTTCTGCACTCTTGGGTTAATCTAATTAGCGAATCTCTCATTCATTTATTCAGGCTTCCTGGTTCCGATATTCCACTCCTTCAGCATACAAGACTTAGCACCAGACCAACTTCCAGACGGTCTAAGTGCGATGTGCAATCTCTTCATCTTATTTATTACTTTTAACAATTTACTTATTCAAAGATACGTCTGACGCGATGAGTGTATTAAACACTACAAAAGACCTTCTGGATCACGAAAAGGCTGCTGTGTTACATTCATAGGACCTTCTCTACTCATTTTCATTCATTATTTTCTCCACTATATATAGTAAGTAGGGGAAGTATTGTTCTCGATCCAAAAATATATGTTTTGAGACCCCCTCCCTGAATCCAAAAAGAAGCAGTTATAGAAAAAGGTCCATGTCTGGGTGTATGTGTCTGTGTGAACAGCAATTCGGTTAATAACCAAAGTTGGTATTTAATTTTAATATTTTTCAAGGATCAGACCCCTAAAATAACCTTTACATGGACAATTTTTCGAAAATTTTGATTTTCTCAAAAATGGCTCTAACGATTTTGATTAAAATGCCATATAAGATATTTTTATGGCAAATGAACTGTATATTTTGAGTTTTCTGGCTATATACCATTTAGTTCTGTTTACTCTTGATAACTTTTGCATAACTGGTAAACCGTAAGAGGTAGACAAAATTTTACTGCACAAAAAATGTAGATCTCGTTAAAACACACAGTTTACATCTGATGCATTTCTTTGTGGAGTGAACCACTACATATTCCTTGTTATTTGTCTGAATTTTGGAATACTTATACTTTTCTCAAATGGGAGGTCGTTATTCATTTATTTTTTTACCTTTTGGCCATGCTAAAAGAACCTAATTTCAAACCATCGCATAGTCCTTAGCTTCAAAACATTGAACTATCACTAGACATACCAAGTTCCCATATCCCCCTTGTACCTACAAGAAAATTAGCAATAAGATAATTTCTGCAAATTTTTATCTCGATTAACATGGAGGAGATAGAGGAATAAGCGTTTGTAAGAATAGCTTGTACAAGAGTGAGTAGAAAAAGGCATGCGAGTGGAACACATTAGATTTTTTATAAGTATATCTCTTCCGCGAATAAATTCCTAAAACGGTTTCATTTTGCACCTATTTCCCGTCAATCAAGATAAAAGCTTGCAGAAATGATTTAATTACACGCTTCCTTATAAGGGGAACATAGGACGCTGAACCAATATTCAAAACTTAAAAGCAGGTCGCTATAAGCTGGCTTTCAAAGTCAGTACTCTGTGCATGATACCACAAGAAGCAAATAAATTGCAATAGCAGTTAGAAAATCTGCGAAGTATTGGAAAATCCAAACTGTGGCTGACACAGAATTTAATGGCGGGTGACTCAACGCAACATCCAATCAGAGGCTTGCCAGACCTTGCGGTGTTGTATAGTTAAACGCGCTGTGAAGCTGTAAAGCCGGTCACATAGATGAATATCAATTGCGCCCAACAGGAAACAGGAATCACCCGCTATTAAATCGTGTGTCTGCCATAATCAATACTTCGAAAATGGTGAATGCTATAAAAATGTATTTGGTGTTAATTAAGCGTTCTAACGAGATTCAAATTTTTCATCCAGTAAGCTTTGTCTGCCTCTATTGGTCGACGAATTCTACAAAGATCGGAATGAAGAGGATTTCACAGGATATTCGTAGAAAAAGCAAGATAGAGATTTAACTTTTACGGCACATACTCTTGAGATAACCTATTTTAATAAAAAATTAGCCATTTCTGAAAAAATAAACAAACAATAAAAATTCTTCCAGGTAAAGGATGGGATAAAGTAGGGGAGGAGATTTTACTGGAAATCACGTCACATCCGTTGAAGAAACTGAATTGAAATACTAATTTCATATTTATCCACCTTTTCGTTATTGAGTTAAGCTGTTCCGCTCCATGACGTGCGCACAACACCAAAAATCAGCTGACATTCTTATACTACTATTGATTATCTAGATTAGCTTACTTGTTCTTGCTGTGTGCAAGAAAGCAGAATGGGGTCCTGGTATTACATTCCAGGATGGAGTCATAAGTTTTAATGTTTGATTTTATACCTAGATATTATGGCTATTTAGCATTAGGAAAAGTTAAATTAATTCTTGCGTGGCACATTGTATCGTAGCAGATTCATTCGAGGACGACTGTAAATAGTTCAAACGCGATTCTAGTCATTACTATGCACAGTTAAAACCGTTTATAACGACGTCGAAGGGACCAAAAGCTTACAGTCGTTATAGCCCAGGTCTGGGCAACTGTTGCTCTCTGAGCGTAGACTACTCACGGCGTTGCACTGAAAACTGTATAAGCAGCTAAAAATGGTTATTCAAGGTATCCCGCGAGTCGCCCAGGCCTGTGATAGCGGATAGTCGCATAAACCGGGTGCTTCTTTTCTTTTTCTTTTCACTTTTCTTTTTTCTTTTCGTTTTTCTTACCTTCTCTGCTACGTACAGTAAGTTGAAGTATTGTATTCCAACCCAAAAATTCGATGTCGAGATTTCGCCGGAAATATGTTTTGAGGCACTTTGAATTAAAAAAAAAGTGAATTTATCGTGATGCGTTTTAAAAAATATTTTGTTGTTTAACGACGCTGTCAATTGCCAGAATCAGCATCACCGGTGTGCCGGAATTTCGTCCCGCAGGAGTTTTTTTACCACGGACCGTAAGAGACGGACCAAATCTTACTATACAAAAATGTAGATCTTGCTAAAACACAATTTATGTCCAAATAAATTGTTTGTAGAGTGAACCATTTCGGTGATATTCCTTGTTATTTGTGAGAGTTTGGGAATACTTAAACTTTCGTCAAATGGACGATCATGATTCATTTTTTTTTTTTTTTTTATTTCTTAGACGTGCAAAGAGAACGGAATTTGAAAGCATTAAAGGATTTGACTATCGCTCAAAGCCTACTTTATTCCCATATCCCCCTTGTACCTACAAGGAAATAAACAAGATAGTTTCTGCAAATGTTTTCTCAAATAACACGAAGATATAGGAATAAGAGTTTGTAAGAATGGTTAGTACAAGAGTAGAGAAAGTCATGTGAGTGCAACACATATTTCTCTATAAGATTCGTATCCTTAAATTTTAGGCTGCCATAGAGATAGATAAAACTTGAAAAGTAGCAGAAATGCAGTACACCTACAGTATTTACAATTCAGTATTTGCGGAGAGGGGCTAAAGAGGACTTTTTTATGTTTATGCAGTGTGTACAACAATAGTATGCCAGCAAAATTCAAAAACCTATAATAAGCGAGGAAAGAAGTGGCAACAAAGAAAATTGTTCAATAATGTCAAACCGGTCTTGGATAATGAATGAGATCAAATTTTGATCAAAACTTCCGGTAAGTGTTGTATGGTATAATAGTCAATTTGAAATCTATAATCTACAGAAAACAAGAGTTTGAAAATAAGGCTACATTGTTATTAACAATCTCCATATGCGCAACAAACAAAAATGAACGTTGGACGTTATTGCCAATATATTTCTCCGAAAATGTAATAAAAAATACGTCGTTTTATACAAGTCGCAATACGCGATATTTTGTATACTGAAATACTGACGTTGCGCGGGGTTTGACCATTTTGTTCCTACAACTTTAGACTTAAGTTGGACACTATAAAGAACCCAAAATAAACAAAATAAATCAATAAAAACACTGGGAAAACAAGATACAAAAGCAGCGTTGACAACCACAAATACCACATGAAGAAAACTAGTATAGAAAGCTGTGTGAATGTAAGAGGCTGCATTTCTAGGTCAATCTTATAGAAAATTATATGAATTATTTGTAGAAGAGGGAGTAGAGAAAGAAGTATGACCATGATTCGTAAAACAAAAGTGTAGAGAAAATCAATGTGTTACATTTCTATTGCAGTCATAGAAAACTGTATGAATTGTATGCTGAAGGGCGAGTAGGGAAGGATATGTGAATTTAATACGTAAAAGAAAAACGAATATAAATTACCATGTGAATTTTATGTTTTATAGTACATACTACAGGATTTGGAGGGACTGTTAGATTTCGTCGTTATAACTTTATTCCACATTATTATCGTTGCTGTATTTTCTCAATATTACCTTAAATATACGCATTATAGCTACAGTTAATCTAGATATACACGCTGTTATTACTTGCAACAATCACGATCCTTTCAGCACATTCCAACTTTCCCTTTGTTATTTGAGGCATCTGTGAGGGACAGTCAAATGCAACATCAATCTTCCCTAAATTAATATTACCATTGATAATGCAAGTAATGAGTAAATGAAACAAACAGTCAAGCATAGTGGGAGAGGGCGTTACAAACAGAAATTTGATTGTCTATCATAAAAGCACGGTTTGGCTTGTATGTTATAAACAGTATTACATTTCATATACAATATTCCGTTAGCAGCTTAAAGCGTCTATACAGTGTACATACAGGACATAAACGCATCTGTTTATGCATAACAAATATGAATCCAACGTAACGACAGTGAAAGTTTTACGCAAGCATCTCAATTTGTTCTTCAGTGTAACATAGGCCTTCTGCAGACTTCATCAGTAAAGACCAATGAAGGGCGTTAAAAGCACTACAAAATAAGCATTAAAGTCGGTATCTGTGACTGCTAAATGGGCAAGGTCATAAAACAAGCCGGAATAGAGTCATTAATTCCTTTACCCCTCAAGACATATTTCTGCCGGCATAAAAGTCAACCTTTGTTGTTTATTATCTTTCGCCAAGCACATTCGCATTTTAACCCTTCCCTTACTCTTGTTTCGCTTTCTAATACAGAATATCCAGCTCACAAAGTATATTACCAAATATTTCTTTCTGTACAGTAGGGGTGAGAAAACTTGTTATTGGCGCCGTCTTAGAGGGTTACTTCATTGCAGAAACTCGTTCTTAAAATGGTTCTTCTAAGTGGGTACCTGTATGCTACTTATATTCACCAAAAATAAATATACATCTTAAATTAATCGAAATGAATAACACGTAAATGTACCAATACAGCCGGTCTCCATGCCCAGCTTCGGTGCCTTGCGGCGCAGGGGATCTTACGTTTGAGTCCCACTTCAGCATGGGTATTTATTTGTGTGTTTATAAACGTCTATGTATATGTGTCGGTCTGGGTGGCTCAGTTGGTTAGACGCTGGCCTACTGATCCCAAGGTCGCGGATTCAAATCCGGCCCAGACCAATGGTTTTTAAGCTCCATGTCAGTAGATTTACTGGCATGTAAAAACTCCTGCGGGACAAAATTACGACACACCAACGACACTGATGTGATCCTGGCAATTGACAGCGTCGTTAAACAACAAAATATTTTTTTTCGCGCAAGGGGTTCCGGGTTCGATTCCCGGCTGGGGGGTAGGAATTTTTCTCCAGCCAGGATTAATCCTCACCTTCCCTGAGTCTGGAAGTTTAATGGCGGCGCTGTGGCTGAGTGGTTAGACTTCTCGCCTACCACCTAGGCGGTCCCACATGTGGTATTCGTGGTGGACGAAGCGGCGTCTGGGCGGGTTTTCTCCGGTTTCTCCGGTTTCCTCCGCCATTCATTCATCCAATTTCTTTCCAATCACCCATTTCGCCTGCATTTCATATCAGTCTCTTCCTCACTATCATACCTGGTGCTTGGCTGACCACCTGCTTCCAGGTCTTCACTCTGTCCGGTCCAGAAGTTCCTCTACTCCCCGACAGGCGTCTGACCCTAGGCTGGCTTGTAAGTCCTAGGGGGTGTAAGTCCTACATAAGGGGAGGGTAATTAGGGAAAGAAGAAGTATATGTGCGAGTGTATATGCAAATACAACCAGGAATACAACAGAAAAGCAGGGACAAACAATTGTTTTTAGACGAACAATGAAAAACAACAAACGATACAAAACATGGTTAAAAAAAGAAGTTCACTTTACACGGCAACATTTTCGTCTCAGTGTTAGAAATTATGCTTTCTCCCTCTTTAAACTGAGATCACCAATAAGTTTCATTTGTGTTTGACTTTTGTCGAGCGGAAAAAGAAGTTTCAGATTGTACATAGATGCTAAAATATTGCAGAGTTTTTATTACGCAAGCATTGTATGCGAAATTTTGCCAATTATAAACACAGCCTATTTTCTCAAGAGCAGAAATACATATGTACATTACAATAATGGCAGTTTAATAAACTCTTGCCATCCCTGACAGCATCGTGCTGCCAAGGTTTCACACCACCGGCCTATAGGCGACTCAAGAAGTGCCATGACAGGCACAAAATTTAATGGCGAGTGACAGTTGATCATTATTATTCCCTTTCCGGTTGTGTGAATACATTTTTTGGGCGCAAATGATATATTACCGGCTTTACAGCGTGATTTCACAGCGTGTTTAACTACACCACCGGAAGGGGTGGCAAATGTTGAGCCACCCACCATTAAATTTTGTATCAGCTATAATAATACTGAAATACATATAAATGCCATTGGCGTTCTATTCTTTATAAGCTAAATTCTCTAAAATGTTACTGTTCTTCTTTCGGTGTAATTTGGCTTAACTTTATAATAATATATGCATACAGTTACGTTTTGGAAATTGTCACCAAGTCTCCGTCAGATGCAATTACCAAAGCTCCATAAGACTGCAAGCTAATGCTTAAAAATCTTAGCACAAGCACATCAAAACCTTCAGATTATAGAAAATTAGTATGCTATGAAGCAAGACATTTTAATAATGCACTGAGAACATTTCCAAATATTTCCGTATCGTCAACATCCAGGCAGCATTTTTTCAACCTGGGCCCACCCCATCCACATCCACATCCACATCCACATCCACATCCACATGCCTAGCTACAACCCCATCAACAGCATACACTTACGGTCGTGAAATATAGACTGCCTTATGAGAGGGCAGTTAAACATAAACAATCATCCAATAAAGTGCCCTTGAAACCTCGTTTGTATTTCTTACGTCCCGAGAAGACAGGCAAGAGACAAATATATGACAAATTATTTGTATATTTTATGCAGTCATATTGGCTGTGTAATGGTTCACGGAGACATAGGAAACTGGAAAAAAGGTGTTGGGATTTTTCCTCAAACTTTTTGATTGTTCAGCCGTGGAAAAATGATTGAACGCATCAGAAGAGCAGTCCCACGTCGTGTTGCAGCGCAATTTACACAAGTCTATAATTCCAACATACAGCCTGGGTTTATTAATAATCTGCTCTATGTGTTATCGTCTGTCGCACATACAAACAGGCTGTACCTTGGATCACCACTCGTATTTGTACTTGTTCCTGATAAAGAAAGGGGCGGTGTGCCTATTTGTGTTTCCGACTGGCGATAACATACGGAGCAGACTATCAATAAACTCAGGCTGCATGTTGGAAATCTCGACTAGTGTAAACCACGCTGCAACACGATGTGGACATTCTGCTCTCCTAATGCGCTCAATAATTTTCCCATGGCTGTACTATGCTTCCGATTTTCTACAGCTGCTTGAATAATGGGAATTATCAATGTCACAATTTAACATTTGTTGCTTTCTATAGTCAGTCAACATTTAAGTCAATGTCAAATAGTGAATTAAATGTGTTTTGTTTAAAAAGAGAGACATGGGATATTTATCTAAATGTGGTATAGTATGAAAAGACTACTCTGCAATTTATGCTATTTCGAAATTACATTTCTACCGGCCGTTCCGATAAAAAAAGTTGTCATAAACGAGACTTCAAATTCTTTCAAAATATTTGCTTATATCACAGTTTAAGCGTATGGTCTTTTGTGTTTTAAGAGCAAATAATCAGAACACATCAACTTGGTTTATGAAGAGTCGACTATTGACTGGGTAGAGAAAACGACCTGACTGTTACATATCAGATTTCTCGCTCCAGCAGAATATTAGTTTTTTCTAACTTTCCCCTCGGTTTCTGGGTGTACATATTAATTGGCAAAAGTGTGATGACGCTTGTTTTACAACTAATTTCAACTTTTCGCATTCGGAGCTTCTTCATGGTGCATGTAATTATTGACTGTCGCTCCACTGCAGCCGCGGGCACATCCATCATCATCGTCAGCGATACGTCAGCCTTCCATGTCACTGTGGGCGATTAATTCCTGCACTTAAAATTCACTTCCCATGTTCATCAGCTCGCCCCCCCCCCCCCCTCCCCGTCTACCGGTATTCAAATCAGTTGTAATTAAATCAAGTTCATTAGAGCGTCCAAAACTTTTTCAACATAATTAATGTCGAAGAATGTTTACTGATGAGCAGGGAAGCAGTGTGAAACGCTTTTCCACTAGCTACAGAGGCGGCTCGTGGCCTGAATACTGCAGCTCATCACTTGTTCAAATATACAGCAGTTTTAGTTAACATTTACTTAAAGTCTGCCTCTGTTTACCATAAATTTAAAATTGTACTCAAAGAGGTATTTTCTGTGCATATAAATGTGAAAGACTATTGACACGATTAAAGATAGAGGTTACTACTGATTCTACCAATTTAAATCTTTAGAACTCTTCGGAAAACGTTTAGTTACTAATACATAGTAGGTTTAGAGTATAATATATTAGTACTTCTATTCGAAGTAGATACTAAACGGTCTCATAAACATTTTGTTCTTCTTGGATTGTAAAAGTGCTGCTTTAAGGCAATTCATCTGTAAGATTTCGTAAACAACTGCAAAAAATCTGATGTGTTGCACTCACATGACTTTCTCTACTCTTGTACTAATCATTCTTACAAACTCTTATTCCTATATCTTCTTCGTGTTACTTAAAATAAACATTTGTACAACTTATCTTATTGCTTATTTCCTTGTAGGTGCAAGGGGAATATTAGAAAATCAGTAGGCTTTGTGCGATAGTCAAATCTTTTAAAGCTTTGAGATTCCGTTCTCTTTGCACACTTGACATATAAAAAATGAACAACAATGTTCCATTTCACGAAAGCTTTAAGTTTTCCGAAACTCGCACACATAACAAGGAATATCTCCGAAATGGTTCAACCTACAAGAAAACTTATTGAGACATAAATTGTGTATTTTAGCAAGATCTACATTTTTGTATAGTATGATTTGGTATATCTCTAACGGTTTGCCAATTATGCAAAAGTCGTCCAGAGTAAATACGACTACAGGGGCTATAGCCAGAAAATTCAAGATATAAATTTCATTTGTCATAAAAATATCTCAAACATATGGCATTTTAATCAAAATCGTTAGAGCCATTTTCAAGAAAATCAAAATTTTCGAAAAATCTTCCATGTAAAGGGTAGTTTAGGGTGGGGCTATTTTCTTCAAAATCTTTGTGTCGCATCCTTGAATGACATTAAACTTAAATACCAACTTTGGTCTTCAACCGACTTTTCGTTTTTGAGTTATGCTGTCCACAGGCACACAGACACAGAGACACACACTGACCTTTTTCTAAAAATGCTTTTTTTTGGATTCAGGGGTCCTCAAGGCATATATTTCCGGTAAAAATGGAAACTGGTGGTTTTCTTTAAGTTTTACTGGACTTATTTATTTTGAACTTCTGATTTACCAAGATCAGCAATATTTATAGTTTCGTACGGTCATTCAAACACTTTTGAACACATTAGCGTTATGTAAATCTCAAAACTTATTTCACGTTTCTTTTCTCCAAAACCTTTTCTTGGCACTTTTCTTTACTTTAATCCTCCACACTCTTCTGCAATTACTAGGCTCATAAGCCAGTTTATGAAATGGTCTAATTATTTCATGATTTATAAAATATTGCCATACCTTGATATTCATAAAACCCCAAAAAATATATGAATGAGATTTTTCTCTCGTAGATTCATTAGAATATTCATCAATTCTCCTGTGATGTCCTTTATATTGACCTGTTAAGGACAAAATTAACATTTTGAATAAGATGTAACAAATAAATTGACATACGCAACATTTGAATTAACAGCTACAAATCGAATGCATCAAGCAGAAGCAAGTAGGTAATATCATTGAAATAAAATATGTACACATTGTACTTCGACTTTGTATTATAACTAGACATGAAACATTTCCTTCGTAACCAAGATATCAGCATAACGTCAACACATACTATATACACATTGCGTCATAAGGAGGTGATTCTCTGTAATGCCTTGTGCATCTAGAACCCACTCTTGTTGACCTCTGACCAGGTGCAAAGTTCAGAGGGAACTACAATGTATGGTTTATGCGTAGCCAATCTCATGTCCATTGAAGGGAATGTTTCATCTCTAATTATAATTGTCATAGTGTTTATATTATTAGCTTTCTCCGTTGAGACCATGAGTTTTTCTTGATTTTCCGTGGTCGTTCCTCTTCTTTCTTTACTTTCTTGTCCATAATTTCCTTCATCTTCTGTTTTAGGGTTGAGGAACCAGGCGACAGTGTTGCGGCTGGGTGGAGGTGGTGGTGCGCTTTGTGAAGACTTCTACCTGACTTGGTCGGACTGCCGACGGACCGGCCTTTCGTGAGCGGTTTCCATTAAAGAACCCCCGGGGGTTTGGGATTTGTGGGCAGGCTTGAACGGCGTCAAATATATTCAATATGGACGTTAGGGACCCCGTCCACTATTGTGCACATCATCTCCCGGATATGACCCACCTTCAGATCTCTCCCCTCTTCCCTCCCTCCTTTCCTTTCTCCCAGGAGTCGCGTTCGAAACACAAATGGCCACATTGCCCTACATTGGTGCCCTGTCACGTCTTAGGGGTCTCTTAGTGGTATGCACTTGTACCTACATATACCTTTACCTTTCTCCTCTAACTGCTGTTTAAATATTGTTAGTACTACAATACAGAGATTATATAATATAATTGCTCTATTTCAAATGCGGATGGATTAGAAAGGGATTATTTTTCAAAACTGCGTTGCGCCCCCATACTTTCTTGTATTTCAACTTCCATCGATCCACCTTTCTTCATTGTTACTTGTGTTTGCATTCATTATATCTAGCTTATAGCTCTTCCTTTAAAGTTTCACTCGTGCTTTTTGTATTATTATTTTAATGACACTGTGGTGATAATTGCCAATAAAGTCTTAATTATCCAATAAGGTTACACAAATACTCAATATAACAAATCACGTGTCTTCAGCACATAATTGATTTTCTCGCGTTTTTCTGTAGTAAAATATTTTATTGTGACACGCTCATTTTGCGTAATGCAAATTAAACATTGCAAAAGTTCAGCAACAGGTGTTCATTGAAACTTAACAATGAAGCTTTCTTACCGGCAGGATAGAGTTTACTATGTATGTGATATGTGTTGTAATAGTGAAGAAACAAATCATCGTTATGCCTGAATGGTACAAAAAACGAATTTAGTAATATGCACTGTTTGGGACTGTCAGTTTCTTAACGTCTTAAGGGGTCTCGCAATGGGTGAGGCATAACCACTGACCAATAAACTGTTGACAATTGCAATACGCGGCTAGAGGCGTGGCGCTGTAATGCGAACAAGAAAAATGGGACAGGGGAAGGGTAATTAAACGTAGCCTCGTAGAAAAGCCACGTTTTAATTTTCTTTAGATTTAGCTCCAAATTCTTAATCCTATTATGGAAAAGGTTGCAAATTTTGCTTGAAATGAACGGCATTTATAGGGTTAAACGATTCTGTGTTATAAGCAAACCTTTAACTTTGTCCTCAGAATCACAACAAAATATGCAAAGCCTTACAGTAAACATAATACAATATTACTTTCAAAAATTATAAAACAGTTTAATCCTTCCACAAATTCTCCCTATATTTATGCTGAAATTAAAATTAGTATCGAAATAGCTTTAAACGTGTTTGTCTATTGGATTTTATTATAGCGTAGTTTCTGCTTTCGAATGAACGGTTTTATTCTAATACCTATGCAATAAACCGCCTTTCTTGCATGGCATTAAAATTTAATTACACTTCTGTGAATTTGCAGAGTTATTGAAATTTGTCGAACTGTGTTACCAGCTTGCCATAGACCATAATCTGACACGTGTAGTTTCTCATGTATACGACGTGCTGTGAATCAAGCAACAGTTGAGTAACGATAAAGTGAACCGTCAGAAATAATCAGTACTTCCCTTTCATGCCGACGTGTCATTGGTTATAACTATGCCCAGCCAGTAGTTTGAATACAGCTGTCATTGGAGAGGGGCAAAGAGAGGGAAAGAAGGGGAAGCTACGAAGGCCTCGTTAAATAATTATGATATCCTTGCATTTTACTAAATTCGCTTTCTGCACAAACGTGCGGCAGTGTGTATCGCCAATGTGATTATTATTTCTATAACTGCCGATTTCCAAGTAGCTAAAGTGTAACGTTCATAAAATCGATTGATCGCGGCTGTGAACTTCCTTTATGGTTCATCACTGGTTTGTCTGGGAAACATTTAATTTGTATTACTAAACATTTAACTACATTAATATATTTAATTAGTTGATTAATAATTACCTATTGCATTCAAGTGTTGCCTCCTTCGAAATGTTTGTAATGTTCTTAATGATAAACTTTAAATGACTTTTGATGTTATACATTTTGCTTCTTGATTATTTTGCATACTTTACATTGGACATTCTCATCAATTTTGTTACTTAACGCTCATTGTAAGGTCACACTGTTCATCCTTTTGCATCACAGTTGTCACGTAGCAGGCTAGCTATTTTAGTCTCTCGTTTTGTTTGGTCTCCAGCTAGGAGCAAAAGTAGGCTTGCTTTCGTGTCATGCTTTGCCTAGGCAATCGCTAGATGGAAACAAATGAACATAACATGTATGAGTCCGTAAACATTGTATTCGAAGATATTTCCAAGACACGTCAAATACTTTATATTTATTTGTGTACTATTTATTTAGAAAAAAGATAACTCGTGCTATTGTTTGCTAAGTTGCCAAGGTCCAGATTACAATACAAAATATCAGTAGTAGCAATAGGAGTATGTATTGCCACAATTATTATCAGACTTTCTAAACAGGGACCAATTTTAACATTTAATAAAATCAATTCAGTCAAATCTCTAGTGATAGGAAAATAATAGCCTAGTTTATGAACACCCATTCCTTGACATTCTTCATAAGTCAAGCCTCAGAAATCTACCTACTTAATTTTCTGGCAGTTGTGGTTGTCACTGCACTTTTACACGAGGGTTTCTACATCGATTTCTGCATCACCTGTTTCGTGACCGCATTTCACAGAACTGCCAGCCTCAGTGGAATTCGTTTACCAGGGAAATCAGCGGTGGCTGGTAGAATGTTATCAAGCGTTCTTTCTTTCTTTCTTTCTTAAGACAAGTTCCACTAACGGCAGTAGGAAGAATCTGTATACTATCAATGTTTGCCTTGTTTCACTGTCAGAAAGTCCAAATCATTCAGAAACATTATTTATTATCAGTGTTGCAAACTGTCGCGGAATTCTGCTACACATAGCGAAATTTGAGCCTTCGGGATACTGCTGCAAAAACCGAAAAGTAGAAAAATGTAGCAAGTTTTTTCAGTTCTAATTTTTAAAAAAAAATAAACTATCTATAAAATAGCCCTACAAAAATTATCAATTAACATTGCACAAATTTAATATAGTCATTTTAAGTTTTGAAGCTCAAATGTGTCTAAATTAGCTAAACTGTTACTTGTGATGTCAAATGAAACTGCTGCCTGATGTGGAAAGAGTACTTTCCATGATGACATGAAACTCAAGAAAAGGAACAACCTGAAACCTCAAACTCTGATTTCTTAAGAAATAATGATCATCATTTCACGGTTTAAGCCAACAAGGCTCGTCTCGGTGCCATGGAATTTAATTAAAAGTGTTGTATCCACATACAGACAATTGCTGTATTTAATATCCA
Source organism: Tenodera sinensis (assembly GCA_030765045.1). Taxonomy (NCBI): domain Eukaryota; kingdom Metazoa; phylum Arthropoda; class Insecta; order Mantodea; family Mantidae; genus Tenodera; species Tenodera sinensis. The sequence continues at coordinate 312,778,919 of CM060964.1, forward strand.
ATAACTGATGAGCACGTAAATAAATTTGGGAAATCCATGTACAATTTTTTAACAGGTGCTACAGTGACAACAACATATTACATTTGCTACGGTGATAGATGGCTCTTAAAATACTGTAACTGGCCTGTGTATGAACCCCTTCAGTGATTTAATTTATTTTATTATATTGTCTATTAGGTCTGTTATGGACTTCACTGAAGTATATCACCCTCACCACTACTATTAATTCATTGTCTTGGTCATCTGGCTCCTAATAGACGAACATTGCAGTTTTTGTAATCATTATATTTGTATTCTAGCAGCATCATTTTGTCCGGCATGCAACAAAATTCAGTGCTTTTGGTTGGTAACACTGTTTATTACAATGCTCAAGCTAATTGTTTCACTTTTACTTTCTCTACTGGTAAGTAGAGAAAGTATTGTATTCTGCCCAAAAATTCGTTATCAAGATTTCACCGGAAATATATGTTTTGAGACCCCTGAAACCAAAAAAAAAAGCATTTTTAGAAAAAGGTCCGTGTGCGTGTGCGCGTGTGCGTGTACGCGTGTGCGTGTGTGTGTGTGTCAGTCTGTGGACAGCATAACTCAAAAACGAAAAGTCGGTTAAAAACCAAAGTTGGTATTTAAGTTTAATGTATTTCAAGGATGCGACACGAAGATTTTGTAGAAAATAGCCCCACCCTAAACTACCCTTTAAATCGAAAATTTTTCGAACATTTTTATTTTCTTGATAATGGCTCTAACGATTTTGATTAAAATGCCATATGTTTAAGATATTTGCATGACAAATGAAATGCATATTTCTAATTTTCTGGCTACAGCCTATCTAATCCTGTTTACCCTGGATGACTTTTGAATAACTCGTAAACCGTAAGAGATAGACAAATTCTTAATATACAAAAAATGCAGAACTCGCTAAAACACACAATTTATGTCTAAATATTTTTTTTTTGGGGGGGGGGGGTTGTTTTGTTTTTTCTTTTGTTTTTGTTAAGTGAACCACTTTGGAGATATTCCTTCTTATTTTGGAAAACTTAAACTTTCGTCTAATGGAACATCGCTATTCATTTTTTATATGTTAGCCGTGCAAAGAGAACGGAATTTGAAAGCTTTAAAAGATTTTACCGTCGCTACTGTATACCCATGTTCCCCTTGCACCTACAAGAAAATAAGCATACGCTAATTTCTGCAAATGTTTATCGCAACTAACGCGAAGATAAGAGGAATGGCTAGTAGAAGAGTAGAGAAGGTCATGTGAGTGGAACACATTAGACCTTTTTATGTTCTATATAGTGCTCCTGTTATATAATTAAACTTATTTAGTTTATTATTGATATTCATTTCCCTTGTGCAAGATATTTCGCAGCCTAGAAAGTTAAATTTTGTTACTTGTTCTACTGGTTTGATAATATTATCTTTGACCAAACTGAACGAGAACCCTTGAAAGTCATGATATTTCGTTTAATTTATGTAGCATTCTTTGCATCTTTCTCTTATGATGTTAAAAACCAACTTACCCAGGCAACCCACCACAAGCAAAGTTCAAGCACGGATATACAACCCCCACTCCATAGAGGTGGGTAGTTACCTACTCCGTGACTGATGATCTCAGCTGTTCCTGTAGTTACTTCCCCGTTAATTCTGGTTCGATTGAAATTCATGACACGAAGCGCCATAGCGCTGTTTTATTGATCACCCATGAAATATGAATCCTATCTACAAAATCTGTTATGATTCTGAGGATTATAATACAGTGTGGTTGACTCTACGACCATTACAACCTAATAATTCTAACTTTTGGTTAATAAGTATTAAATTATCAGATACCAGCTTAACTTCACTAAAGTATGAGAACGAATGCATTTTCCTCGTTTGAAGCCTGTATCTTCTTCGTAACCTTTGGAATTATTTAGAAGTACGTTTAATAATTATAACTGTGTTTTTATTTTAAATGTGTAACATGGCAACAACCTTTTTATACTCTGACTTGAATCTTACTATAAGTATAACTATATTGCTACAGTTTTGTTGTAAAACCGGGGGATCAGTGCGTGCATGGATAAAAAAGAAATTACAATTTCTGTAATATTTTCCCGTAAACCAGTGCGAGGATACTTAAAATAAATCTGTGAAACTTTGGCACGGTGAAGTAAACGGTTCGTTATTTTAACATTTTGATATTTAAAAGTACAAAATGTTTATAGCTCTGAGGTAACTGAAGAAGCACCTTGTCAAAATTCAACACCTACAGCAAATTAAATGTCCATTTTACTTTTTCATCAGAATTTTGATGTCTCCTTACATTTTTTTCTTCTTATCTCCCTGTTATCTTTTGTGTTGGGCCTTCGTATCTATCCATTATAATTTATTCTCGCTCATAATTTTTTCCCAATTTATATGCCTCCTTTAACATCTAAATCTATGCCTAAGTCCATAGCGTTAGCTTTTCCTTTAGGAACAATTGCTCATTGGCAAAGATGTTCACTAGTTTTTATGGTTTATGTAACTTTGGCTTTGTTTACGATAGGTCTTTAAATAAAAATCAAATTTACACACATATTTACACTCTCAATCACACTGCAGACTCTAGGCAGCATGGGAAATAATTTTGGCTAAACCGGAAATTGAACCCATCAACCTCTGGATTTGGAAGCTAGCATGCTAAGTACCCGACCGCAGAGGCAGTCCTCGCTCTTACTGCATTTAACCAAAGATGCTATAGACTAAGCTTACATACAACTAATTAGAGGCAAATCATAGATAGAAATCAAAGCAATGAGAGAAATATGACATGTTCCCTAAATAACTACAATTACTTATAGAAACCCAATAATGTTCTAAAACAAAAGATTTGTGGTACTCAAGAGAAATGCTAAAAGCCATACAAATTATATACCTAAAGTAGTTGTGTGAACCACATATATCTACATGTAATAAAATGCTTGAAATCCCCTTCGTTTCGTGTTTATTCTGTGTACCAAGGGAGAAAAGAGAAGTAGGATTTTGGGGGAGAACTAAGAATATATCGTGTCTGGAATGTGCCGTGCAAACGGAGTATAAATTAACCTCAGCACTGCATTCTTTATTTCTCCTTCTTCTTGGGCTTGTGCCTTGAACAAAAGTACAGGCCAACTGCATCTAGGCGTGTTGGATCACAGGTAAATTTACAATCCCTCGAAAACCACGTCGTCTTATACAAAGCTCTAAGAGTACAACACAAGCTCAAACGTACATTCCCATTGAGATAATGTATATGCAAGTGACAAAACTCTTTCCATACAATGTAGAGAACCAGAAACGAATCCATGGATATTCGGGAGTTTCAAAAGTTAAGATTATTTTGTCCCGAATGTTAATTACCCGATGTCTCTCTTAAAAGATCATAGAGGACGCCAAATTACATACAAATTTTCAGTATGGACTACTGCATGTAAAACTTAATTCATTTAGAGCTTTTAATTGTCTATAATCTAACATCATAACAGGTGAGTCAGCTGTCCGTTATTTTCCAGTTTTATGCAATCCGATTTTATACTCTAACATGAAAATGTCGGCTCCTATGCTAGGCTCCACCCAAGTATTCAACATGAATGTACATATTTGTCTTCGGTTATCTCTGCAGTTTTTAGGTAGCTCAGTTGAAACTGTACACGATTGTTAAGTAATCCGTATTCTGCAAACGTGGTTCGAATCCCCTGCACGTGCTATTACTGCGTAATATTTACAAATAACGTTAGTTGAACAATTGTCCTGTGTAAAACTGTTATAATTGAATTCGTAATTGTTTTATTTCTACTTTATAGTATTGTTGCATATGAGGATCTCTCTCCCGGTATAGATTTTGAGGTGCTTGCATTTTGGCTGTTGCTTCTCCGTAGATCAAAGGCATCTCAATGTACATTATTATACTTTATCAAATATTTTTGCATTATACAAATTATTATCCTTTATCATTCATATTTAAAATTGTCTTTGCTACAATCCATTAACGGGCTGTCTCTTTATGACAAGCCTAAAATAGGACAGCTATCCAACTACTTCATTTTCTTGCACCTACAAGAATACTGGCAATAATTTCTGCAAATGTTTATCCCGACTAACATGAAGAAGATAGAGGAATAACTGTTTGTAAAAATAGTTATTACAAGAGCAGGGAAAGTCATGTGAGTGTAACACATCAGATATTTTTATCCTCTTTGCTTTCTCTACTGCTTGCCTATAGTAAAAGTATTGTATTTTAATGAAAATTGTTAAGTCATTTTTGAGAAAATACCTAGATATAACACATTTCTGTTTCCTTGAATATCTACGTGTTGCAGCTAGCGAAGATACAAAATATTCTAAAATTTAATACTGGGATTTCATTTTTACTTACGTTGTTCACACGCACGTGCTCGCACCCACACACAATACGAACAGGTGCTCATACGGGTGTTTTTCTAAAAATGATTACTTATTCAGGGACCTCAAAACGTGCATTTTCGGCGAAATCTCGTGGAACACAAGAGTAAGACAAAAGCTTAGTTCACGAACAATGTAGATCTCTTAAAATACATTGTGAATCAATCAAATAAATTGTTTCGTGCAATTAACCACTTCGAGTTATTCGTCGTATTTGGTTTGAATTTTCCAATATACGTTACACATTTTCTGAAGTGTTGCCGCCGTCCATTTGTTTCCCGGATATATACGCCAACATATAGTCACCCACATTTTAAGTATTGTACTGCCGCTTTCCCTCTTGTACCTACCACGAAATGTTATCAAACTATTTCTAGAAACATCGGAATTTTAACATGAAGTAGATGGGAGAGAGCTTTTGCAATAGTACTTTGTAGAAGAGTGGATAGAAAAGATCAAGTGAATATAACACATCGGCATATTAACACACACGCACACACACACGCACGCACGCACGCACGCACGCACGCACACACACACATTCTTTTTGTTTAATCCTCATTAACTTCTACGGTCATATCGACGACTTTGTCTTGACCAAATTATGGTTTTTAGTAACTCAAAGAACTGTAGACACTCTGAAGCTACTGCCACATTTGCACTTCAAGACTCGGTGCAAACGGAGATTGATTCTAATTAAACATATATTCCCCACCTTAACCGGGAACTGAACCGGAACGTTCCGTCTGCGATTTTAAGTCAGATTGCTGGGCCCTTGACCTCAGAAAGTTACAATCCTTTTGTGTTGTACTGTTAGCGACTGATCTGAATGATATTCCTTATAGCCACTCTTTGTGCACTTCAAATTGAGACTATTTATTCATAAACCCTTAGGAGGGTTGTTAAAATTATTGTGACTTTGTTCAAAACAAAAGAAAGAAGGGCACTATAGTATTTAAATATAGGCATTAAATAGAATAACGAGAAGAAATTACAACATGTATTAAAACTAATTGTAAAAAGCTACTGAGAAAAATATTAGTAAATATGATCAAATATTAAGCTTCGCAACAGACAGCGATCATAAAATGTATCGTTGATAAGGGAGACCTTAATGAAACAAGAGGTCATAATTGACTGAAGATTGTGGAAAAGCGAACGTACCCCAGAATGATGTATAAATCGGTGTTATTTTAAACTTTAAGTATTGCAAAATAAAGGAATTTAAATTGTTAATGAAAAGCAAATATTTCATTTATCCGACACCATCGCTTTGAGAATAGCAAGGAACCTTCAAGCCCCGACTACAGCTAAGCCAAGACTACAGGGACATTAATAAAGGAAAAAGGTAAAATTATTTTTCACTTTCGTATTGACTGCGAAAGCAGATTAATCTAGTTCTCTAAAGCACAGCAAAGCCAAAAAGCACAGCACGCTTCACAAAAAACCCGCCCCAAAAGCATGCAGTTCAATTTCCTGCGTTGCCTTGGAGAATAAAATTGGTTGTTTAAACTGTGGAAATGGCGTCCACTTCCCTGTTTTAGCTACAACATTTATGGTATTATAGATCAGCAGTTTTCACCTTTAATAGAATTATTCCGCTAAAGTAGAGAGGTAACCAATACATCAGGGTTTAGTTCACGCATCGAACACATTGTCCATTAGCACAGCTTCCTCCATAATTGCATAAACTGTTCTACGGCTTTTCTCGTTCAGTGTATTTACGAAACTGGAATTAATGGATTACAGGAACTTCGTTGCTTTAAACTTGAACTACTGGAAAGTCAATTGTTTATAAATAATGTCTTTGTTTTCTTTCCTATTTTAAACCAGAATGTATTGTGGGGTAGCTCTTTTGCTAAGATTGAAAGAAAGATCACATAAACAGTACCTTTAAAACGAACTGTTAAAAGTATTGACCACAAATATTGAGAACATGTTACTCGCCCTCAAGCATTGTGTCAGAAAGAAATATCAGTATCACAGCCACTGTTAACTGTAGCAATAGGTCGAAGCACATTATCAGAAATATTAAAAAACTGTGCGAAGTTAAAATATACCTTATGATCATGGATTATTTAACAGCATTTGGAAGCTTAAGTGATTTAGTGAACAGCACTAATTATCACTATTTCTGGAAAAATAACTATGACATCATTTGGCATTGAGACCCTCAATGAACCCAACATCTGAAAATGAGTTCCCAACAATCAGAAACTCTTAAATTCGGGCATGAAATAGTGAGTTGTAAGAAATAATAAACTGCCAATTTTACTTTTCCTGCAGAGGCTCTACAAAGATTTATCTCTGACTAGTTACGCCTGGAGTGTTTTACAATGTAATTGATATGAAATGGTTAACTCTGAGATGCATTAGTTTACATATCACTTAACACAATGTTCAAACAAAATTGTTGCTAATGAGGCATACAAAACGTATAGACATGGAGGTGAAAGCGGGATAGATATAAATAATAGTTATATTCTTGTTAAGCAATGTTATAAGTCTTTATATTTCAGATTCATTATCACCTTCACATTACTGGTATAAGCTATTCGAATTTTAAGTAGTTAACGTAACCTCATGATCCAGTTCAATAGAGTTGATGAATAAACCTTGCAAAAAGCCTTATCAAGACAAAAATCAAGTCCTCTGGTTTGGAAAACAAGACACGCTATCCCCACGCCGCAAAGGCGAACATTTCTTGAAAAAAGCTGTTCATGTCATTAAGAAGGTCCCAGAAATGTACAAAAACTAGAACAACTTTATTTAGTAACTAATTTTGGTAAAAATGCATTTATTAAGCGTCTGGGCAAGGAAAAGACGGATTTTGAAATTGGGTATTCTCTGAATCAACAGTTCTATGTATTGAGGACTTTCGTAGAACTCTAGAGCCGTTGAAAGCCAATTAGTTAATTCAGTTTACTTTTGGCTGAGACGTGTATAGAGCAGAAATCTTCTTTGTTCTGGATTCAATCGGAAGGAGCAGGTTCCTTTGTGCTTTACAACACAAGCCCTCGTACATCTGAGAATGATCAGCGTGGGCACGCTGTGTGCAACTGTCAAGATCATATCAATGTTGCAAACTAGGTGCAGTAATATCTTAGAGATGCAACAAAACCGCAGACCGGTTGGTTACAGCACCCTTTGAACTACTGCTATCTCTCTCCGGGGTGTACTGTGTCGGATATATTGTGGGTTTGTGTCCCCATTCAATCTGCTGCAGATAATCAAGCTGTGACTGGTCATTTTGGGAATTCAACTAAGACCACTACTGCTTCTTCTCCACTCTGACGGCTGATATTACGTTACATAGCGTCAACTGAGCATAACACTGTTATTCCAATTTTCACTGAAGTACTCGACCTATCGCAGTACATAGGTAAATAAAGGAATTGAATACACACAACGATATTGCTTTTTCCATTGACAATAACTTATTTCCATCAGTATTTCACTAACTAAACTTAGCGACTTAACCAACTCCTCGTAAATAAAGATCAATATTGGCATAAACAATATTAGTATACATTATGTTTAATTACATAGAACGTACAGGAGACGAGATGTAACTGTCAACAAGTCTACATTCAGTGCTTTTGGATTCAAAAACAAATAAAGAAAATAGTTCTCACGTAACCAGTAAAGGTATTGAAAAATAGCGCAAAACAAAACAACGGTGAATATTTCGAGAAGTTTTAGTTTCTCAAAAGCTTAGTTGACATAAGTTATATATGGGATGCAATATTTTATTTAGTTCTAATATTACAACATTTCAGGCTATTCTTGAGTTTTATGTTAACAACCATAAATATTTCTCATATTATTATTGTTTATCTTCATGGACGTTATAAATATGTATACTTCTGTAACCTTTCTTCCCTCTTTCTCTCTTTCTGCCCTTTACAGTTTTACATCATATCCACTAAAGTCCTGTTTCAAGAATCAATGATATACCATAACAATTAACAATTGACTAAATATATGTTTAATGCTCACTAGGTTTAAAGGAAAAGTAAAAAAAAAATAAATAAATATGTAAAACAGAAAATAATATAAATGTACAGCGTGTAAGCAGTATTTAGAAATCCTACTCAGGATTACCGCAATAAAAACTTTGCAAAACGTCAATCCGTTTATCTGAAACATTTGTATAGGTTAGATCTATTCAGATATTCAGCCTAAGGACTGAGGAAAATTAATTGATACGACCGCAGTAGACAACTTGATTCAATCGGGATTTGGAGTCGGACTATCACCATGAGAGGAAACAACCTATACACTTTAACTTGAAAACTTCACACTTACCCATGTTAAATAGAAAACAAAATCACAAATAGATTGTTACATCCGTTACATGCTATAGAATTCATACAAAAACTGTTTATTTTATTCACATAGTTATTCAATATATTTTGCCTAAGAGTGAGTGAGTGAGTGAGTGAGTGAGTGAGTGAGTGAGTGAGTGAGTGAGTGAGAGTGAGTGAGTGAGTGAGTGAGAGTGAGTGAGTGAGTGAGTGAGTGAGTGAGTGAGTGAGTGAGTGAGTGAGTGAGTGAGTGAGTGAGTGAGTGAGTGAGTGAGTGAGTGAGTGAGTGGGGTTTAAGGGCCCGCCAACTAGTCATTTTAGGCCCGATTTGCTAAGAAGATTTCAAACTAAGCAATAAGTGCTTAGTTACATACAGCATGTGGAAAGTAAACAGAAGAATCGTAATTGAATCATGTTCTCTTGGGAAGAGTAATCATGCAGTTTCTCGAAAACGGGTAACGCTAAGAAAAACTTTTTTGACACAAATTGTGTATTTTAATGTGCCCTCCACGTCTCCTGCATTAAGTTTTATTTATTGTTTATGATTTCCCGGTTATACAAAATTATATATAATCCACTATAAACATTGAATTTGTCATTTAATTCCTCAAACATATTTTAATAAAATTCGTTATAGCCGGATTAAACATAAAGAATAACGTCATTTTCCTCTAAGTCCTTCTCTCCCTCTCTGTCCCCTCTTTAGCCATCCCACTGTAAAACTGTACATATATAGCTTTGAAGTACAAAAGAAAAATCTGATGTGTTGCACTCGCATGACTTTCTCTACTCTTGTACTAACTATTCTTACAAACTGTTGTTCCTCTTTTTCATGTTAGTCGAGAAAAAACATTTGGAGAAATTACCTCATTGCTATTTTTCTTGTAGGTGCAAGGGGAATATAGGAAAGCAGGTTTTGAGCGATGGTCAAATCTTTTAAAGCTGATCGCTGTATGAAAGCTTTGTAATTCCGTTCTATTTGCACGGCCAAGAGACAAAAAAGTAAATAATGATTTTCCATTTGCGAAAGGTTTAAATATTGAAAAAATGCACACAAATAAAAAGGAGTATGTCCGAAATGGTTTTCACTCCACAAAAACTGCGTTTAGACAGAACTGGTGTGTTTTAACGAGATCTAGATTTTTTGTATAGTAAGATTTGGTCTATCTTTTACGGTTTACCAGTTATGCAAAAGTCATCAAGGGTAAACACGACTGCACGGGTCGTGGTCAGAAAATTTTTGATACATTTCATTTGCCATAAAATTATCTTAAACATATGGCATTTTAATCAAAATCATTCAGAGTCATTCTTGAGAAAAACATTTTCGAAAAATGTTGCATCTAAAGCGTTGTTTAGGGCAGGGGAATTTACTTCAAAATCTTCATGTCGCATTCTTAAAAGATATTAAACTTAAATACCAACTTTGGTTTGTAACCGAGTTTTCGTTTTTGAGTTACGCTGCTCAAAGACACACACACAGACATATACGAACCTTTTTCTAAAAATGCTTTTTTGGTTTTAGGGGACCTCAAAACACATATTTCCAGTGAAACCTCGAAATTTTGGGTCGGATACAGTGCTTTCCCTACTTACTATATGTAGTAGAGGAAGTAAAAATGTTCAGCATTCCAGTGCTCCACTGATATTAAATGGCACGATTTATGCAAAGATCTGTGTGTTACCAAACTGCTGGCTAATGCTACCAAGCTTTTGCAAATCAGAAATTGCCAGTTCTCGGAGCCGATTCATCAAAAATAATTATAAATTTCCGTCAAGGTCGTAACCGTGAAAATTAACCGATATTTATATTTTCCAGTGCCCTTAATATTTTAGTAGCATATTTTATACAAACTAGAAACTATAATATATGGGGCCAGTTCTTTGGAAGTAGTTTAAATCATTTTCTATCACGCTAGTACACAAAGTTGGGGAAATTTTCCCGGGAGATCAAGGCCATGATACCAGCTCCTGTCCACTGAATGAGATGTGTTTGGTCCTAAAATGAATGTCTCTCTGTCTCTCTCTCTCTCTCTCTCTCTCTCTCTCTCTCTCTCTCTGCTATGCATTATGGGAGATCGAAGCATCGAGGCCGGTGTAATTTTGGCATCCCTCACCCTTTCCCCGTTCAGCAAGGGCACGGCTCTAAATCAATCAGCAGTACCGCACACTGCTCCCATTACATTGACATATCCACATGTAATTGCCACACCATGAGGATCATGCCGCTTAAAGGGAACGCTTGCCCCTCTCTGTTTCTGTTGTCTTTACGCCTACAGGATGCTTCAACAAGCAATTGCTAGCTCAAAGCAATTTGTAGATGTTCCTTAGTTGGCAAAATGGACACTAAAAAGAGTTCTTTTTAATATTAACCAGCAGAAAACACAGTTACACGCGCGTCGCTATACTGACTGCGAAAATTCTGCTATATCACTTTTTTCCACTCTGACTACCACAACCTTTTCTTCACTTCTCTCTCTCCCTCTCTCTCTCTCTCCCTCTCTCTCTCTCTCTCTCACACACACACACACATACACATACACACACACACACGCACACACACACTATAGTTTCTTCTATTGCTTCTTCCCAGCTCGTTCCTTCCTGTACAATGTACACGTAATATGAGGTTTTAAAAATCGGCAATAACACTGGGGAATTGTTAACATTTAAGTAACACTCTTAACAGTAAACAAACTCATGTTTGTCATGCGATCAACACCTGTTTCTCACTGTTTATTTATACGAATAATAATGAGACCAGCGAGGCGGTTCAGGTGTTAGCGTCTGTTGGTCGCATTCGAGAGGACGCGGATTCAAACCTGTGTCAGGGAATCTAAAAGTTTCCTGGCATCCCTCATTTACCAGTAAAGACCGAATTGGATATTCAATACCACGAAACATAACAGGAGAAATAGAAATGACTACGCAACTAAGGCAATCTATCAACAAGTTGCCTAAGCAGATGGTAGAGGAAACCAATTAAACTAAGGTCACCTGTTAGCTCACCGTGACTATATGAACACTCAAATAACAGCAAACAGTTCCATGATTACGAAGTCCAGCAAAACAAATTACTGTTTCAAATGAACAGACGAAGCTACGGTTACATTGCGGTATATTCAAGAAGGTAATACGATGTTAAGCAATTAATAACACTACCGAAAATTTTTTGAAATTCCAAAATATTCTTCCTTCTAGCAAAACTGTTAGTGTTTTACTTATTAACATTTGGCGTGTAGCATAAAAAATCATGCAAATATTTATATCGGGACGTTTTGCTCAGAAAGGTCCATTATGTACGTTACCCCAGAAGTACACTCTAAACGAAAATAATAAGATCTGTATAGTCCATTTTATAATTTGACGTTACCACTAAGGTGCTCATAGCAGTCAAGTAAAACTGGCTCCTAAGACGTGATTTACCCCACGTGGGGAAGATATTCTGATGTCTCTGATTGGTTACAGTTAGACATGAATCGATTCCTACTGGACGGATTCCTAAAAGATTATTTGTAATGCACTTCCTGGTGAGGACCATGGCTTTGAGATGGCCATTTATTAATTATTCATTTCCTGACGATGGCCATGGAGTTTAATATGGCCGAAAGCTCGAATAATTTCATAGATATTATACGGTTGGTAACCCGAGAAGCCCTAATTGCATTGAAGTAACACGGCATCAATGCAGTTACATGGTGATACACTCAGCATAAATGCGGATTTTCGTGGCCTTTCGGTTGAGTGCAAAGTACGTTATGCCTAAAACTCTTAACAGAAACCCAAAAACTCATAGTTCTACACAACAGAAAAAAAAAAAAAAAAAACAGTTGAAATGAATGGAAAATGGTTCCTACGTAGAAGAAATTGTTACGTTGTCTAACCACTATTGTTTATAGTTACATAGTTTCTACACACTTTTCTTATTAAATATTAACGTTTGCAGAACCTTTGATTACACGTAGATGCAAGAGAGATGTAGGAGAGAGAAGTGCGTCAAATGCTCGAAAGCAGGTCGCTATAATAATGCTCACCTTGACTTCCATTCTCTTTCCATGACATCACGAAAAGCAACAACATATTGATAGCGCGTCAAAAATGACAAAGCATTGACAAATTTAAACCAATAACAATAACATGGATATGGTTGATGCTATAAATAGGTTATTTGAAATAAAATATGCTTTAAAGAGATTTCATATTTTCTGAAGTAAGTTTTTTGTCTATCTCTTATGGTTTACCAGTTTTACGAAGTTATACAAAGAGTTATACGAGTCATTAACAGCAAATTTTAGACATGCATTTATTGGTCATGCAACCATCTTAAATGTATGGTATTTTAATCAAATTCGTTATAGACCTCTTTGACAAAATACACGTTCCATATAAAGACAGTTTGGGATGCGAAGAGTTTCTTAAAAATCTTCATGTCCCACGATGGTATACATTTCGTTTTAGAGTTCTGGCGCTCTGTTGTCTCTCTCTCTCTCTCTCTCTCTCTCTCTCTCTCTCTCTCTCTCTCTCTCTCTCTCTCTCTCTCTCTCACACACACACACAAACACACACACACACATGAACCTTTTTCTGAAAATGTTTGTGTTTTAGAAAGTGGGGCTCCAAATATGTAATTCCACTCATGTCTCAATATCGAAATTAGGATCCTTGGATCCTTGGATAATTCCTTGAGGTAAAGCAAGCAAAAATACTAGGTACTTTGTGGGTATCTACTTGTGAAAAGCTTACAAAACGAAAAGAGAAAATGAAGGAAAATCATGAAATGTAGTCGGCTACAGAGGCTGATACAGAAAAATGTCTATACATTGAACCTCACTGTAGTTAATAAGATTGGTATTTCAAGCTTTAAATTTGGGGAATCATGAAGAAGAACTTACAATAACAAAGATTCGGCTAGATATCTTTCCTTAATTTTTCCCCAACCAGAAGAGTTATATACCGCAAACAGGAATATGGTGATAGTATATTGGAAACACTGTCAAGCAGAGGCATTAGATAAGAGAATAAAACCCAGTAAAGGTTTACGTAAACATGTATGCAGTCGAGTTTTCAGATGTACTGTCCTAGCAGTCTTCACAAAGTTTCTCATAATGCAACTGTCGTATTTCTTAATAGTTCATGAAAGCATTGGTACTGCGGTGTTTGGTACTAAAACTTATAAACCTGAAACACAACTGTCACGATGACACGTTTGCTCTCATGACGGCAATATTGCGACATCAGTGCCGTCATGGGAACTAGACTTGGCTCAAACCGTTTATTGCTCCGGGCGAGATACTAGCATCAAATGTGGAGGTAGGTATTGGTCGCAGAATTCTAGACTCGCTACATATTACCAGGCAGCTCAGCCACTAGCCTAGTCTTTAAATTCAGTTCTTATTGACCCCCTGTTTCATGTGGTATGCTCCAAAGCAGGATTCCCAACAGGACTTTTTCCAAATACAACACACGAAAGGCACTTGGAAGTTTTATAATATGCACATCCAGCCGACTATTATATATATTGTTCTGTTATAACAGCAAGATTCTCGTACGAAGATGCTTTTTCAAGCAGAAAGAACGTTGAAAAAACTTCTCTCGGGATTCCAACCAAATAAATTCTTGATTGATGGATTTGGAGGTAAACGTTACAGCTGTAAAATCCAGTTTATTATGGTCATTACTCATTACTTGTCTGTTAATATAAATAATTGAGCAGAGTGACGGTTTAGCTTGTCCACTCGGCCATATACTAGGTGTGGTATATGATTTAAGGACATCGCGTAAGCGGTCTTATCTGTTCAGTTTATCTAATCCGATCTTATACTGGAGGCACTTGGTACTTGCTTATTAGAGAAACAAAGAAGTACTCACCATCCCTTTCTGCGGCGGCGCCGTGGCCGAGCGGTTAGCGCGCTCGCCTACCACCTAGGCGGCCCGGGTTCGATCCCAGGGACCCGTAAGTGGTATTCGTGGTGGACGAAGCGGCGTCAGGGCGGGTTTTCTCCGGGTACTCCGGTTTCCCCCGCCATCTCATTCCACCGGTGCTCCATCTTCATGTATCATCAGTGACACCGCCTGCGGTGCCGTAGTAGTAAAAGCGGGCGTTAAACACTACAACAACAACAAATCCCTTTCTGAGTGGTCTCTCTTTTATGGCGAACCTATTTACCCTCATACCACCGCAGGCATTTAGAGACTAGAATAAGGTTTTAAAAGGAACTGTCGTTTTCAAGTAAAAAACCCAGGGATTCTCCACTGCCCGTGTTAGACAAGGATAGCAGAAAAAGTTAAAACTCGTCCATTATAATTGCACTCGCTCTCATGCGCAGGCTCCCCCCCCCCCCCCTCTCTCTCTCTCATCTTTGCCACAAACGCTATTTTTCATTACTGTCTTTGTGAGCACTACAGCGAAAGAAATGGATATTGACAATATCGATACAGTATACATATGTATTTATTTTTACACTTAATTATCAAATACACAAAATATCTCCTGAAAGTAACCAAAATCCTACTGGTAATAATTATCAGAATATTTAGGCAATGTTACCCTTCGAAAAACAAAAACGTAGAAATATGATGCTCTTCTTGCAGTTCAAATGTCATGTTAATGCAGTTTTAATTTGTGATTTTCATTTACACAACTTAAATAAAATGTATAAACAGCAAGGGTCACTATTATAAAGAAGGTTTAAACTAGCGGTTAGGTTTAAAGTATAGTTTTAGCTTTACTTCATTTTAGAAACGTTAATCTTCAGTTAACTTTACTGGAATCCGTCTTGTGTTTAACTAGAGGCCATGTTGTAAGATGATGCTCTTAATTGTGCATGCGGCTATCGGGAGGTATTTGAGAAATTGTTATTATGATGAAGATGAAAGACCTTAGAGAACTAAAGCTTTCTTAAATAGACTTAATAACTTCCAAATCAGGAATGACTATAACTTCATAAACGATTTAGACTTACGAAGAAGATAGTCCTAAACTTATTACGTCAAATTCGAAGTCGGATACACAAATCAATGAAAAAACTGATATATCTTTTAAAATGACAATACATATTAGCTAGCATAGAAGAAGGGTTAATATTCTGAAATAATGGCCATTTAGGCTGAAAAAATCGGATGTGATACACTCACATGACTTTGTCTACTCTTGTACTAACCACTATTGCAAACTCTTATTCCTATATCTTCTTTGTGATAGTTGAGATAAACATTTACATACATAAACATAAACAGAAATTATCTTATTGTTTATTTCCTTGTAGGTGCAAGGGGAATATTAGAATACGGTAGGCTTTAAGCGATAGCGAAATCGTTTAAAGCTTTGAGATCCAGTTCTCTTTGCACGCTTAACATACAAAAAAATTAACGAAGTTCCATTTCACGAAAGTTTTAAGTTTTCCGAAACTGACACAAATAACAAGAAATATCTCTGAAGTGGTTCACTCTACAAAAAATTTATTCAGACATAAATTTTGTGCATTAGCGAGATCTACCTCTTTTACATAGTAAGATTTTGTCTATCTCTTACGGTTTACGAGTTATTCAAAAATCATCCAGAGTAACCAGGACTACACAGGCTACAGCCAGAAAATTCAAAATATACATTTAATTTGTCATACAAATATCTTAAACATATGCCATTTTAATCAAAATTTTAGCAAAATTTTGCATGTAAACGGCAGTTTAGGGTGGGCTATTTTCTTCAAAATCTTCGTGTCATATCCTTGAACGACATTTAAGTTAAATACCAACTTTGGTTTTCAACCGACTTTTCGCTTTTGAGGTATGCTGTCCACAGACTGACAGACACACGACACACACATGGACCTCTTTTTCTAAAAATGCTTCTTTGGACTCAGGAGGCCTCAAAACATGTTTCCGGTGAAATCTCGACATCGAATTTTTGGTTGGAATACAATAATGCCTCTATTTACCAGTGGAGAAAGTAATAAGCGTGACATATAACGGAGTAGGCCACCATTTACAAGAAAAGTAAGCTTTGCGGTAATGAAGCTTGTGGCAATTAGGTGCATTCGATATTTTGATGGCATTTTGTTCGTACTAAACAAAGCCTAATTCGTTTTTACTTTTTCTACTAGGTATAGTAAGTATAGGAAGTATTGTACTCCACCCAAAAATTCTGTGTCGAGATTTCACCGGAAATGTATGTTTTGAGGACTCCTGAATCAAAAAAAAAAAAAAAAAAGTTTAGAAAAAGGTCCCTGTGTGTGTGTGTGTGTGTGTGTGTGTGTGTGTGTGTGTGTGTGTGTGTGTGTGTGTGTGTGTGTGTGTGTGTGTGTCTATCTATCTGTCTGTCTGTCAGTCTGTGGACAGTATAACCCAAAAGCGAAAAGTCGGTTAAAACCAAATTTGGTATTTAAGTTTAATGTCTTTCAAGGATGCGACACAAAGTTATTGAAGGAAATTGGTCCACCTTAAACTACCCTTCACATGGAAAATTTTTCGAAAATTTTGATTTTCTTGAAAATGGCTCTAACGATTTTGATTAAAATGGCATATGTTTGAGATATTTTTATGACATGTGAAATATATATCTTAATTTTCTGGCTATAGCCCACGAAGTCCTATATATTGTGCATGACATTTCCATAACTGGTAAACCGTAAGAGATAGACCAAGTCTTACTGTACAAAAATGCAGATCTTGCTAAAACAAATAATTTATGTCCAAATAAATATTTTTATAGGGTGAACCATTTCGGAGATATTCGTTGTTATTTGTGTAAGTTTTGGAGAACTTCTGTCAAATGGAACATCGACAGCACCGATGGAATGAGACTAAACTGTTAAGTTTGCTGTACTTTCTCTGCATGGTGTAACCTGTAATAGTCCATTACCAGCGTACAGTTAAAGGTTATATCAAGAGAGAAAATGTGTCCAGCACAGCATTAAAATCTATTCGTATGATACTTATAATACTGAGCAAATCATTTATCATAGTTAGAGACTGTGCTACCTCTAAAATGCTTAAATTGCTAGCCTTGGAGTGGGGAATATTTTAGTCACCTATTTTGCTTCTCTTTTGTTGAATACTGACACCACGGCTTTCCGTATTGGGGAGAACTCTGGACTCTACAGTTTATTGAACAAGACCACAAGAGGGCACAAAGTTTCATCTATTGTGATTCATCTGAAACTACTCAGCCATTCTGATAATAATTATTTAATTGCTCATAATTTCTTTATAGTTATACAATATCTTCAGATATTGGAAGACCATCAGCTGGAGTTATTATAGATAAAACATACGTCCATGCTTCATGCCCTCTTCTATAGATAATGAAAATTTTCGCCTGTTATTATATTATCCAGAACTTCGTGAATTGCGTTTATAAGGGTTAAACACTCTACTAGATCATTGTACATTGATTTCATAAGGAAAAACGGCAGCGATAAATTAAGTTGATTAAATCCACATTGCACGATTAAAAGCGCACCTACACAATGCTCGCAAGCTAGCTAATTTGAACATCAAACTTATAAAAAAGAGGATACCAAGAAGAGGAGGTATTCTATCTGTCAAATAATGTGAGAGCTTCTCTGAAGTTAGTGCGGCTTTATGCCGTATTTCATTGTTGTTGCATGAACAATGAGTGCATTTAAGTTATATATTCCTCTCAAATACTGGAATTTGACTGTAGCACGTATACTCAATCACATAATTGCTTGTATCTTTTATTTATTACAGAACTTACATAATTGCATTACGTGCTTTCTTACCTAAAGTTATTTCATACTAAGCAATTTAGCATTAGTTGCATCCAAAATGCATAAACAATCTTCAGCTGTTTTGTTAGCCAGAGGGGGACAAAAAAGAATGAAAAAATAACACAAATCTTTGAAATGTTCTACCAAACGACGCACTACAACTTTTGGACATGTAAGAATATAAAATGGAGTATCTCTAAAATAAATGTACATAAAATTCATTTCAAGCAAAACGTAGATTGAGGTGGAAGATTTTGTTTCAATACTCTTCACCTGACATCCTAAAAGAATGCCTATATGAAATTTAAAGTTTGAATTTCCCAGTCCACATGTGGAAAGGCTCATAAATATGCGCGCCCGCACGATTTTCTAAGGATATGAAGTTATATATTAACACGACTTTCTCTACCAATAACAAATTTTCAAGTCCGGAAATGTTTACTTTTCAAGTTTCATTGATACAAAGGAAAACAATGAAAGTATCTCCAAGTGTGAACTTTGTGTGCATTTAAAAGAACCATCTCCTGAAAAACATATCTTGTCTGTCTTAAATATGCATCTGGCAAATCACTGTTGGTGATATACAAATTGCTATTTGTTAGGATAATAGGGACGAGTATCGGTCCTATAAAAATGGTTCTTCTATCCACGTTACCATGATTAGCAAATGTTTGCTTAGGAATTAATTTAAATTAAGCAACACGAACTTAGGCGCGCGCGCACATACACAAACACACACAAACTTCTTTATAACACTACTTTTTTAATCAGGGGCCTCAAAATATTTCGGTGAAATTTTCAAACTAAATTTTGAGTAGAATGTAATACTTCCTCTCCGTAATAAGCACGTGGCAGAGAAACAAAAAGGTATTGTGGGGAAAGGGGTTCATAGGACCAAAAAATATGTATTTGTAGTGCACCTGGATATAAAAACAATACTTTCTCTAACTACCATGAGACAAGTACGCGGCAGGGAAATTAAAAATTGCACTTAGGATTATGATTGAGAGAGGATCATATAAAGTAAGAACCCAGTTGTTTTTCAACCAACTTTCCACAGTCTAAACTGCTTTTTGGGGAGGGGGGGGGGGGGGCGAGATGAGCGTGCCCCTTAACGGGGGCGGCTCGTTAACCCAGCCTGTCAATGCAGACGTACGCCTCCCCAAAGACAGGGAGTAGGGAAATAACATTATCTAGATTAGTCGCTCGGATCGGGAACTAATACCGATTAGGCTATAAATAAAACCAGATGTAGCTGTGGAGGGAGGTACAGGTATCCAGGGGCTGTAAACCCCGTGACATATGCCCTACAACCCCCTCGCCTATTGGCTTGCTTCATTAGTTCTGATCCCAAGTTATCACAATGCATAATGATTTGCAGATATGCTAGATATTCATATTGAATTGACAGGCGGCTTTTTATTCTCCAATATACACATCATGTCAATGATATAGAAGTACTCCTGTGTAATACTCAAGCACCCGGGATCTATGTTTCTTTCTAACTTCATAAAGCTTCCTGTGATATATGTTGCTGCTTTAAAAGTCAGGCTTCTTTCGTTTTATTAGCTAATTATGAGTTTTGACTATTTTGTTCAGGAAGTACACTTCTCTGTATATTGCACGTTCGTTTTTACTTAAAATTGATTATATGTGAAAAAAAAAATGTTGCCAACATTCCCTTTTCAACTTTCCATAATATTTACCATACATACATACATCTATTCAAATAGAAAAGGCATTAGACTACTTTCTCGCCTTAACCGTTTGAACTAATTGATCAATTCTGCATTTATTACCAATCATAGTGCTAATGTTTTATAACGCTTATAAAATGCAGTGGTACTCTTTTCAGTCCTTCCTGCCCTTTTCTCTTATTCTTCTATTATATTATGCTTTCTTGTAGTCTAAAAATATATTTCTTTTTTGGGCTGCTCTGCTTTTGAATTATTTGTTTACTGTAAAGATATTATTTGAGCATGATCAAAGTTTCGTAAATCCCATGAGTTGTTCCATTATGGTAGTCGCAAAATTTAATGGCGGCTGATAGCTGACTATTATAATTCTTTTTCCTTTTATGCAAATAAAGTTTGTTGATGTAAATGGTATATCACCGGCTTTACAACGTGATCTCACTGCGTGCTTATACAACATAGGAAGGTATGGCAAGCCTGTGATGGAATTATGTAATTAGTATAGAGCTAACCGCCATCAAATTTTGGGACAGCCATAGTATGTTTTCTGCTATTGTTCTCAATGGAGTTGTAACTATTTTGTGCAATTATGTGCGCTGTTCACAATACCAAGCTAACATTATTTGGAGCACTCTTTTTTACTTTCTGTATTACGTACTTACACCAAGTAGAGGAATTATTGTATTCCAAACAAAAATTCGATACGAGGTTTCAACGTTCTTTTTGAAACTAAAAACCAGCATTTTAAGATAAAGGTCTGTCGGTCTGTCTGTATCTGTCTTTCGGTCCGTCAGTCCGTCTGTGAACGTCTGAAAACAAAAAATCCAGCAAATTCCATCGTGACAAATGAAATGTATATATTCAGTTTTCTGTGAATAGCCTCTGAAATATTCTTCATTCTAAATTACTGATAAGTAATTGGAAAATTGTAAGAGAGAAAAAATCTTACTGAACAAAAAACGTGGATCTCGTCAAAGTGCACTATATAGGTTAAATACGTTTTGTGTATTTAACCATTTCCGAAAAATTCCTTGTTCTAAATTTGAGTTTTCCAATACTTACCTATACATTTCTCAATGGGAAGTCATTCGTCTCTCCTCGCTTCTAGCCATGCAAAGAGATCTGAATTTCAATGCTATTACATAGTGAACAGCTCTTAAAACTGGCGACTATTGGTACAGTATTCCTCTATTCCCGTTGCACTTAGAAGAAATAAGAATAAAATTAGTTTTACAAATGTCTATCTCGATTAGTATGAAGTAGACAGAAAAATAAGCCTTTGTGAGGATACTTTGTACAAGTGAGTAGAAAAAATTATGTGAGTGCAGCACATCAGAGTTTTTCTTACTTAAATACTGATTTTACTACTGAGATCTTTCATTCCGAAAGTATTCTTCTGATTTCAGTATAAATTGATAGTATGTAATAGTATTTTAAATTTAATTGACGCATATTTTATTA
Organism: Tenodera sinensis; assembly: GCA_030765045.1. Lineage (NCBI taxonomy): Eukaryota > Metazoa > Arthropoda > Insecta > Mantodea > Mantidae > Tenodera > Tenodera sinensis. The sequence continues at coordinate 312,800,513 of CM060964.1, forward strand.
ATCTGATATTAAATTGATTTATTTTCGTTTTTCTGCTTCTAGCTAAGAATAAAACCTTACCCTTTATGTTCAATTATTTAATATATTAAAACTTGAAGAAAGTATATTACATAATGAATATACTGTGGTAAAAAGAGAATCAATACAGCAGGATTTTCACCAGATCTCGCCCTTAAGAAAGGAAATAATTCAGTTTAGGTACCGGCGTGCAAATTGCTTCGAGGACTACAGGACATAAAGAACGCTGTTTAGTTTATCCGTAACGGCGCTGGGAAGAGACAAGAGGCAATAACAACAACATAAAGTTTCTGTTACGAGCAAGCGGTACCAACTTACACCAGGATGTGGCGTGTCATCCAGCCATTGCCTATCTTCACCAACAAAATGACAAGCGTTTCTCTAATTAACGGACCTGCCTCGGGGAAGGAACGTTTTCTTGCAACATCACGTGGTACCGCAGAGACACAATTTTTGTACTTCCCCCTGCAGCAGAGGCACCCGATTCAAAAATGCCACACTGTAATTAAGGGAAATATTGGAACGCATACAAGCCAAATGAACTTTTATTTTAAAATTGACTTGCAGTTTACTTTCTCTACTACTAAGTAGAGGAAGTGTTGTATTCCACTAAAAAATTCGGTGTCGAGATTTCAACGGAAATATGTTTCGAGGCCCCCTGAATCCAAAAAAGGCATTTTACTTTCTCTACTGGTAAGTAGAAGTATTATATTCCATTCAAAAATTCTATGTCAAGATTTCACCGGAAATATGTTTTGAGAACCTCTGAATCCAAAAAGGGCATTTTTAGAAAAAGGTCCCTGTGTGTGTCTCTGTCAGTCTGTCATTCTTTCAGTCTGTGGACAGCATAATTCAAAAACGAAAAATCAGTTAAAAACCAAAGTTGGTATTAAGATTAATGTCTTTCAAGGATGCGACACGAAGATTTTGAAGAAAATAGCCCCACCCCAAACTACCCTTTACATCGAAAATGATTCGAAAATTTTTATTTTCTTGAAAATGACTAACGATTTTTATTAAAATGACATGTTTAAGATATTTGTATGACAAATGAAATGTATATTTTGAATTTTCTGACTATAGTCTATGTATGACTTTTGAATAACTCGTTAACAGTAAGAGACAGACAAAATCTTGCTGTACAAAATATGTAGATGTCGCTAAAACACACAGTTTATGTCCAATTTTTTTTTTTTTTTTTTTTTTTTTTTTTTTTGTGGAGTGAACCATTTCGGAGATATTCCTTGTTATTTGTATAAACGTTGTAGAACTTATACTTCTGTCAAACGGAGCATCGCTATTAATTTTTCTATGTGTTAGGCCTGAAAGAGAACGGAATTTTAAAGCTTTAAAAGATTTGGCTATCGCTCAAAGCCTACTGTATTCTCATATTCCCGTTCCATGTGCAAGAAAACGAGCAATAGGATAATTTATACAATTAATGTTTATCTCAACTAACACGCAGAAGATAACGAATGGTTAGCACATGAGTAGAGAAAGCCATGTGAGTGCAACACATCAGATTTTTTACTTTCTCTCCTACGTATACTAATTATTATATTCAGCCCAAAATTTTGTTGTCGAGATTACATCGTGCTTTGAGGCCCCCCGAATCCAAAAAAACAGTTTTAGAAAAATTGCATGCATGCGTGTGTGTGTGTGTGTGTGTGTGTGTGTGTGTGTGTGTGTGTGTGTGTGTGTGTGTGTGTGTGGGTGGGTGGGTGGGTGGGTGCGTGTGTGTGTGTCGGTTAAAAATCAAAATTGGTATCTAAGTTTAATATCTTTCAAGGATGCGACACGAAGATTTTGAAGAAAGGTCCTCTACCCTTAACTATCCTTTACATGGAATTTAAAAAAAAAATGATTTTATCAAAAATGACTAACAATTTTGACTAAAATGGCAATGTTTAAGATGCTTTTATAGCAAATGAAATTTATATTTTTAATTTTTTGGTTACAGCCTATGTAGTCCTGTTTACTCTTGATGACTTTTGCATAACTTGGAAATCGCAAGAGATAGACCAAATCTTACTACACAAAAGATGCAGATCTCGTTAAAACACACAAGTTATATCCAAGTGCATTTTTTTTTTTTTTTTTTTTTTTTTGTGGAGCGAACTATTTCGGAGACATTCGTTGTTATTTGTATGAGTTTTGCAATACTTAAACTTTGCTCAAATAAAAGGCTGTTACTTTTTCATCTCTTGGCCATGCAAAGCTTTCATATAGTGACCAGATTTGGCTATCGCTCAAAACTAGGGTTACCTCCATAAAAATGCATTTCAAATGAAGTGGCGGTTTATGTCGAAAGATTTTGTGCAAAGGCCATTCCGAATGAAGAAGACTTCAGAGGTTATTCCTAGAAAATTCGAGGTATATGTGCATTTCATTTGTCATGAACATTATCTTAAACATTATTTCAATCAAAATCATTAGAGGAATTTTTAAGAAAATCGAATTTGTTTTGTAAATTGTAAAATTGTTAACAGTTTGGGATACGTGGTTTTCTTGGAAAAACCTCGACATTAAACCAAGTTTGGTATTTAATCGACTATTCGCTTTGTACTTATGCTGTCCACAGGCACACACACGCACGCACACACGTGCATAGGACTCGCTCATACATTTGTTGCTACAGAAAAATTAAAACTGCTGTTTTTGACTTTCCGCTCGCCCTGAACACACTAACAACAGTGTTTTATCTTAAGTCCAAAATTAACAGAAAAATGTATAGGCGGAGGTCCGAATTTTGCTGCTCAAGGTCCAGTACAAATCCTAATCTGAGTTCCATTTTTGCGGAGAATGAAAGCAAAGCTTCCTCTGGTGTACAGAGAGATATCATGTTAGCTGCAATGCGATGGTTCCAATGGAGTGTTAGACGTATTGGTCCCATGTCATCATTTAGAGAGTTGTAATCCCAAGGGACCATGTCAAGACAGTAACCACATCCACGGAACGTTGCCTTTATTGACGTCAACGTACTCCCTAGCACGCCTCGACGAGCGCAGTTCAAGCGTCGCTTATCCAACGCGTGCAACCTCTCCCCAACTAGGGCACCTATAGCACGCCTTCATATGCAAATCACTTGTTGATAAACACCTCTATATCCACATATGTAGGTGTCCACATGTCTCTCTGACTCTGCTCATTATCGCGCTAACTTAGAGGCTTGCCAAATGTAATTTGTGCTGTTTCTTTACATCTCTATAGAACATAGCTCTCACAGAAAGTTTAAAACATGTGGCATTCTGTTTCCGTGCCGAGCTCACCTCACTGTGCATAACTTCCCTTCAATAAAATTTCTGAAATAGCCACAACGTTCAGACTGCCCCGTTTAATACAAATAAATGTGTCAATATACCATTCACAAGAAGCAAAACGCATATTAATTATGTTTATCAACTAAACATCACACTACTTCCTGAAATGCCTAAAATAAAGCTCTAGAAAGCATAGAAATCTGTAGTAACCGCGACAAAATCACTACAAAATTTTGTATCTTGTTGTTCTTCTACCCTCATGATTTGGGTTTCACCCGTTACGATCTCACTTTTACATTCGTGAGAGACGGTCTACCTGCAATCTTGTATTAGCTGACATAACGCTGTAACTGACAACTCCTGTCTTATGTCGGATATGTTCCTCCTTTCAGTGTTCGTAAAATTTCATTTATGTTGCTTGAATTTTACTTTTATGTTTTGCTTTGAGTGGCCATGCCTCGCTTACACATAATATTACCGGTAGAGTCATCACTGCATAAATATAATCTCAATTTTGTTTCCTTTGTAGCTGTACTTTTAATGTCCTATGTATTGTTCCGCAAATTGCTTGAAATGTTAGCAGCTTTTTGTCTATATCGTGATCTTCCTCAAGTGTCACACCACAGCCTAGCTATTGGAGTGCTTTGTTTTACTTGCGTGTCGCAATTTTTTTTTTCTTTTTTTGGTATCTAGCTTTAAAAATGATTTTCTTTGTTTTCGTTTTGTAAATTACCATATTATAAATTTTACAAATGTTGTTAAGTTGATATACACCAATTTGTGTCTATCCTCATTGTCAAAATGTGAACTACGTCATTCACAAATGCCAAATTTGGTATTTTTCTTAATTTTTTGTTTTCAAGTATTGCTGTATACAGAGACTCACTCTTTTTCTATTTGGGGGGGGGGGGCAGGTTGAATGGTCGATCTCTAAACGCGCATTTTGTGTGAAATCTCTATCAGCAATGTTTAGGTATCAGAAAATGTAAACACTACTCTCCGCTTCTCTTAGAACTCTTGTCACCTTTCAACAGCTCTTACAGCTGATGTTTCGAATTTTTGTAGACCATTTCTTTCTCCACTATTTGCACGCCTTTTAGCTCTCTGTTACACATATCCCACCTCAGAAGTGGCTACACTGGTCGAAAGTATTGCTGTCAATTTACGGTAACCCTTCCACAAGTTAGAATCTCCCTAACTAGGTTGACATTAGGGAAATATTCTCCCGCCGCAACTCTTCACTTGACGAATGAGGGTTGGCGAAGAAGCCTCCCCTTGATAACGACATCATCACACCTGATGTGATTCAGAGGATGATAAGAGAACGCCTTGAATAACGGCGTGCAATTTATAAGGGCGCGCGCTAAGTTAGCTTCTTGCATTAGCAGTATTATCTCTTCAACGGTGTAGAAATGTAAACACTCAGACGTAGCAATAAGGAAGCTGGCGAGAAAGGGAACAACAAAACAAACCGGAGAGGAGAAGAGTTTTCCTCGGTAACGGAGAGAAACAGACAGAAATAATTATTTCCAAACACACTATATTAAATGAGGGCGTAGCTATGGCTTCAGCTTAACTGTTGATAATGCTTTTTATTCCTTTGGCTTATTGTGAGAATGGAAAAATTGACTTGTTTCCAAATCAATATTTTTATGCCATATTTTTTTTTTTTTTTTTCATTTTTTGTAAGCAGGTTGTCTTCATTTATCTTTATTAATTATTATTTTTCTTCGGGTGATTTAGTATGACATAACAATGGATCGCAATCCGATTTACGTGTTTTGTGGGTTGTGTTTTTATTTAAGGTGCTAATATTTGAACATGTTTATAGGTTGCGCGTTCGTTCTTGACGAAATCCAATGAGTGAGCCTACCCTTAATAAACAGGTCAGCAAATGTTTATGCTACGATAACAGACACCTCTGTTTTCCTCTGTCACGTGTGTGTATTCAGTCGACTGCAAAATTTTTGTGCGGTACGGATGTATGTATGCATGCAACGAAAATAGCAATTCAGACGAGGGAGAGATGTCGGGAATAGAATAAATGCAAGAAAGTTAAGTGGAAACAGTTATAGAGGTATAGTGTATAATACGTGTGGCTGATATTACTGCAAGTGTCATAAATTGATTTGTAGTGTTGTACTACTTCAGCTCAGAAGCATGCGCGTCATCTCACTGCAGACTGTACCTCCTCTCTCTCGTTCCCGCAAAAGCTGAGTAGAGACTCGCATTCAACCTTTCATATAAAATTTTCATTCGTCAAGAAGTAACGCGCGACCTATACCTTGCTTTTTTCGTGCGATAGTGTTTCCTTTCAAATCCTTTTTCTCCCTTCTATTTTTGGTCTTGCTTTATTCCTCTGTGTTTTATAAAAGCCGTGCTTAACGAGTGTGATTGATAGCGATCAATGTTTGCATACTTTTATTTAAATAAATATTCATTCACTAGGCTGTATAAAACAAGGGAATAATTTGTATTCTCTACGTTGCTATGCTAGGTGGCTATTTCTAAATTATAAGAATCTCAAGACACTATAAAAATGGTCATTACATGAATAACCATTGCATTTTTAGCAATTATCTTATTGCTCATTTTCTTGTAGGTACAAGGGGAACATGAGAATACTGTAGGCTTTGAGCGATAGTCAAATCTTTTAAGTCTTTGAAATTCCATTCTCCTTGCGCGGCTAAGATATACAAATGAATAACGACGTTCCATTTGTAGAAAGTATAAGTATTGTAAAACTCACACAAATAGCAAAGAATATCTCCGAAATGGTTATGCAAATGTCATCAGAAGTAAACAGAACAACCTGAGGTATAGACAGAAAATTGAAAATATACATTTCATTTGTGATAAATATATCTTAAACATATGATACTTTTATCAAAATTGTTAGAGCCATTTTCGAGAAAACTAAAATTTCGAAAAATGTTCCATGCAAAGAGTAGTTAGAGTGGAGGAGTTTTCTTCAAAATCCTCGCGTCGGAACACACACACACACACACACACACACACACACACACACACACACACACACACACACACACACCTTTTCCAAACTTTTTTTTTTTTGGGGGGGGCGATTCAGTGGGCCTCAAAACATATTTTCGCTGAAATTTCGACATCTATTTTTTGGATGGAATACAATACTTCCTCTACTTACGATACGTAGTAGAGAAAGTAAAAAAATTTCAAAAATAATTGAAAATTTTAACAAATAACTAGGAATATCTCGGAAATGGTTAATGACACAGTAGTATATTTAATGTAAATTGTAGTTTCAGCACGCTGTGCAATTCTCGTCGTAAGATACTAAATTTAAATATGAAGTTTGGTATTTATCGGAAAATGTGTTTTTAGGAGGTGGTGTTTAAAACATGTGCTTCCGGTGAAACCCCCATATGACGGAATAAAACACCCTCTCAGCACACCATAACTTATGTGGCATAAAAATATAAATATGCCTGAAGTTTGTTTTCCACGCTTTCATTGTGGAGTAAATAACGAGGAGTCAAAGTTATTTTAATAAGCATATACTAACATAATTCTAATACCTTGTATTCAATATGCATGCCTTGTACATCCATATTTGATTCGAATTCATTTAGGAGGGAGTAATTTAGATGGTTTAAATATTTTGGAGCATCTAAGTAAAATGCTTGCCGTCTGCTTCAGTACCACACCATTGCCAGAGATTTTTAGAATCCCAGATCGGCGGAAGGGATGAAGAGATCTGGCATCGACAGGTGGAGCGCAGCGATGTCCTTAATGTTTGACGTCTCCCCTATCCTCAGAAGAGAAGATTTCATGCCAAGACAGGGAAAAAAATTATGTCACTGTTTACACAGCAAACCAATGCCCACCGCGTCTAAAATTGTTACCCTCAAGACGAAAATAAAACGAAATCAGAGGAAATCTGGACCAGGAAGTTTCGTCGTAGCACATAATCCAACCTAGCATTTGTCTACGAATGTGGAAAAAAACAAAAATAAAATAAAACCATGGTGTAAATTACTTGCGGACGAAACACGAAAATAAATACCAGTTGCGTACTCGACATCCGAGTTCCGTACCTCCTTGAATATTGAGATATCAGAGTTACGAATCACACATATTCCTCCCTACCTAATCACCGATAACAGGCCACCAAGTGCACGACTTGGTGGGTGTAGTTAAGATGTGTGACTGAATATTGTAATATTATTATGGCAGAAGTTTGTTTCATGCTACTTCCTTTCATGGCAGAAATTCGTATGCCATGGATTTGATGTATGTACTACAGTCTGCTTATTTCGCCTTCTCTAAGTTGGATCATTTTCTGTTTTAGAAATCCCTCTTTATCCACGTTATTCTTTCTTTCGTCTGATTCTTTTCAATTCACACTGTTCATTTTTACGTAAGCAGTGGTTTGTACTCACTTATGGCTTCCAAAAATTCGGATGTGAATAATAGGACATATCCCATAGCTTCGCACACTGTTCAACTACACTCCGTTTCAAAGAGTTGCTTACCCTCTCTGCCTTACCATAGAGTGGACATCGTCAGGTTCATGGTTGTGAGAGATATTCTGTTCAGGAGCCGTATCTGTTACATCAATCTTCAGATTCGCTTTGCAAGTATTTCACAGCATGTCTGTCCATCGTTGAGATTCACCACTTAGAGTTAGATACAAACGAAATTTGAACCCCTCTATCACATGCAGTTGCTTTCCTTACTCACTGAATATTGTTGAAGGCCTACTCAGCCTTACACTTTAACCAACTAAGGCTATGTACGCAAATTATGTACCATTAGCCGCGTATCCGAGAGGCTACAGTGGATTCATTCGCAACTAGTATGCAACCAAAACAAAAATGCAAAGCCAGGGTATCCGGACCAACAGGAATCTCAGCTGATACCTCCCGAATGCGAGTCTCAGATGTTGGGGCCTGCTCGATCCGATATGGTTAGAGTCCCATCGTTTAACATATAAGATATTCTATAACAATATACTAAATTCACACACGCTAACCTCAGGAAATCCATCAGTCAAATTTGACCTCAGATCAAGGTGAAAGGATCTCTGAATTAACTTTTCTGCAACCCAAGCTATCAGTTCAAGTTGACTGAATTTGTTTTCATTTCTTGAAATGGGATTTACTATTTAAGCAAGCAGTTACAAGACAAATGACAAATACTATCTCCTAGAGCTACCAACTGAGCTGTTTTGGTGCGCATGTTTCCACGGCAGGTCGGCGGGTAACGTGCACTTCCACAGGTAGCTATGCCATTAAAAGATGTTGAGATCCCCAGCAACACCGTTCTTTGGGCCATAGCCATAAATTTCACCCGGAGCCATTTTCTTCTTTACGCCTCCCCGAGGGTTGGGCCGGGGGGAACGGGTTGAGGCTCCCAGCGGCTTCTTTTCCCCACTGTTTCTGCTGCTTCCTGTTTAATATTTTACCGCGAAACATTACTTCTCTACACCAAGATAACCGATATATACACTGCTGCTAGCTATCTTGGTGAAATTTGGCTCTAAGCACTGGGTGCTTGCGTGTACGATATTAGATATTCTGGCTATAGTAGTTACCTCAATTACCACCGCTCTTAACGATCGACTTATTGATATGTCAGAGCGTTTAAGTTTCACAATTTAAAGTAAAAGTTTAAAGAGATGTTTTCAAGCAATTTCACTGTCAATGCCACGCATCATCAATTCCATTTCAAATTACAGGCACTGCAGTAAAAAACTTCCCTTGTAATTTTAAACCAGGGAATGGAATGAAAACAAGAAACAGCGCATCTACGTCAGTTCATGTAGAGTTATGAGTGAGTCGAGTATGTGCCAAATTCCACACAGCTGAATAACGTGCCATGCATTCCTAAACGTTACCACAGTTAGCCAGGACTAAATCAGCTGTTTGGATACGGAAGTGTGTCAATATTTCACCCCAATTAATGAATGTTTACGGACGTATTTGCCTCCGGTATTTAAACTAAAACAGTGTTGTTTTTCATTTTGATTCAAAATGACAACTTTATTCTGTTAAAGGTATGCATTTTATACACACCCAGCAAACATTTTCAATGTTTATTTCATTTTATTTATATGTTGTGACGCATTAATCACTATTATATTGCGAGTTTTCTAAAAATGTTGCACATCCATATTCTTTGAAGTGAAAAAAGGACAATTCTAACTTATCCACCTACTGACTCTAGAAAATACTCTTCGCTTTTAGCAGTCAAACTAACGTATGACAATCCTCATTTAATATATAGAAGCAAACAGTGATATTATAGAAAACTTATTCTGGTGAATTTCCGAGTTTCTAATTGTATACTTTTTGTTATTTTTTCTGCCCGTGGTATTTACGTACTTTTAGCAGGAAAAGTAATTCAGTAAATTACTTGAAATTGTGATGAAAATAACTATTGATTTGGAAAAAAACTTATTAGAATAAGGAATAATCTACGTTTCACTGAACTTCTCACTTTTTACGACTTCACATCAGTTTAAATCGAATGTCGATGACATTGTCAGGTATTATATACGAGCACAATGAAGCACATATTAAATGTGTAACACCATTAGAAAGCGTTTAAAAACCACTACCCGGAAAGTAGACATTCCTTTGTTCTTTCTGAATATTGGAAATGAGAATTTTCTCTCTGTTAATTTGGCTGCTGATGTTTTTAATTGGAGTTGAATACTGTATTTATCACATATTAATATCGAGCAGGCTTACAAAATTGTTATTTTCTTGGTGCTTAAAGGATGTTATGATGATTGTCTATGCTGACAATTTAAAAACTTAGAAGTTAGGTAAGCATGCTATGAACTCAGCCGAGGTGAAGCATTCGGTTCAGCTCTGTTTTATGTGTGTCAAGGCTTGCTATTTCGATCCCAGCCATAGAGGGCAAGCAATTATTACGAAAGCCATCAATTATCTGAAATAATACCACGGGAGGGTTCCATAGGACGATAATTTTGCGAGCGCTTCGCAAAGCGACGATGGTACTTGTTTAGAGTATTCCGCGAAATAATTAATAACTTGAAAGGGTAGAATGAGACTGAAAAATTCAATGTCATAGCCGCACGCTGTTGTGTCAAAAAAAGTTAACTGCAATTAATTATTTATTTAATACTATTTAATATTAACGGTGATTTAAAAGCAAGCAACTTATAAATTACAACTCATTCATATATTTTAATTAAGATTTATTTTCGCAGTTGGAACTACAACTAATCCAGTAGGCTGTGAGAACAAAAGCAATAATAATTTTAGCTTTTAATTCAGGGAAATAAGGAATTAGACATATGATGAAAATAAACTAACGAAATTGCCTTACTAGGCTATTCACAGTGTATTCCTTACAGTCATCACCATTTGATTTCTTCGTTTTACAGCCCAATCTCACCATCTATTCAGTTATGTTTCCGTTGTGAGTTCATAACCTCTTTCGTTGCAAAACATCTGAAACTGATTCCATGTATGTGACATACTCTTTTCAGTATTTTTTTGACTTCACCTCTTCATATAAGAGTTGATATAAGCGTTGAAACTTTCGTGGCGAATGTTATTAATAATTGTTTCTCATCGGGAACTGATGAAGGCCATGGAGTGTCAATTGGTCGAAAGCTCGAGTTTTATAAATCTGACACAGTAGATCACCCGAGAAGCAATTATTAGTATTCACTTCTTCAATTAAAATATCATTATCCTCACTAGAATATTCGCCAAATCTTTTGTCCGCCATTTTTTAATGGCCCGCTAATTGTATTTACAGCACATGGAGACTTCAGATGTTCGGAAAATTAAGAAAATGTTTAAGTTGGTGGAACCACAAGGAGGTGATACACCCAAAGCTATAATACCACACGGCCTAGAGGTGATAATCCGGCATGAGTGGAATACCCAATGGTATGTTCAACCATGGATAGAATTATTATGACTGGTGTCCATAGTATGGTATTTTAATTACCAGTAGATTTAGGGAAAGCAACGCAGTTTCTGAGCCGACAGTTGCTATCACTATTAAATAAACAAATTATGAACAATTCAGAATGAACTATGGGGCAGGTACTCCACGGCAAGACGCATGTTTTATTGTTTTATTTGTAGAACGGCATGAAGTTGGACCTAACATGTGACAGTATTATAATTGCATTAATATTTAGAAATAGACTAACTTTCTTTTGTCAGTATATACAGCATGGTTGGCAATGCAATAGCGCAGATTCATATAGTCCTCTGCACTATACTGCACCCGCGGGACATTGTAGGATCATAAACGTGAATCCACCACTGATAAGGAATAAAAAGAAACGTACCTTCAGATGTTCTCCCTTTGGTGAAAATAAAAGAACAAAGAGAGACGCCAAGTATGGCATTCGAAAGAAGCAAGGAAAGAAAAAATGCTATTGCCTAGCCATATCGTTTTGCATTTTGATATCGTAAGCAACGTTGGGAAAGGGCGCAGGGAAACCTTGGAATATGCTTTTTGTGTGGGGGAAGGAGAAAAGACGTGCAGGATGAAGGACTAGGAGAAAAAAATATAGGTATTTCTCTGCCTCATCCCTTATACAGCCCTATTTTGTGTGTTATGGATACGGGAAGAGATGGGTTATTGCGTGCCGGAGGCGGACAAAGTTTTGTCATGCGCAGTGATCCTGATTGCTGCACATAAAGATGCATTATTCCACAGAAGACTACGTATAATCCACTAACATATGCTACAAAGTCACACTGCTACTTGGATGTCTCAAGTACTACACTTCTTTTGTCTGACGCTAACTCTCCACCGTTGTTTCTTTCTCTGCCACATGCCTATCGTAGACAAGGAAAAGTTTCGTATTCCACCCAAAAATTGTATGTCGAGATTTCATCGGTAACACATACCTAATTCATGTCCTGAACAAAGAAATAAAACAGCCCACAAAAAACAAACGTGTGTGTGAGTGACTGATAGAGAGAATGAGAGAACAGATATCTGTAAACTGAAATGTTCGAGAAATATCAAACTTCTTACTTAAGTTCAGCATCTTTCAAACATGTAACACGTGGTTTTCAAGATAATTCCCCATCTAAACCACCACTTACATTAAGGCAAGGCTTCACTGAAAATTCCAACTTCTTTAATAACCAACCTATCACAATGAAATTTTAACCACATGATTAGGGTATCATTATAAACTTGCCTGCAAATGTTCATGTTGCTACACCAAATATTTCATTAGTTATTAATTATGTTCTATGAAAACATGTAAGAATTACTCGGTATAAAAAGTTCCACGCATCAAAAGGTTTGAAATTTTTAACTGAATTTCTGTTTTGACTAGCATTATTAAAAGACCCACATTCTTTTTTTTTCTTTTTTATTATTGTAATATTCTTTTACATGTTCTAAAAATTTTTCTTATGCTACCCCAAACTTTTTTGAAAATTGTAACTTTTTCATAATTTAACACTACCTACAAAACATGAACATTTATAAGAAAAGGGAATATGAATTTATTTATTTACATATTATGCACCTATCCTGTAAATTTCACTAAGCTAAATGAAAAACTTCGATGCGTGCATACTGAAAAATGTTAGAAAGTTTCTCAGAAAATGACTTTTAAAGTAATGGTTGTTCAAATTCTATATTTCTAAGTCTTGCAGGGAGCTAACATTTTTATCCTGTATACAAGGGATCTTCTTTCTGCTGTTTCTTCTGCTGTGCAGCAAGTTTACCGTATTTCAACATCCTGTGGGATGACTTCTTATCACACTGACCAGAAGTGGCACTCCGCTGAAGTCGACTATCTCTCCGCTCACTAGTCGTTATCCATAATTCATTAACTGCTTTGTATCTTTCCAGCAGCTCATCAGAACCTAAATGAACGTACAATAGCAGTATTTTCTTGACAACCTCTTTTGAAAAGACTGTCTTCATATGTATGTTGTCTTACTTCGATGGTTGTTCTCCTTTGGCAATGGCAAAATTAGTATATATGTCCCAGTGCCAAAGTGTTTTATTTAGCTTAGTGAAACTTGCAGGTTAGGTCCGCAATATACGTATTAATGACAAACTTCACATTCCCCTTTTCTTATAAATGCTCACCTTTCCAAATGATTAATTAAAACGTAAAAACGGTTACTATTCTCAAAATATTTGAGACAACATAAACAAACAAAAAATTAGAATAAATAATAAAAGAATACTCTCAAAAATAAGAATTTGGGTCTTTTGATACTACAGTGCACAAGTCAGAAACAAAAATTCAGCTTGAAAAATTTAAACCTTTTCTCATATAGGACATTTTATATAGCGAGTAATTTGTACAATATTCTCACAGAAAATAATTGAGAACTATTGAAGTATTTGGTATAACAGCATGAAAATCTGTAGGTTAGTTTAGACTAATGATCTCATTATGTGGTTAAATTTTCACAGTGATACGTTGATTATTAGCCGAACACCCTATTTCACAGCGCATCCTACCACGATCCTGCTGACGCTTTCAACCTGGAAAGACCGGATAGAAAATAAATGAATGAAATGAAAGGGAATAAAGCTCGGGGGATGCAAAGTAAATGTCCTTGCCAGCATTCGCCTGAGTGACCGGGGGGAAAAAAACAGAAAAAAACGCAAGGTCAGGAAGTTCAACTACAGGAATTGAACCCGCGACCTCCCGAATGCGAGCCACAGACATTACAACCTGAACCATTCCGCTCGGTGAAAGTTGGACTCTGGCAGACAGACCAAATAATTGTATAAGAGTAGTAGAAATGGATGAAGATGCAGTTTATGAATATCACACCTTTAGAAGGTGAGAAATAATAATAATAAAAGGCAACTGCTGATTGTGGAAGAGTCCTTAAAAGTAAAAAAGTAAGTAAAAATAAGCTTTCGTAACAATACTTTGCAGAGTCGATACTTAGAAATAAACGATAACGGGTAGAGAAACTCTAGATTTTTCTGTGATTACTCTTCTGTCTTACTGTACGAATGAAACATTGGTGCCATTGAGATTTCATGTTGAAGTTTCAAGAAAATTTGTAAACATACTTCAACTTTGCTTGAAATCGGTATATTTAAATGTACCAACTTTATATGGAGCGACTCCTACAAAGATTCAATTCCCAAATGCTCGTTTATCTCTGGATTGCGATTTATAATAGGATGGAGGGCATTGGTTATTAATATTTAGATGTATAAGACAGGTAGTCAAGCAATTTAATCCCACCTTACACACAGCTTTAAATGCGGCTTTTACAGGCGCCACGGAAGTTTGAAGTTGATTGATAAATTATTCCAAAAGTCTCTCTGTCCTCTTCTCTCTAATTACCTCTCTCCCTATTTCCATCTGATGCGCATGCGTTTAGTGTGAATTTCATAATGAATAAGGTATTTCTCAGCCTAAAGCTAACCATGTGTTAAACAAGTGTGCGAAAATCTACCCAGCTACAGCTTTTTGACACGTATTCCTATATTTTGCATTCATTTTATGCTTTAAGTTATGGAAAAAGTAGAATTTTTACACTATTTTTTTTAAAAAAAAAAGTATAGCTAATTTGTATACTGTAGGTCTTAGAAGAAAAATCAGTTTTGCTTTCTTGGCTGTGTTACTTAAGCATCAAATATGTTTTAAATATGTTTTAAATAGTTGGACAGCATTCGTTTTTGTTTCCCGAGGTGTCATGCAGAGAGTCTGACATTTGAAGCCGTTAGCATTTAGGAACCCGCCTTTTAAAGACATGACTATCACTTCGGCTTCCTGTATCAATTCTATACCTACAAAAACTGTCATGAAACATTTTCTGCATATCCCCATTAACCTGAATTAAGAAATTAAGCTTTAGTAAAAATAATTTTGTAGACCAGATTTAAAACTAAACGATAATGCATAGAGAAATTGACGTAAACCTTACACATTAGAATTCCACCCAAATTTGTTCGCTGATAGGCAAAACTGACTTAACATATGGTGAAAGTTTCGTTTTATTTTCTGTATCATAGTGTGACACCGACCGCGGCGCACAACAAAGGACGGTTAGGGTCAAGCTACCTCACACCACATACCAGGCGCGGCGGGTATCAAAGGTACTCAAGGTCAGGCTGCTTCGCGTTCTTTGTGAACACATGACAACAATCAGAGCAGAAATACAGAGGGTTTTCGAGATTATTCGTGAAGTGTCCAGCGGTCGGCGTATTCGGAGAAGTTTCAGAAAAGGTAAAGTTCGAGAAAGGTCCATGTTACGTCATCCTCGCTATATAAGTAGCGAGGCAACAAGAGTTGGAGGGTCAGTCAGTTTTTAGTGTCAGTGTGTGTGTCAGCTCCATGTGTAAGGCCCTCGAGAGAGAACCGTCGCGTCGTAAGATAGCGAAGCACCTAATGAGTGTTGAGTTATTGTATCGTCAGAGTCAGCTGAAACACTGAAAAAGTAAAGACAGAAAGGAGTGAATCAAGCTTGCGAGAAGAAAAGAGTTGTGACTTGTAATATCACGAGGGACTGAAGACTGTACCCTCAGTAAAAGAGAACTGTATATTTGTGCAAACTTTTGAAGCAGAATAAAGTGACAAAAAGAATGCTGCACTAGATTTTGTTGTTTTTGTCGCAATATACACATAAAAGTCCATATTGCGTCATTTGAGATGGTCTGTGACCAAAAAGTTATAATAAGTAATGTAATGTAAATAGAAGAATAACTATTTTATGAATTCTGTAATACATAAAGGCTTCTATGATATAATCAGGATCATTTTTTTTTTTTTCATTTGTGTATATTAGTAGTAACTATACACAACATAAAATATAGAACAAAGAAATGAAAGAGACGTAGGGTTATTTTACTATACATTTGATCTTATCTAGAGGAAGACATTCTAGATGTTCCCTAGCGACAATGACATATACCCTCTGATATACTTTGGAAAGCATATTGCGTGAATGGGAAAGGACAGGTTTGAGAAAATTCAGAATAGGGGGATCGTTTCATTATATGCTTCTCCTTCAAATGCCATATCAAGATAGAGCCATCGATGCAATACGATCTCCGCACTCCCCCAATGCACATTGGGTACATTTGAAATGGGTTTCCATTTCCGCAGAAAGGATATAAAATTGGCTTCTTCATATAAAATGTATTTTCCTTACATGTGTAAGAGGGGATGAAATTCTTGTGGGATTGGTGGTTATTTTTTTCGATTCCTTGCAGTAGCAAATTAGGGTATGTGACAGCTCTACTGGTTTACGACTCGAATAACTGTACCCTCCTAGTTGGATGACTACTATACGAGCATTGCATCAGAGGACCAACGCTCAAATTTAACATATGAGGGTGTTAAGCCACAAGCCCAAACCTTGTGGTTCCGAAATATTATCGCCTTCACTTTAGCCCTAGCATTACCAAGCCTTGTGTGTAGCGCAGGGGGACACCTCGACCCACTGCGAGTCCCACATAGATTTATTGCGGTCTACCACACCCCAGGAAGAAGTGATGAGGCGAAGTGAGACCGGAGGCTTGTCAGAGAGCGGAGCCAGCGAAGCCCAGAGACGCACAGAAGTCCCTAACAGTTACAGATATTGTCACTTGGCGCACAACCGAAGTGTTTCCTCTACCCAGGGAGTGGGTCACGAGGTGACCCTTGCGTTCCGGGCAGCGACTTTCAGGGAGGGCCAGGGAAGACTTCCAATGCGCAAACAACTATACGATCTGCCCGCTAACATCGGAACGAAGCACCCTACCAACCAAAGCTGAAAGATCACAAGGGAGGGAAATGAGAAATGAAGGGAAAGGAATCCGTGGAAAAGAGATTAATGTACCCCAGCATTCGCCTAAATGACGTGGGGAAACCAAGGAAAACACTATTTCAAAGTGCGTGGCCACGGGGAACGAACCCGGGACCTCTCGAAAGCGCACCACAGACGTTACCACCTGAGCCATACCACTCCGTTCACCAAGCCGTATTCCATAACTTAGATTACCAAAAGAGGGGGTACCTTGTGATCGAAATTAATAACAAAATGTCAGCAAGTTTTAAAACAAATTTATTTTAAAATTGGGTATTATCTCCTTTCATGTTTATAAATGTAAAATTGGGTATTGCTCGTATATCTTGGCAGGTGTATACAGCTAATATTTAATATTGTTTACTATTCCGTTTTACTTTTTAAGTGAATCACATTATGCCAACGGGGCAGTACTTTATGACCATCTTGACATTTCATTGTTTCACAAGAAGATCAACAATGAAAAATTTGAAACAAATACGCAATTCAGTAGAAGAAATAATGATTGACAATAACTATTAACTTCATGCCTTCAATACAGGGAGTGTGTGGGGTTTATAGGCCCGTCGACAATGAAGTCATTTGGGCCCGCTTTAATCAATAAATTAAAAGAGAAAATTTAAAACATTACAGAAGGTGGGGACAAAGTACCCCCCTCTCCCCTTGGTAGTGCGAGGGTTAAAACATTCTAGCAAACTAAAAGATAGTATTCTCATTTTTAACAAAGAGGATGAAAAACTTATATTACGGTTGTTCATTTAATCAGTTGTATTATTTTTTGAAATTAGATCCCATTTTTCAGCTTTTTCTTTTTAAAATTGCTTAAAATGTGTTTAAAAG
Source organism: Tenodera sinensis (assembly GCA_030765045.1). Lineage (NCBI taxonomy): Eukaryota > Metazoa > Arthropoda > Insecta > Mantodea > Mantidae > Tenodera > Tenodera sinensis. The sequence goes on from CM060964.1 coordinate 312,818,400, forward strand.
TAAAGCTTTTACAATAATCCGGAAATTGCCGTGAAAACAGGTTTTGATCCGACGGATGAAAATTCACCACAGTCAGGAGTTACCAGCACTTTACCGAGCGAGATGGCTCCACGGTAGCGTGAGACTCGCATTCGGGAGGTCGTGTGTTCGATTCCCGTAGCCGACCTTCATTCAATGATTCAATGACTCAGTTTCAATTTCAACTTACAGATGGGAACTTAGCACGTCGACCAAAAGCCGATCTTTTGTGCCTATGCCCCTGACGGGACACCCCCCTCCGGGAGGATGGAGGAGGCGAATGGATCCTAAGGGCGGCCGCAACGTTGCCATGACAGAGTAGGTGGCGGTGTCCCTATATTTTCCCAGTTAAAATCACCCCGATGGAGACTGACTTAGCTACCCTTTCCCCTCGAGCTTGTATATTCCATGGGGGGGGGGGCGGAAACCAGTAGCTTCTAATCCGGGGAACGAGATTTCCAGTGCGCATTTTCCCCACTGCCGTGCTGCTGCCACGACGCTCGCCGACGATTCCAACTCTGAAAGAAAATTAACGCGATCAAGGGTGAAAGGAAATTATGTTGAAACGAGGGCGTGTAAGGACAGGAAATTCGCAGAATATGGATATTCTACCCTTCATTCATCTGGCGACTCGGTAATCCTCCGATAACTCAAAAACGAAAAGTCGGTTAAAAACTAAAGTTGCTATTTAAGTTTAATGTCTTTCAAGGATATGACACGAAGATTTTGAAGAAAATAGCCCCACCCTAAACTTCCCTTTACATGGAAAATTTTTCGAAAATTTTGATTTTCTTGAAAATGGCTCTAACAATTTTTATTAAAATATGATATATTTGAGATATTTTCTTGACAAATGAAATGTGTATCTTGAATTTTCTGGCTATAGCCCTTGTAGTATTTACTCTGGGCGACGTTTGCATAACTGGTAAAAAGAGTTTGTAAGAATGGTTAGTCCAAGAGTAGAGAAAGTCATGAGTGCAACACATCAGATTTTTTCTTATTTCTTTACCTTTTATCTTTTACGGCCTGAAACGGTGGTGTGTGGCGCATGCGGTGTATGTCTCTTAAGAATAGAACTGTTTCTTTCCTGATATGGGTGCTTATGTCCGAAAGTGCTCCGACAATCAACATGAAAACTTGTGACCCTGCAGCTCTGCAGATATAGTCGCCTTTCGTACCTTCTGCCTCATTCCTTCCTTCCGGAGGTTTAGCAGTCCTAGCCTGACCGCAATACTAAAATTCTTCTCCGTTGCTTGTGGTTATTACAGAATTTCCCGCTTCTTCAATTTTCAAACATCCCTAGTGTTTGGAATTATATTGTATTCTATTTTTGTTTCTCCTATCTCTTTTCGTAAGCATTCGTGGTTATTGTTATGTGTTCGATGTCTTTCTGTTCTACCCTCCAAAATTATTTTTACTTCTGAAATTACGTTAAAGAATCTTCTAATTATACAATGTAATATGAAACATTGCTTCCAGATATGTGAATTACAAATGACAAGTTCACATCATTGCCATACAGCATTTAAGCAGCATTCCATAAGCTTATATCATCCTTTAATTATTGGAATTGTCTTAATAAATGCAACTCGTTATAGTCAAATTCTTTAGGTAAATTGACAATCACTCGTGGCGTTGTTTAGGATAATCGCATCGATTGACACATGAAGAACCACACGGTTCATTTCCCACTTTAGTCGGTGACTGCGAGTGAAACTTAATGCAGTTTATGTAAAGTTGTAATAAATTAAAATAGAGCATTTAACAATGAATGACTAATGCTGGCTTCCAGCTAACTCCATGTATGATTTTTATCAAAATCAAATGGTGTAACAAAGCAAGTGAGACAAGCTCAATTGCACGTATAATTCTTCAGCATTGTAAATCTTTTTCAGTATATATTGTACTGAAATGCAAAAGGTTCCACGAATCACATAAATGCTTCGCATTTAGCAGCTTTATATTAAATAGTGAAATCAAACATTTATATTGTCACGAAGAGAAGAACCACCCAAAACACCCTTGGTATTCTTCTATAAAATATTATACAAGGTAGTAACAATAGGCAGTGATTTAAGGCTAAGCGAGCTATTCTGACAGGTACAAATGCTTTCTGTTTTAAAACTGATGAAAATTGTTTACACTTTTACTATCACCAGGAAGCTGGTACTGCAAAGAACGACTTGTTTGAAGTTCGGCAACTTCAGCTGTCCATCAATTTGCTGAAAACGGAAGGGAGCAACGCAGAGTTTTCGTAAAATTACGACGGGATAAGCTTTTATGGCGTAACAAAAACACCAGGCAAACAAAACGCGTCAACAAAAAGCAGGAAGTGTTTCGGGCTACGGGGAGGAGGGGGAGCTAATCCACTTCTCTGCTATTCAGGGGCCTGTGCCCTCCGGATTGCCAAAGGCTTTCGAAACAGGAAATGCCGAAGATAGCTAGATGAGCTCCGGCACCATCCTGGCTGATCTCTCAGCAACATGCTCTTCTCAACGGAAGTTCTTCCAATGTGAGCCATGAAAATAACACACCATTTCAAATTGTATGTTGAACTAACAGAACTTGAAGCTCTCTCTCTGCTCGCATTTTTGAGTTTAGTGAGAAGATTATTCTCTCCCTCTCTGTCACTTTCTCAGTCTCCTTCCACCCACTCTCTTATTGCATCTGCCATCCTCTACTCCACTCACCGTCACTCTTCCCCACTCTCTCATTGTTCAATGCACACTTCATGCGATGTTTTGAAAAGCGGTAAAACCTGCGTATTTCTAGTTGCTTTCTTACTCTTAAGGTTTAATAGTAAACAACATTGCGTATATCCTTAAGTTATGCGATCCGAAGTATGCTATTTGCCAATGGTAGCTGGTTTTGTGTAGATGAATTAATAATAATAATAATAATAATAATAATAATAATAATAATAATAATAATAATAATAATAATAATAATAATAATAATAATAATAATAATAATAATAATAATAATAATAATAATAATAATAATAATAATAATAATAATAATGAAAATACTGTAGGTCTTAAATATTTACCCTATCAAAGTGCCTTAAATTAAAGTTTGTCAGTAATATTATCCTTATAACCTTCGGATATATAACATTTTCAAGGGGAAAAAAACGCAATAAGTAATATATTTTCATTTCCACCCTCGATTAGAACTCCTGTTTTTGAGACATGCTATCAGCATGCTTCATAGCCTATACTCGTAGAGTATCTACAGAGTATCTGACAACTGGCTGAGCCATTGTTGAGCGAAACGGGTTGCGGAACTACCCTAAAATGTAATTTTGTGAATAGAGGACCTCAAAATGTCTGCTTCATATGGAACCTTCGTGGACATTGTTGTCCACTTTTACAGTATTTTATGACTTAAGCTATTTTGTAGTGAAATGTCCTATGTTTCGAAGGAGTTGTAGTTTTCCTCAGGGATCAGTCGTCTAATTGGTGCATGTTGTACCACTTATTCGTAGGAAGATCCTGTTGAGGAGTTAGCGGGAGGAAGGAGGGAGTAGGGTGAAACATCTTCTGAACTACGATTGTTAGCTGTCATACAATGTAATTGTCATCGATCTTCTTTTGTGCAGGGGTGCCAAATGGGTAAATAAAGTGCCCAACATGTGTGTGTATTTATACAATCAAATCTCCATATAGAACTTTTGGTTGAAGTACAGTACTTCCTCTAATTGCCAGGGCCAAGTGTTACAAAAAGTAAAAACCGCGAACCGAGTTTCACAAACGGATCTAGAGATTTGTAAGATCGTTATTTTTACATCGTCGACCTGATTCGGACCAAAAACGTTTGTCCACTCCTCAGCGGACACTGCCCTTCTAGAAGAGATAGACAGGAAACACTCCCAGCCTATCTCTCCAAATAGAAATAATTCTAATTTCCATGGGTCTTGCTCTTTGCTCAATCGGGGACTAAGAGGCAGGATCTTAGACACAACAGATTATTTGCTAACTAGTAACTAGAAGTTACCTTGCATTTGCAGAAGAAAATATCAATCATCACTGCAATAGAGTTATTTCACAGATGACATTGCTTTTCATTTAAAATGAGGTGGGGAAAAGTAGTTGTGTACCACTCCAGGGGAAAACGTTATGCCGCAAAATAGGTGGTTCAAATAGCATGTCTTGTTGGGATTGGAAGGATGACTGGATGTATGGTCTAGGGATGTTGTTGCAGCTTAACGGAACATTAAATAGTCAGTATATTGGTAGAATAAAGTCATCCTCGAAAACTAATAGTTATTTTGCAAGTACTAGGTATCCCGATGGAATGATTGAATTCCAGCGGGATAACCACCCTGTTCACACAAGTTACCAGGTTCCAAACTGACTTTCAAAAGGCAAGATAGCAGTGATAGATTGGCCTCCTTGCTCCTCAGATATAAATCATGTTGAAAGTGTATGGCTAGAGGTGAACAAAGTTTTGGAGTTAAATAGGTCTGCAGGACAACACAAGACAAAAGATGTGGGATGAGATACAGGGTGCTTGGGAGGCAATTTCCTCTCGTGAAAATTTGACTAGGCGTTTTGTATCATCCATGCCCAGTAGAAGGGGGGCAGTGATCGAATTGAATATAAGGGATATTAAGTTAATTTCTACTTCTACTTTTACTTCCTTTTTCACTTAGGACTATAATATTTACTTATTTCATATTGAGTTTGAAAACCAAAGGAGTGTTTCAGTTTTTGTGTGAGTATAAATGCCTTGAAATGAAATAAGCCTTAGCATGCGGAAATTACATTATAATATGCGACTTTATGAGAAAAAAACAAACAAAACAAAATAGTAGAACTCGGGATACGAACCTGGGTATGCCTCATACGTGCCTCCATATAATCACTCTGTTGTCAGCGTATATTCAGTAACTGGGTACTCAGTATTAAAGGTGACAATAGAATAAACTGAAGACAGGCGTTCCCAGAAACAATTGGAAGCTGCCGCGGAAGCGATTTGTACTCTTTTTTAGGTAGTACCTATGGGTACGCTTTGCACGCGTACTTATACTTCACCGCATTCCCAATTCATCGCTATAAATGTAAAATACAAAGTATCATCATTAATGGTTATCAAAGAATAGCAGATTCATTTGAATTCCATTTATTTAAAGACCAAGCAGAAAGAAAGAAAAATGACAATCTGTACTGGGATATCGATCCCGTCAAGTGGAAGGCCTGAACATCTTATACCACGAATATCCTGTACGGTAATGACCTATTAACACACCATTAGAACTACTGCGCATTATAGCATTGTATTTTATTTCACCTAAAACAATTAAATAATATAGCTGATTTACCTCCTCATCCTTCAAGTGAAGTTATAATCCGTTACGTAAAAATTTGTGTGCACTGTATTTTACCTTTATCTAATTAGCGTTTGAAGCTCGGTTGCCTCGGGCTTTAGAAGCAGTCGGCTACGGATAAATTAGAGATTTTAAAACTATATTTTAATATCTTAAATGCCATTAATTTGTTTTTAAAATTTATTTTTAGACAATCTAGAATACAAACTCTTTGAAAATAAGCCCAAGGATACTTATATATTTCAGCAGAACGCTGTAAGTATGGGTCTCAAGAATCAGCTTTGAAAGACACAGGATCGAATTATGGTTCGTACCAGGGGCAGCGGAACCAAGTATAGTTAATTTTATAATTAGACTGACATAGTAGCTGAGGCATTCACAGCAGAACTAGCTCCATCACATGATTTAGTCCACGTGAGGGGGCGGGGGATATTCTGGTGAATCTGATTGGCTATGAGTGAATCCCGACTGGATGCAAACAGGATAGCAACGAAATGTACTCCAGTCAATGAAGGATGCGACCGTGAGGTTTCGCTTTAGTCCTGAGAACACCTAAGTTCCAATGTCAGTCTAGTTATAAAATGGACTGTGCACTAAACCGACTTCAACCAATCCTGATGCGCATATCTGTCCTCCAGCACCTCCTACAACCTGTGGGGAAAATGAGCCTTCCTCCTACAGAAAATTAATCCGCAAGGAAAGACGGATATTGTCGTGTTTCCAGTTCAAATTAGTTAGAACCTGTGTCTGTTTCTCAGGCCGTGATCACTTCCTTCCGTTACTCATTTGTTTTCTCCTTACGTTAGACTTTAACCGGAAATAAATCGGATAATTACCGCGATTAATTTCCATTTCAAAAGGACTTCCATTCTACAATCTTGACAAGGGAAGAAAAGACGCTCAAGGCATGGGAAAAGGAAGGAGGGATTAGGATGGCTTTGATTGATCAAGTAATTAATCATAATGTGTTACTCATGTTTCCCCCAACAATATGCATACACGGTTTGCCTACGATGTTGGGGTATTTGAAACTCCTAACGAGAAGGATGTCTGTAAATAATCTATGTGGCTTTGTCTACATCGATCGTTTATAGCTCCACATTAATAAAACGAAGTACCAATGTGGAAGTTGAAGACTTACAAACCTGAATAAGCCACTGTCAGAGATAGAATCCATAATTTGATACATATATCACGGGATACCCTCAAGTAGATCTATCACATGTCATTCCTTAAAAGATGAATAACGACGGTGCAGGTCATTTTAATTCTAGGATTTATAGTTAATCATATTGTTAGTGTTAACTGATATGTAATGAGTTATTTCACATGCTCCTGGTATTCTACAATCCAACAGAGCCACACCACGAACAATACAAGATAAGCTTCTTCCGGGTATGGAGAGATTCTCTTTGGTTGTCTTTGGTTCCATTTTTCTTCAATTCACGTCTTGAAGAAAAAGTTAGTTTTCACAATAGTTTACAGTCTCTTTATTGACTCTTCCTTATATTTGCAATGAGATCGGAACTAGAAAACTTCTCGTGGTGAGCGATTTATGTAAATTGTAAAGAAAAATTGCATAACTTCATAAATACTCATTCTATCGAAATATTGTACTAAACAAGCCTTTTCAGAAATATCAATACATTTTTGTTATAAATTTTTGTTATTTAACGTTTCCAGAGAGTGGAATAAAAATACAGGAATTTCCTTTTCTTTACTTTTTTTTCACCCCAATACAACTGCCTTCTTTAAGACACGTAACCAAGATGTCATATAAAAAGCTATGATATCTAATACTTTATTGAATGTATAAGCGTCTATCTATTAACGAAGTACGCTATTTTTTATCTTCCTTCAATGCCAGAAATTGCAGAAATTGTCAGAGATTGTTCTCAGGGTATACGTGGTTGGGTAAAAATGAATAATACTATTTAAGTCAGCTGATAAATTTAATGGGGGCTAACAGTGATCTATTTGAAGTAAGTTGCCGATTGTTTAAATTTTCAAGGATTAAACTATTTCTAGATCTTATCACTCGAAGTTATAAGAAGCCTAACCCGCTGTGAATCGCACAAAGCTAAGTGGAAGGTTCCCTCACATCAACATACAACTCAAACGGAGTCTTTGGGCGCTACTAACGTCCTAATAATCGATCACAGTAAACAATGCTATACTACTGTCAAAAAACTACGCGAAAGAAGAGAATTTTAAAATACGCACCTTTTTATTAAATTAAGCCCCGCCTACAAGCATTATTTCATATACATCATTTGCATACATAATGTTTCCAAAAATTAAAGCTGCTAATTTATATCTGAAACGCTACTGTTGCTATGAGCCATTCAACAATTTCGATAATTTTCTGCCCTCTGTATTTTTTAGAATTTTTTCTTTGTGGCTTATCAACAGCCTGACTGTTTAACATTACTGAATTCCAGGTACCTTGAGCTAATATCCTTCTCTAATATCTTGTACTAATTGTCTTTCCTTAATAACAGATGAGTCAGCCGCGGCTTACTTTATGGAAGGTAGGCCACCCATGAAACGCCAAGTGAGCCTTAGTCCAGTTTTGTGCTTACTAAAACATATTTCTTGACGTTCTTAGACAGACGAATGCGCAAAATTTAGAGCAACAGCGGTTTAAGGGACAGAACGTACTCCTCGCTAAAGTACACTTCAAAAACATTCGACTCGTTTAGTGAGAGCGAATTGCTGGTTTCCAGCCGATTTTACGAACTTTTTATAAGAGTATAACAGCAACGTAATACAGAAAACGCCTTTGAAAAAAACGGACCTATCATATGAGTACATTAACAACAGCACGTAAAAAGAAAATGGCGGATTCTTGTACTTACAGCCGGATTGACTGCAAAAAAATGATAGACACGCCTTATCCACCATGGACCCGTATAGTCAAAACGCACAAATGATTAAATAACGACTTATTTAAATTTTGGCGCAAACTACGTGTCGTACAACTCAAATAACATGCATAATAGCTTTTGTCATATAAGTAATAATATTAAAACGCCCAGCAAAGGTTTAATACTGTTTTAAAGGGCTAAATTCCGCTCGAAAAGTCGCGAGGTAGCAATGACATAGCACCTGGAGTACTGCCTCTACCACTGGAACTCGAAGTGTGCTTTTAGTCAACTTCCAAATAGCTCTATAGAATTATGAACGTATTCTGTACGCTAATCCCCGGAGCACGGGTTCGCGTCTCGACATTCTACATTTTTTTTTTTCTTTTCTGTTCATCAGAACTTGGAAACGAATTCACAATAATCTAATTTTAAAGTAGTTGAGGGTTTAGGATATAATTTAAAACGTTTTTGGTTGTCTGCATTTTGTAATAGAAAGGTATAATAACCTCTGCCCCATAGGACTGGCATGACGCAGTGTGTTATTATGAATGCCGACTCCATTCTCCATGTATATGCTGTCGCACGATATTTTGTGCCATTCTTTCAGCATGTATTCGACAGACAAGTACGTTTGATGCCTTTGATCTACAGAGAAGCAAGAGCTAAAGTGCAGGCAACTCGAGATCTATACCGGGAGAGATATCCTCATATGCAAAAATACCATAAAGTAGAAATAAAGTAATTACGAATTCAAATATTAACAGCTTTACACAGAATAATTGTTCAACTAACGTTATTTGTAAATATCCCGCAGTAAAAAATTAATACACGCAGAGGATTCGAAACACCTTTGCAAAATATGGGTTACTTACGAATCGTGCGCTGTTCCAACTGAGCTACCAAGCAACTGCAGAGATAACCGAAGACAAATACATGCATGTTGAATACTTGGGTGGAGCCTAGCATAGAGGCCGATGTTTTCACCTTAGAGTATAAAATGCGGATTGCATAAAATTGGAAAATAAGGGGCAACTGACTCACCCGGTATGAAACTCGCTGAGGACTTCATGATAGCAGCTCATGCTTATGAAATTACACATTTATTTTAATAACTGGAAATTATTTATTGCAATTATTTACCTTTCTCCTTATCATTACTTTATAAAAGTATAAATCCTGTCCGTCAATAATTCCGGTATCTCCATAGCTTTTGTGCACCTCTTCAAGGTTATCCTTCACTGAACGTTTTATATAGAACAATAAAACCAGAGTTTTAGGCTCTATTTTTATTTATTTTCATTATTTCGTGAATTAAATAAAACTCGAATAATACATCCATAAAAGATGTCAATACAATATTAATAATTATAAAAGTAGAGTTACAATTACAAATTTTACAGTCTTACATTTTAATTTCCGCCCATAGTAGAACAAATTACTGTTGAAACAAAAAAATGAAGGTATAACACTGTTGGCGCAGTAAGAAAGAATCAACGGCAACTCAGGTGAAAACTATAAAACTGCCAGAAGAAACAGTTCTGATTGACCTAAAGTTATAGCCTTGTTCGCTTTATATAATATATATTTTATGAGTATGATGAAATTGTCATCGAAATCTCCTCTGAACGTATTTGTTTTGCACTGTCATCACAGCACAGAAGTAAGTTTTTAAGTTGCCCTGTTTGACTCAATATATCGAAGGGATTGAGAAGCAAATACTGAGTGATATGAGAATTCCAGACATTTTTTCAATACGTCTGGCTCATAGACTTCATTCGTGACCCTCACGGACTGTATTTATAACTATTTTTAGACAGGACACATTCCCTGTAACATGGCAACATACTCGGACTTCTGTCTCAGGTTATGCGAGGAATTCTCCTTCAAGGGGAGAGAAGATAGGAGTATAAGGTATTCCTTCTAAAGAGGAATGTTTCCTACCGAAGTCACATTTTTTGTCAGATATAACTAGCTTGAATGGAAATAAAGTGATATACAACATATTCGCTCAAAGTCATTCGTCTTCTCGTCAACATTTTACATAGGTAAATGTATAACATTCTTTATAATAGGTAAACCTGTTTATTTTAATTACTTCAGCCAGTGACGTAAAGAAAACGTAGTTTACATTTAACATTTGTTAAATAAGTAAAATACTTCTTAAAGAGAAGAATGCATAAACGACGTGTTGGTACAGAACTTTTATCTATTAAAAATCATCTTAAAGTTGAGGCAAAGCATAAAATTTCATATTAATGTGCAACTTTTGTAAGAGTAATAGTTATTCTTTCCTGATTCAGTCAGTGTGTCATTCATAAGTTGTTTGACTCTGGAACTTAGAAACCTTTCTGGAATCTTGTCAGGAAAATGTTAATTCAAACATTAAAGATACAAAAGTTTGTACTGTGACCAACTATTTACTAACTTAAATATAACTGTCGGTGTTACTTCACACGACCTTCTGAATCCATTCTTCTACAAAAGCGCATTCTTCTATCTAATTTGTATTAATTAAACATTTGTAGAAACGGTTTTATTGCATATTTCCTGGTAGGTACAAGGGGAATAAGGTAACAGAGTAGGCTTAAGTGACATTCAAATCTTTTAAGAACGCGTCATTATGTGATGGTTTTCAGGTTCCGTTGTCCTTCCATGGCCAGGAGAAAGAAATTAATGACGATTTCCCATTTTAGAAAAATAAGCCGACGGTTAGTTTCGTTTCTTCACATATATTGAAACAGCAGCAATATATTTCTTTAGTAATAACGCTAGCGACGTTTACCTGTCCTTAACACAATGTTGAATTGGTAAATTGTCGTACAACCTAATGGTTCTAATAAATATGCTTTCCTGAATATTTGTGTCAAACCGTGTGCAATCTTTAGTGAAATAATATATACGAGATATAAATATGTATTTCCCTAGCACTTTATTGCACGCAAGCAACAGGGGTTCTCTTTAGAGCGCCCTATATTACAGGATAACTCAACTTTTAGTGTTGCGTGCACTGCTTACTCTAAAAACTTCGTAAGAGAGCCTGTGTGACTCACAAAACCTCTCGAAACTAGACAAAATTTATATAAATACTAAGTGCTGTTTGGAGAATCCCTCTAACCCCATATGGTTCTCCATGTCGTAAGTCCCTCACGTTTTCCCTGCGTGCAAGGCTACCCTATTCTTAAAAAACCAAATTGCCTTCTTTTATTGCTACATCCCTGCTGCGCTATTCCTCTGTACAGTTCCGTGCAAGAGTATGGAAACAGTTCCATTAAAAGGGATGTTTCCCGCACAGCTAACTGTTTGCTTTAAACCTTTTCGTTTATCATTTCATTCAAGGGACTGAAAATGTGATTCAAGATAGAAGGGGGAACTAAGAAAGGATATTGGCATAGTACATTACCATGTGTGATAAACTTAACAAAAATATTTATTGACTGCAGTGCTTTTATTAGCTGGCTCGTTTACATTTGCCGACAGGGAAAACAACGCACATATAAGTAAATGGACAACAAAAAAATTAACAGATTTTAATCTTTTTTTGGATACGTTGTACATTTCTCGGTGCTGTGCAGAGTGCATTTGCATAAATTTAAGCTTAAAGTAACATACTGTAACATAAACCACAAAGGTAACAACATTGCAATGAATGTCCACAATTTATAATGTGCCTACCACCCTGACCAATGCACAAGTGCAGCCGACGATTCCTCTCACCATTATCTGTCGCAAGATCGCGGAGGCCAAGAAATTGGGCCTGCGCGGCCAATCCACCTGTTAAGGAACACTTCACCAAGCAAACCACGAACGCTCCTTGTATAACGGAGAGGAGCCCCATCTTGTTGAAAAAGTGTTTCACAGGTCAAAATGTTACGTCTGGGCTTTTAAACATTTGCAACATATCGTACTAATCATTTCCATTAACCGAGCCTTCTGGGAAAAAGAAGGGACCAATGACCATTTCTGCAGACAGGAGACAGAACATTTACCTGAAATTATAACAAAATCCCTTCATTGGCCTGCATTCGGATCTTTGGTAAAGCCTCCCTTAAGTACTCCTAAGTGCTGAATTTCACACTTAGGTTACCCGATCTCAAACCAGGCAAGGATTTTTCTTCGTTGGAGTAACGTTAATCGAGTACGCGGCATCTTGTTTCTCCATTCCACGCCGTTAAAGAAAACAAAAAACAAACACCAACGAGCCCTTTATAAAACAGCGATTCTCATTGCACAAAATCGCTCTCTAGTGGGCTTTGGTGGACACATTAGGAACTGAATCGACTGTACGACACCCGGAAATGTTTTTAACAATTAAAATGTACAACTTATCCAAAAATAATTAAAATCACTTAATTTTTCGAATGTCCAGTTACTTATGAAAGACCCGGTATTACTTGTCACATTATACTTTATTGCCACGGTGTTTGTCAACACGAGCCTTGCGTTTACCTCGCTCTAGGAATGTTGTGGCGCTGGTGTACTTAAAGTGGCTGTTGGAGTTTATGCTTAAGCTAATAAAATATAATAATTAATGTTTTGAGAGCTATATTGGAACAAAAGGCCAACTTCTACGTGTAACAAGGTGTTACTTGTAACATCATTGCATGCCTTCCCTCGCTCTCTTCTGCGTCGCTCGTTGACATCATAGCATTGCCTATGCTACCTAATTCCACCAGAGAGGTACAGTATCGCCCATGCCTTAACGGCCTTCCTCATCCCACTGCGTTTTAGTGCAAATGGTCCCGTAGACGGTGCTGTCAAGTCTTTCATTTCGGTCGCTCTGAGGTGTAACTCAACAAGCAGAACACACTGAATGCACAACAGTAATCGACTTGGCAACAGAAGATTCTTTTGATTGGAATATATTGGGAGGATCTTCTCTATTGTGTTGATGTCATTAGCAACAGAAGAGGGGTCGTTAAGGGATTAGCACTGTGCGACCTGTGCTGATTTCCATGCGAACTGGTTTTGGGGAATTACTCACAAACATCCTTTAAATATATTTCGTTCAACAAAGCTGAGTTGTGCGACGCTATAATACGCTCGACAGTCTCAATTATATCACGTAGACACATGTTCCGCACATTATTGAATAAAAGACAACAGAAGCAGTCTGACGCATGCAATGTTAAAACTGAATCCAACAAAAATAAATATATTGAACAGTATTTATCAATACTACTGAAAAAGAGCCAATTTTGAAGGTATGCACAGAAGCACAACAATTTTACTCTCGAAAAGCTTTGTTTAAAGAATGTATTGGAGAAACACCTACTCAATTAAATATAAAGAAATTATATAAACGCTAAATGTTAGAGGAAAGAGGTATAACTATAGGAAGCAGTGTATCAAGGCAGAATATCATTACAGAATTAAAGAAAGAATAATTAAGAAGTAATAGAGTATGAGAAAACGGACTGAAATATTAAATAAGTAATAGTGTAAGACTATTATGTATGCATACAGAACTAATTACTGGACAGGGAAACATTTGTAGAGGGAACTGGCTAACCGAAAAAAAATGACTGACACAAAATTTAATGGCGGTTGGCAGGAGTAGCTGGTCAACACAAAATTAAATAGAGGATTGCCATGCCTTTCGGTGTTGTATTGTTAAACACGCAGTGAAATTACACTGTAAAGCCGGTGATATAACTATCATTTGCGTCCACAAATTACAGACAACAAAAACTTTACGCAGAGGCCAGGCTAAGTAGTTGTTGAAGACCACAGGATTTAGGATAAATGGTGACTGGAGAGAGTAAGATATGTAAAATAAGACGCCTGAATAGTAGCCAATGGAAAAACATATGCATTACAGAAAAAAGCTTAATGGTAGAGAAAGGTAGGCAATTCCCATAAGCTTTCTTACAATTCTGATCTTCAAGAAGTTCATTTCACGTCGGTTCTGTAAAGGTGGGAAGCGTGTGAGCTTAGAAACAGATCCAACTTGGATTTGTATGACGTAAAGAGGGGGAGTAACGGAGAAATAATATATAAATCATGTTATTACAAGGTAATCGGAACCAGAATAACATATGACTGGCTAGCACCGTCATCATTGTTGTTTATTTAACTGGATTAAACTCAGAAAACCAGTAACAGTTACTCATCTCTCATTACCGGACCCAAGATACAGTAGCTAGCAGATACAGATAGTTTAGGACAACAATGATGGCGAAAGAAGATGAAGCCTTGAACCTCGAGCCAGAATCTCGGATTTAGGTCGCACAACACTACAATCTACATCATTATCCAACACTCTTCGCTACCTTTTAGGTAAACCTAAGTTAACTTATTATCTGATGGTTTATATGTTAATTTAACAGACATGATTCAAAATATCTAAAGGAGGGGGAGGATAAAAAGTTGAAAATATCCTCGGCAGATAATAAGCGTAAGCATAGATATGGATTAAATGTAACTTCAAAACAGGAATATTCCCTTACTGCACCGACATTGAAACTGAATGAGAGTGGCAACATCGCAGGCAATCACCAAACATTACTATGCGAGGATGTGCAGAGATGCAACAACAGTGCACAAAACGATGTTAACCAGGCTTGGATTTCGTTTCTACCAACGTAATAGTCAATCGTAGCAGAACAACTCACAAACAGCTCCGAGGACAAAACCAGCGAACGGCAACCAACAGATCTACCCCTCTGTGTGCTGAACGAGCACTTAATATTTAGTTTTTCATTTACTGTCTAGTTTAACATTGTTTTAATGCACCTAAAAGTATAACGCCAAGTACTTTGAAATTCACGCATATTCGTTTTCTGCTATTTTTACCCACACTTTATACAAGCACAGCTAAAGTTTGCTACCAAAACCTTTTGCTGCAGAACCTGTGACCGTCCACTATCTGCTTAGAGTGTGCTGCATTTTTAAAAATGAACAACCATTTCCTAAGTTGCTCTCGTTTACGGGAACCATAAAACACGGTGGAAAACGTAAGGCTTCCTTTAACTGCTCGTCACTTATTGATGAGCATCAGGCGGGCGAAAGGCATCCGAAAAATTCCATTCACATTCATGAGCCAAGAAGCAAATGTGGTAAAGTGAAGAACCTCTTGAGGTCTTCAAGATTTTTTACTGACCAGCATTTGAGAGAGATGGTGTAAACCTAAGTACTGGAGCCGAAATTATCATACTACAAGTACTACAAAGTAATAAGAAATTAACCCAAAAAAGTCAAAATCAAAGAAAATAAGAAATAATAGTAAAATAAAAATATTACGAATATACGTTCAAATAGATATACATATTATGGGCTTTTTAACTCATCAGAGAAAAGGGTCTTTGCAAGCCAACGTATTTTAACCCATTTCAGAAGATTAATCGATTTTCCCGTCCCGAATTGCTAAAGGGTCGTCAAAATCATTAGCAATAGTGTTTACTTGACTTCTAGCAGCTAGATGCAGCAAGAAATTAGTGCGAACTTGTTCACGTGACATAAGGGCAGCGTTACCCTTGTTAAAATGCTAGGCTCACATACTGGATGGTTAGCTAGGCTGGATTCTAGGAATTAGGAAACGGTCCGAAGGGGCTGACTAGCTATCCGAAAAGAGAAATGGGTGGTCACGCCTATGGTTAGCATCCTCAGGCAGAGGCACTCAGCGACAGGTCGGGCGGTGAGACAGTTGCGTCTGTTTGCAGCGTGGTAAGAATTATCTGCCGGCCACATGCAGAACTGTAAGCTTGCATATATTCACCGCTTTACAGGTCATCATCATTAACACCATTGTCATTATCATTATCGTTATAGCTGTTTATTATTGTCACCGCGCCCGCCGCATCTAATTGCCGACAGCAGCAGTGTCACCCATCGCATTATTGTTGGCACTACCGCAAAGGAGCCGAAGGAAAGAGACAGAATGGCCGCATTGTTGGGGCGCTTGCCGAAAGACAGGAAAGGATAGAGACTACTGGAATCTTCTACTTTGTACTCCAGTGCAATAACTGAACTTTCCAGAACAGTGCCTGGGAGATATAAATAGCGGTAAAGTGTGAGAAGAGTGAGTCAGTATGGGAAGGTTGAGTAGTCGTGCCGACGGAGACGGACAGACGATGTGAAGCGTTGTGCCGACGGAGAAGAGTTAGTTCTTTGTGTTACGAATTCGGAGTCGTGCTGTTGGAGAATCGGAAAAGACTTTCTTGCTGTTGCAACGAGTGTACAAGTTACTGTTTACGGAAATAAAAGTGTTTATCTCGACTACATCTGTCTACTCTACTTCACACCCACACCAACAAAAGTCACACTGGTGTCAGAAGTGGGATCCGTCGAATTGCTTCTAGTTTCGTTACATCGTCGTTAGAAGTTGCAACGTTAGAACCAAGATGGAGGGAGATTCGGAAACCAGGATGATGGCAATGATGAAAGAATTATTCGCCGAAATGAAGACAGAAATGTCCAAGATGAAGACGGCAAACGACAACCTCGCTGCCAAAATGAAGACGAGAAACGACAACCTCGCTGCCGAGCTGAAAGAGATGAAGACGGAGCTATTGGCGAAAATTGACGGCGAACTGATTGGCGTGACGGAAGACGTGGAAGAACTCGGCGAAAAGGTGGAAGACCTCTGCCAGCACGTGGACGTCGTGGAGGACGACGGGGAACGTCTTGGTGCCCTGGTAGTAAGAGTTGACGAGAGCGTCAAAGTACTGGATGCCAGGGGCAGACGGAATAGCGCGGAGCCGGGGAGGGAGCACCTAGTGGCCGAGGCGATAGTTGCGCCCGTTTCAGATGATATGAGGGAAGACGTGGAACAACTCGGCGAACTGATTGGCGTGAGGGAAGACGTGGAACAACTCGGCGAACTGATTGGCGTGACGGAAGATGTGCAACAACTCGGCGAACTGATTTGCGTGACGGAAGACGTGGAACAACTCGGCGAAAAGGTGGAAGACCTCTGCCAGCATGTGGACGTCGTGGAGGACGACGGGGAACGTCTTGGCGCCCTGGTAGTAAGAGTTGACGAGAGCGTCAAAGTACTGGATGCCAGAGGCAGACGGAATAGCGCGGACCCGGGGAGGAAGCACCTAGTGGCCGAGGCGGCAGTTGCGCCCGTTTCAGATAACGAAAGTGTACGTCTCGGGGAAGACAAAGGGACAGCTCAGGGACGTCGTCGAGGATCCTCTGGAGGAGTGTGTCGGGTACGTAACCAACCAGGATATGACGTGGAGGACGATCAGCAGGGAAGCGCACAAGCAAACGAGCATCACGCGAGAACCGACTTGGCGTGTGACATGGGGGGACCGTCGGAGCCATCCAATCACCTGACGCATAGTGCCGTGAACGGAAGAATGGTGGACATCATCTTGGACGGTAGGATACAGGAGAGGCCGTGCCGAGCACGAGTGAACACGAGTGGAGCGTGGACGCGACTCGCGCGGATGTGGTGGGGTTTGTTGCCGGACCCATCGGAAGCAAGGTGGCTGCGAAGGTGCGCCAGAGAGGTCGGCGGACATGGTACCTAGTGAGCCGTTTCCAAGTGCGCAGGATGGCCCGTCAACACACCAGGAAGAAGGGCAACTGGACGAGGGACCGTCAAGACCGGCGGTACTGTTGTAGAATTTCGAAGCAGGATGGCATACATCGTCCTACCCGGACCAAGGGACACTATCCAAGAGCGATACCTAGGATCGTGCCTCCTGGAGAAGAGGTTCGATGGGTTAGTCCACTGGGGCGCAAGGGAGATGCCGCAGTGATAGTGCTGGTCGGGACGACCAGCTCTGAGGAGGGAGCAGTGTCACCGCGCCCGCCGCATCTAATTGCCGACAGCAGCAGTGTCACCCATCGCATTATTGTTGGCACTACCGCAAAGGAGCCGAAGGAAAGAGACAGAGAATGGCCGCATTGTTGGGGCGCTTGCCGAAAGAGAGAAAAGGATAGAGGCTACTGGAATCTTCTACTTTGTACTCCAGTGCAATAACTGAACTTTCCAGAACAGTGCCTGGGAGATATAAATAGCGGTAAAGTGTGAGAAGAGTGAGTCAGTATGGGAAGATTGAGTAGTCGTGCCGACGGAGACGGACAGACGATGTGAAGCGTTGTGCCGACGGAGAAGAGTTAGTTCTTTGTGTTACGAATTCGGAGTCGTGCTGTTGGAGAATCGGAAAAGACTTTCTTGCTGTTGCAACGAGTGTACAAGTTACTGTTTACGGAAATAAAAGTGTTTATCTCGACTACATCTGTCTACTCTACTTCACACCCTCACCAACAAAAGTCACATTATTATTATTATCATTATCATCATCATTATTATCATTACTATCATTACTATCATTACTATCATTACTATCATTACTATCATTACTATCATTACTACCATTACTACCATTACTATCATTACTATCATTACTACCATTACTACCATTACTATCATTACTATCATTATTATTATTATTATTATTATTATTATTATTATTATTATTATTATTATTATTATTATTATTATTATTATTATTATTATTATTATTATTATTATTATTATTATTATTATTATTATTATTATTATTATTATTATTATTATATTACATCGGTCGGCAATTTCTCCGGAACTTAAGAAATCATTAAACCTGATATACATTACGAACTTGTGTTGTCTTCAATTCGTAAACACTCACGCATACCCAGAGTAAGAGAATCTCATTGCTCGAGCTAGGCCAGGTACAACAACAAGCGGAGATATTGTGGATTGAATATCCAATGGGGCCCAGAACACTACATCGTCGGGAAGCAGGGGATTGCTTCCAAAGTACACATCGTCGGCGGAACGGTAAGTTGCTGCAAACTGGCCGTGACGTGGGACCAATCGCTTCAGTACAACGGGATGTGTGTAAGCTTTGGACAATCTTCATATATCTATGTCACAGTTTAGAAGAAGTAATTCGCGATAAAAACAAAAAACTCACTTAAGAGTTTCCTGCTCTTACTAAGAAATAAAAAATGAAAAAAAAAAAAAAAAAAAAAGGAAGAAGAAGAAGAAGAAGAAGAAGTGATTGTCACATAGCGTAAATTAAATCCCATTCAGAGAACTGACTACATGGGAGAGTTGTAATAGGACATTCCATATATAGAGCCAACTTACTATTACTGAGTTTTCTGAGGAGTATTAAAGCACAATGTTTTATACAGGTACTTTTATTTACAAAATGTCAATAGGACGAATATTTAAATGGTTATACCGATTTTACCATACGATTATTTGAGTAGTCCCACCAATGACGCCTGTAGTAGGCCAAGGTGGGGGACGCAGCGGCTGGGCGGTAGGGCTTATCTCTTAATGGCCTGTTGTGCCGGGGCTTAGCTTAGTTTATTAATTTAATAAGTTATGACAATGTGTCGTTTTGTGGTTACCGTAAGAAGCAATATATGTAAAGAAGGGAAGCCAGTTTATGTATAGAACACGAATTTAGAAAAGTGCAAGGGTATCATGATTGTTTAACGAGGCCTAGGTAGCTTTCCTCTCTTTCCCTCACTTTACCCCTATTCAATGACAGCACTATTTATGCAACATACTAGTTATAACCAGTGACACGTCGGGTGTGTGTGTATGTGTGTGTGTATGTGTGTGTGTGTGTGTGTGTGTGTGTGTGTGTGTGTGTGTGTGTGTGTTGTTTAGTGTTTAACGCCCACTTTTACTACATACAGTACCGTAGGCGGTGACACTAATAGATGGAATAAAGATGAAGTACCGATGGAATGAGATGGCGGGGGAAACCGGAAAACCCGAAGAAACCCAGCTCCAGCGCCGCTTCGTCCACAACAAATCCCACATTCGGTTGCCTGGGATCGAACCCGGGTCACTTTGGTGAGAAGCGAATGGTCTAACCACTCGGCTACGGCGCGGCCAATGACACGTCGACCCGAAAGGAAAGTATTGATTTCTTCTGGTCGCTCAAAAATCGTTACTCATTAAGTTCAGCCGTTGTTTGATTCTTAGCATGCCTTGTACATGAAGGTACACGTGTAGGTTATTGGTCTATGGCAAGCTGGTAACACAGTTCAACAAATTTCAGAAACTGTGCAAATTCTCAGAAATTAAATTAAATTTTAATGCCACCCAAGAAAGGCAGTTTATTGCATATGTATTAGAAGAAAACTTTTCTTTCGAAAGCAGAAACTGTATTATAAGATAACCTAACAGACAAACATGTTTAAGGCTATTTCGAAAGGAATTTTTATTCCAGTATAAACATATGGAGAATTTGTGGAAGGATTAAATGTTTTTTATATTTTTCAATATAATATTGAAGTAAGTTTACTGTTAAGCTTTACATGTTTGAAATTCTAAGCACATAACACAACAGAACACATCATAGAAGGAGGAAATGGAGGGGGAAAACCAACCAGGAGAGACACTAGTTAACGCGATGAAACGATTGGAGCTGCGGGCTCTATTGATAATTAAGAATGAAACAATTCGAGATCTGGAGCATGGAATACATTCCTTGCATTCATGCAACATATGACACTGAGCAATAGCCTCGTGTCCTATGCCCCAGAACAGAGTTATAAGTGGGGTACCTGAAAGGAAACACTCCGGAAATACAGTTCCTGAATAAACCCAACACTTTATTTCAGCACGTGGCCATGTACTGCCCCTGGTTTCGCCACACCTCCACAAAACAACAACAGAGAAGGTATACATAAACAAAAAATAATTCACAGCTTAACAGAGCCATTGTGCAAATCCCCCGCCCAACAGAATCAGAACTATTTAATCGTTGTTCCCAGCAATGTTCGGTCAGCTATGGCTCTTTTTTAAAGCTTTTTATGGATCGTAAAACTTTGGTTTGAATTTCATTTCAACTCACCCCATCCCGTTTCCTAGGGGGACGTGGAACGCGCAATGGCCCATGGGAGGGGAAGGGACGCGCTGCACTTGCGGAAATTCACTTTTCTATTGTATTTTTGATAGCAGCTCGGTGATGCGTGTCTTTTGTTTTATATCCGTCCCCCTCTATCTGGCGCAACCACCCGTGTGGGGGAGGAATTAACGGAGTGTAGTACTCAAATGATGAACTGCAGTGCAGACTTGGAGAATACCGCTTTTGTTGTATTTCCCGTGATTCGTACTATACTTGACTACAATACAACTACTTGCTATTTTATCGGTGTAAACATTTGAGTATCGGCTGCGAAAACAAGTTTGCGCTGCACGAAAAAAATAATAATAATAACGCAAGGAATTGGGTTTCTAGAGTCACACGTACAAACATAACACGACGATAACTGTTACATTCAGAGCTAACCATGCTCCTAACATTGCCTTTTAACATGTACCTGATCAATAAAAAACTCTACTGCTACACTCACATCACTTTATTGACTCTTGTAGTATTCTTACATACTCTTATTCTTCTACATTCTTCATGTTAGTCGAGATAAACATTTGCAGAACTTATTGCTAATTTTCTTGTAGGTACAAGGGCAATATGGGAATAGGCTTTGAGCATGGTCAAATCTTTTAAAGCTGGTCACTATATGAAGGCTTTGAAATTTCGTTCTCTTTAAATGGCCATTTGAGAGAAGTTTAAGTATTGCAGAACTCACACAAACAACAAGGAATATCTTCGAAATGGTTCACTCTAAAAAACGCATTTGGACATAACTTGTGTGTTTTAACGAGATCTACATTTTTTGTAGAATAGGACTTGGTCTATCTCTTACGGTTTACCAGTTATGAAAAAGTCATCAAAGAGTAAACAGGACTCCATGGGCTGTAGCCAGAAAAGTCAATATATATATAATTTGCCATTAAAATATCTTAAACATATGCATTTTAATCAAAATCGTTAGAGCTATTTTGAGAAAATAAAATCTTTCCAAAACTTTTTCCATTTAAAGCGTAGTTTAGGCTAAAGGAATTTTCTTCAAAATCCATGTGTCCCATCCTTGAAATATATTAAACTTAAATACCAACTTTGCTTTTTAATTGACTTTTCGTTTTTGGATTATGCTGTTCCAGGCACAGAGACAGACACACACACCTTTTTCTAAAAATGCGCTTTTTTAGATTCAGGGGACCTCAAAACATTATTTCAAGTGACATCTCGACATCGAAATTTTGAGTCCAATACACTAAGGTACACTAAGTAAAAATTGAATTCACAGTGAAGCAGACGAAATCTGGCAATATAACAAATAACATAGATGCTATAGGGTGAGTGAGTAGTGGGGTTTACGGGCCCGTCGACGACTAGGTCATTAGAGCCCGATAGATGCTATAGGTATCCCTTATATTTTATATATGTTTAAGTTGTTAATCACAGACTATTTTCGCCAGACTTCTGTGGAATTGTCAAGATGACTTGCTTTTTAACTAAATTACGCAGCCAAAATCAAATCTTGAGTAATTTATGCGTCTTAGCAAAGCTTTTAATTCTCGGCGTACAATGTATTTAAGGGAGAGCACGGGACTGGGAAGGCTTTAGATGCTATTTGTATAATTAACTGTTATAAAAGGAGGAAAGTATGTACAATAACTACCAGATTACCACCGCAAAAACCTCCAACATAAAATGACCATGGAATTTACTTATTTTTAATAATGATCACGATATAACGCCCGTACATGAAAAACTTTTTATCACTATATGACCCTTTCTTTCTAACAATGGACATAAAGTGGCTTTGAAAGTGCCCTTGGTAATATTCTTATTTAGAAAGCATCCATAACCTTATACTTAAAAGTTGTCCTACGTATTTTAAATGGAAAATCTTCAGATATCTATGGGATTTATGAGTAACTGAGAACATTTTTCCATATTTCACGCTTCTTGTGGCAAAGGCAGAGACAGAATACCTGATTTTTCTAGTTTACATATAAACTTGCAGCTAGTGATTATAGCACCAACAAAGCAGTGGGAAGATGGCGTAATAAGTTTCAGAAATTCATAGCAGTTCATCATTCTACAATTGGAAATTTACTGAAATTTTAAAATACAAACAAGGAAAACTGATCAACCAGAAGCTTGGCAACTACACTTGAAAGCACGACGATCAAATTCATTGTGAAAATCAAATTAATGTAATCACTATAGTAAATAAATAATATAACGAATATAAACCAGACGATCAGATTGATAAATAGCTGAAACTGAACTGAAATCTACTCTACATTGATCACAGTGAAGTAAAAGAGGAAGAAAAAATCTTATGTATTCAATAGTCATGATAATAAAACCCTAGCACAACAGCCCATGAAGGACCGAGGCTTGCCGCCCAGCCGCTGCGTCCCCCACCTCTTCCCACTACAGACGTCATTGGTGGGGTAATAATAATAATAATAATAATAATAATAATAATAATAATAATAATAATAATAATAATAATAATAATAATAATAATAATAATAATAATAATAATAATAATAATAATAATAATAATAATAATAACAACAACAACATTGAAATGTTCACTTATCTCTTCTCCCAATCCTTTTGCATTTTCTTACGTTAAACTTGTTCGTGCCGTTTCATTTCCATATTTTTAACATAGTCCTTGTTCAACAGTTCT
Source organism: Tenodera sinensis (assembly GCA_030765045.1). Lineage (NCBI taxonomy): Eukaryota > Metazoa > Arthropoda > Insecta > Mantodea > Mantidae > Tenodera > Tenodera sinensis. The sequence continues at coordinate 312,842,139 of CM060964.1, forward strand.
CATTTCATATCCTTGTTAATTTCTGATACAGTTTCAATACGTACTGAAATTAGGAAATACCAAATTGTTAATTCAGTGTGTGAAAACATTTAAAATGCAGCTGATGAAATTTTTCAACAAGCTCCACATTCGCCCAAAAGTACACCCTATACGGGACCTCAAGAATTTGAAACGTGCTGCCGGCTGCGGTACCCGTGATTGCTGAGATGAGATCAATCAGAATTTATAACTAAGTTGGATGTTTTCTTTTAACTTTAGCATAGTTATTCTGATTTATTTTTACTGGAAGCTTATTTCTACCTTTGTAGTATCTGATACAAAGGAAAGAGTAACCACATCAGGAAACTCTCGGGACCTTCATTTATTTCACTGTTAAACATACCGTTATTAGTGTACGGCCATAAGCGGACTGCGCTCAGAGAGCACCAGTTGCCCCGCCCTGGACTACAACTAATTGTTAGAAGACCAACATTGCGCTTACCGGTTTCTTGAAGGCAAGTTTTAAATTAACCCAGCGTTTTTACTGACTCTTCAAGAATTCCTCATACTTTTCTTGTCTTCCACGGGACTGTCACCATTAAAAATATTTTAGGAGAGTCTCAGACAAGTTCATGAAAATAACACCAACATGCTCTGTTAAACATCAAAGTGTTCCGCATCGAAGAATTCCTTGAATGAAATTCCTGCAGGCAAAGAGGCATGGGTGATGCCTTAAAAGTGCATTTTATATCCTGACAAGCTTCAGGAAGTTGAAGGTGGAGCTTCGCATTTCTTTCTTCTTCTAGTAGGGAAACAAGTATTTATTTCCCCACCTAATTAAAATGTGTGCTTGCGCCTGCTACACAAGAGTACAGCTAGAATCAGTGTATTTCTTTAATCTTAAAGCTGTTTTCACATGCCTAAAGATTTTCTCTTTTAAGCAGCTACCTTTTACTGCTCCCTTCTACTATACGTAAGCATTTTTGTCACCAGATGATTAATTTATTAAATTTTACGCATTGAAGCCGTTTATTGCGACCGAAGTTAATCAAGTCAGGTTCGAATAACAGAAATGAAAATGACTAAATATGGTAATAAAATATGTTTAAAGTAACTTGGAGGAAGGAAGGTATTAAACATCAAATGTTGTAAGTACATGGCACACTAGTCCTTTCCGGGCCAAGGTCTCCTATGTTCACCACCACTGGCCACCATAGGCGTCGTGAGTAAGGTGCAGCGCTGGAGGGTGGGACGTGGTCAGCACCTCGTTCCCTGCCAACCGGTTTATGCCGTCTTGACAATTAGGGGCCACTACTTCTAAATCAAGTAGCTTCTCTGTTGGCCCTGAGGGACCTAACGAGGCTAAGTGTTCCCCAAACCAGGTCTCCCAGCGGGAGAAAATCCCCAAGTCTGTACCGGGATTCTAACCCAGGTCTCCCGCTTAGTAAGCAGCAGCACTACCACCGCACTAAGAACAGAAGCTGTAAGTACATGTACGAAAGATCATTTCGCATGCAACTGAAACCAAGTGAATACAAAACCATACCGTTGTTCGCTAGGCAGAAGTTTTTTATGTACCTGCCTCAAACCGAGTTACATGCCTTGTGCAGCAATGCATACAGTCGTCCAGGGACGTATTTGGCGCTAATATGTTCAGAGTTGCAAGTAGTGTTCGTCCCACACGTGGCCCAAACAAAACACGCGGTCGAAAATGTCTTATCTTAGATCCAACACAAAATTACAAAACAGCATGGGAGATTCTGAAGAGAGGACAGCGGATAAGGAAAATCATTACATAAGTAGATACACTATATACCCCCCCCCCCCCCAAAAAAAAAAAAACAATGATTAGTATGTTATGCGGGATGGCAAACTGGTCGGTTTTCAAATAGGAACCCCTGTCCGCAAATGCACAGTTTGGAGGCTGGAGAGCGTTGAAGTTTGAGAACGAATTTATTAACATTCGTTTTGGTATCTTAATACGAAAGGTATGCAACTATTTAGCCGTCTGTGCAGTACGATGAACGACCTGAGCATAATAACATTACTGTGCATGTGTTAAATTCCTCCACAGAGTCCTTGGTTCGCATCCTACTGCGTTACTTGTATAGTTTCCAGTACAGTAGCGTTTTAACAGCAGTGCGACACATACCAGTACACAGCTGCTGAAATGGCCGACGTGAGTTCCAGCACACTTTGATGTAAATGTGCGGAATCATGACGTCACATATTCAAATCGATCGCTTGGTAGAGGTGGAGTAGTTTCATGGCCTACACGGTCACCAGATCTGACACCTCTCAACTATTTTCTGTGGAGTTGCATGAAGAATGGTTTATGGCACTCCTGTAACGTCAGCGAAGGAACTTATGGCTTGAGTCCACGGAGCTACTGAAAATCTTCAAAGCATGGGCGTCGCGAAGGGGGGCCAAGGGGGGGCCGCCCCCCCCCCACCCCCTTGGACGTTGGTAAACTTAATGTGCAGCCAATTACTGACTATTAAACTATTATTTTAATTTTGATGTAAAGAACAATTTTTGTTTAGAGCAAATTAATACGGTTATCTGTAGAGCGAGGACATATATCCGCTGAAGAAGAAATCAGGTTGACTGCACGGCGAATTGCTTGCTTGACGTCATCGCTGCTACCTCGGACTGAGGGGTGAACAGCGTGCTCTGGTTCAGTATGACAGCTGTACCGTGCAGATAAGGGAGTGTTATTTTCTGTGCGATCCGTGCTTACATGGATGGAGTAGCTGGGTAAATGCTGCTGCATATTATGCAGATTATTATGATAAAATAGTTAAAGTAATCAATGTTTTGGTTAGTGAAGACAGCTGTGCTATTGAATCTCCTGAGTCACTGATTTCAGGCAATTTACGTAAACATTCGTTATTTATTAAAAAATATTTTCCAGTTGTCACCAAAACTATTCTGCGTTTAGAATCAAGAAATCACAAACTGCCATAAGCTTTACAGTTTATATGGAAATTGAAAATGTAGATCCTGCACCTGTCACCAAAGCAGTGCAAAATAAACTGAAAACCGTGTTGGAGAGAAACCCTGGCTACGCTACAATGGTTCATATAAAAATTGGTTTACAACATCTAGACAAAATGACATCCACGTATGACGAACACAATATAAAATATCTTACGTTTGCTCCCGTTACATCATGTGACGTTGAGAGAAGTTTCTCGCTGTATAAACATTGTTTGAATGACAAGTTTTACTTTCGAACAATTTAAAGTGTATTATTGTTCACTGCAATGTTTTTGAGGAACGAATAGATGACGATATGAACTGATGTAAATGGACTAGAGCTTCTTACACAGTCCTGCCCGTTTGTTTACATGTTCTGAACTCCTGTGCTACGCCGTCTGCCAGTCACCACGGGGCGTGTATAGTATGAGCGCGCAAACATTGTAGGCGATGGGATATTTATCCTCGCTCTAGTTATCTGCAACAAATATTATAAATTTTGACACAAATAATGATGTAATATTATCTGATTGCAAACTTCCAACATGTGCCCCCCCCCCCCCCGGAAAAAAGTCTGCCGACACTCATGCTTCAAAGACAACCGCACTTATTAGGTCATGTCCACGAGGCTGACCACCGCCGATATAAGCTCTACAATGACGTGGGAGGTACACAGTTCGAAGCCCGTTTGTAATGTAGACAGTTTGATGTTGGGTTTATTAAGGAAATGTGAACGCACACCCATCTCACGCTTCGATGTGCTACAGCGTCGATACCGCACACTTCCCGACAGGCGTTCCTATTTGAAAACCGATCAGTTTGCCGTCCCGCACAACATACTAAGCATTATCAGTGTTTTTTGGGACAGAGAGAAAGAGATTGATCGCAAGTCACGTTTCGGATATTAACGTGAAACGGGATGAAATGTACAAAAGTGAGACAATTTTCATGATGATAAGATAAGTCGTAAACTTACTCGTCACTGTTCATTAGCACGGTGGACACACGCATGGATATGTGAGCGGCCTTAAGTATTATATGCGTACGCGCTACTATTAAACTACGTAAAAAACAAGGGGGATAAACATTCAAAGTATGTTGATTTGTAAGTCACGTGTTAGCGAATTTGACATTAATAGCCAGATGTAAGCAACACCAGAAACTTGTACTGCAACTCCCGTAATCAACTATGCACAGTATATTTCATTTTAACTGGCAAATTTTTCTTAATAGAAAATCATCCTCCAAACCAGAATCTCAGATCTACCGAACTTTTCATCTTAAGAAATTTTCTCTTCCAGGCTGCTCTGAGTTGAACTAGCTCCTGAGTTTTCTCGAAGGCAAAGTCGACATCCTTCCCAAGTAACGCAAGATACTCCCCACAGAAGTTTATTTTAGAACTGTATCTTGTTATGATGAAACAAATGCATTTGGGAAGTGAGCATTTCTTAAGTTGTAACTGTTCTTATTTCTTCGTGATCTCGTTATTCTTTATGACAGAATTCCACACTGTAGTTCAATTCATGAGATATGTAATGTTGCCTACCTATACTTATGGCTGACAAAAAATTTAATGGCGGGTGGCAGGAGCTGGTCAACACGATATCCAATCAGAGGCTTGTGGTATTGTATAGTTAAACATGCTGTAGAGTCTGTGATGCAAATATCATTTGCGACCATAATATTTATTTGTACAACAGGAAAGAGAATAGTAGTAGTCAGCTATTAGCCACCATTAAAGTTTGCGTCTGTCATTATATAGTAAGATTACAAAGCAGAAAAATGTGTGTTACGGAGAGAGAGCTAGAGACAGAGAGAGACAGAGAGTGGACATGCACGAACCTGTATTAAACTGGATACCTTTATTGAACGGATGAAGGAAGGTTCTTAGTCTACGTCACCCTGTTTCAGAAGAAAGAAGTCAAAGTTTTTAAACTAGGCATTAAAAGTTTTTCCTGGTTAAAGACCCTTGATAAGCAATTCCTTCGGCAGGGGACCTGTAAAAAGGGTAATACTCATATTCCAAGTTGATAAAGTACAAAATCGAGGACAAAGTACATCATATCTGGGTTCATATTAAAGACATGTAGCATGGGAGAGGTTGCATAACCCTAAACGTAAAGAAGAGGCGATAAAAGGTTATGTTAGGAAAGTGCGATAAGATATGAATAACTTAAAAATAACCACGATGTTGTAAGCTCGCGTGTAATTTTGATACGTAAATATGTGATAAAACATTGGCATGTGATAAAACATAGGAGTAAATAAGTAGAGAGATAAAAAAGATACAATGCCACTGGATCATAAATTTTCCCATTCTGACAAAAGGAATCTTCGGTGTTGGAAATAGAAGGAGTATGCTAAAGTAAACTCAAAATTGCTGAATCAGCACTAATGGCAATATCCTCTACCATTTTAAAATTCTCACTCCAAATTATACGATATCATTTGTATTCGCCCCAAACATCTTGTAAAGATATATTGTAATGTTCTAAAAATGTATTGTAAAATAGCCGCTCTCACTAAATTCTTTATATCATTAATCTCCTAAAATTGTTTTCTATATTCATTTTAAATTCACTTAATATTATGTTTTCCATTCTGTTAATACATTCAAATGTTTAATTACATTTTAGTAGGCCGATCCTTTTGGGAAACCCTAGCTAGGGCGGCTATCATCATGATTATCTCTCTCTTAATACAAAAACACTTATACTGCAATTGACTACAATATCTAGTGAAATAAAACAAATAGCATTTCACTCATAATTATTTAACATTTAATTTATTTCCTGCCTACAAAGCTAAAAGACTCAGCATTCCACCCAAAAATTGGATGTCAAGATTTCAATGGAAATGAAAAAATACACTTTTTGAAACGCTCTGTGCGTTGTGATGCATCTGTGAACAACTCAAAAGAAAAGTCGAAAAAATACAAAACTTTGAATGTTTCAAAGATGTGACATGATCTTCAGGAAAATCCCTAATACAAACTATCCTTTATATGGAACATTTTCGATACTTTTAATATTTTCAATAATGCCTTTAACGATTTCGTTTAAAATGCCACAGAGAAAAATAAGCTTTTGTAAAAATGATTTGCTATATAAAAATAAATAGCGTCTAGTGGGAAGAAAAAGTCGTGTGAATGTACAGTTTTTGAATAAAATGTAAACTATTTAATTGCCAAAATAAATTGTGAAAATGTGACTGCTTTCAAGAACAGCATCTAAAATGAGAAATAGCTTTGCAGAAAAAATTTATTTCTTATTATAATAAAAGTTCGGCAATCACTAAGGTAAATGAATGCTATGTTACATACTCTTGCAGTATAATAAACAAAGACATTTTAGTGGTAAATGCACTTGCTCTTTTGATGCCTATTTACACACCTGCAAATCTGTTAGAGAAAGCAAAAGCCATGTTACACCTTGGACCCTCGCTTTCACCTTGGTGTGCTGTCACGTTTGGTTCAAGTTGAGCTAACTCAACAAAGCCGACAGGAAGGGGATGGAGAAGGTTTCTTCTTCCCCTCGCTAAAACAATTACATCCGTTTTGGCGAATCGAGCGGAGACGCCTGAGGAAAGGTGGCGATGCGATGGGGCGTCAAAGTGTGTGACGAAGAACCAAGCTCTCGTTCCGCGGAAGAATTCCTTCGAGAAGAACATTAAAGTTAAGTTTCTCCTGCCTCTTCAACAGTTTCCTGTATCTCAAATATTAGCCTGGTTCATTTCCAGATACGCAGGTAACTAGTTGAGGTACGGATTTTGTTAAATATCAGTCGTCTCACCCGGCTTTGCAGGCTGAGGATTTTATAATTGAGACCCGGATTTCTAATCAAAAATATTCTTTACCAGAATGTCAATAACCTATTCCATTAACGTGGAAGGAATCTATGCAAATCACTCTAAGTTAACGAATACTTCTTGCAGTAAAATATAAACAATTATTTAGAGTAGATTACAAATATGATACAGGTATTTTACACCTTTGTAAAATTGGAAGTGAGGTCTCAATAGTGAGTACTGAAAATGTGCATTTTTCGACCCCGACATGCACCCCTCTTCTTTTACCAGCCAAAAATTCACAGGACCTTTTCTTGATAGCGATTACAGAGATTCGCCAGAGAACGTCCACTGCTCGTTTAGAGGTAAGCTTGATAATTATAATTACAAACTTTCATGGTATACCGCCAAAATGGGCTAATAAAACCAGTTTAACTAATTCCGATAACCGAATGTATTTTACTACATGACTTTGTTACCTATTTCTGGTTACAGTACCGTTTCTCAGATTTTATACTTACTGTTAGTGTTGTGTTGAGTTGTGTTTGTGCCAGTGAAAATCTCGAACGAGAAGAAAAGACAAAATTAACATGACAATGGAAATTAAATAGGATGCTGTTGTTTGTAGTGTTTAACGCCCGCTTTTACTACTACGGCACCGCAGGCGGTGACACTGATGATACATGGAATGAAGATGGAGCACCGGTGGAATGAGATGGCAGGGGAAACCGGAGTACCCGGAGAAAACCCGCCCTGACGCCGCTTCGTCCACCACGAATACCACATGCGGGTCCCTGGGATCGAATCCGGGCCGCCTAGGTGGTAGGATGCGTTAAAGAAACCTCACAAACGGGAACATATTAATCTGTAACAAATTTTAGGGTATCTGATATTTTTCTGTTTCCTATATTGTGCTAGAACATTCATTTATGTAATTTGTAGTATTATGTTACGAGTTGTAAATAACACCCTATATTCCGTAAAACTAGATATTCGGTAATTCGACAACCTCTCAGTCAACACAAAGTCGAGCAAACGCACACAAATAAAAACTCATAATAGTTGCTCAAACCTAATATTAGAAAAAACCCTACAGCTCTTTAATTACTCTTCTTCAACCAAACGGTACCAATAAAAACTCCTTCGCATGCGTCTGATAGTGAACAGTGTTGCTTCTTGTCTTTTAAATAGCTATTTCATAAAAACTAGGACATTCTCCTAAAAGTTCAGCTAACTAAATAGATCCATAATATACAACATTTTAATTTTTAACTCTTCTGAAAGGTATGTAAAATATTAAAACATACGTCATTTTTACAAAATACATATATTATAATATAAACAAGTCAATTTTAACATGACTAACAATAATTAAAATTAGCATATACAAGGATACGTTAAAATGTAATAAAAGAAGATAGGATTAATACAGTCTGTTTAAATTATTTAAAATGTCTCAAGAACATTTCAAAACCTCAAGATATGTATTTTGTACTAACACATTGCGTTCAAACACCTCCTACGAAGCGACATACAAATTGATGAATGCACACGGTGATGAATGTCAAGAAGTAATTCATTCTTTGTGGGATATCCTTGCACAGTGTAGTGGTCTTACTGATGAGATGTTACATTACATTTTGATGTCATTTGTACATTCACAACGTAAGATGTTTCTTTTACTCTTGACTTGGTTTTGTAATCACCTTTATATACCTTAATTCTCTTTCCCTAATGAAGTGGCTTACACTATGCATCACCATATTTGAACCTATTTTCGAATTCACTAGCCTAATTTCGACATATATCATTATATACAATTTTCAGATTATAAACCAGATTATAAATCTTTCCTTCTGAGTATTTCGACACGATCATATTCCATGCCTTCTTTACAACTAAACAATTGCATTGTAACTTTTATTAAACTAGTACGAGATCACTGTTATTTTTTACTTATTTTAAACCGATTGAAAAGATGTTGGGGCAACATATACAACAAATGGACTTAAAATAGTACTAAGAGACATATGTTTGTCGTTCTCCCTAGTTTATGTGGGCTTTCAAGGTTTGACAAAGCATACAATGTAAACATATAAAATTTGGACGACGTACACAAATAACATGTGGGGAACACAAAGGCACCCCGAAATAATAAATTTTCTCTATATAAGGCTTACGTTCAAATATGATGAAGAAATTAAATAATTAATGACATAATAGCTGACAATGACAATTTACTGCCCACAATCAGCGGTTTGTAATCACTTTATTAATATTAGCATTAAAATATGACCCTAATTTGATAAATGTGTATAACACAGATTTGTGTACTTAATGGATAACAAACAATGAGATTTTAATTTGCGGCACGGTTTACCGCTTGAACCGCGATAAATTGTACTGTCCGGCTTTTGAAATTGACCATACAAAACAGTTCCACGTATTTTACTTCAAATGAAGTAGCGTTTTAGATACCATCCGAGTTCCAAAGAGCCCTCTTTATCTTCAAGTATGTATTGACCCATTTCCTATGCCAGACGTTGCAAAAACTGCCATAAATTCCCAAATGTCATTTTACAAACTCCTCAACCTACATTTATTGCATAACTCACGGTTGAACATATTCTTTATTTTCGATGGTTACAGCTATACTTTATATTCAACAATTTTAAATTAGTAATCCGGGAGCGTAGGGATTCCGCATATCTGATAATCTGCCCCTGATTCGTTGAATATTCATTTCAAGGGGCACTTTTCTCCCTTCGACCGAAAACTGTGTATGTTTTGTGGCATTAGTCAGGGTTAAATACCCTCACCGTAGCCCTATGGTAGCTTTGCTGACTGTGGTGCGAGGGCACTAGGGTTTGAATCTTAGGGATTTTGTTCCCCTGCTTGGAGGTTTGGCACAGGGAGCTGCCAGGTTTATCTTGAATGACGGGACCGGCAGCCCGCCACTCTCAAGTCATTGCTACAGGCAGAACAAACGGCTGCGCGGTGTTTTGCCTCGACACCCGTTGCCCTCGTTAACAGTATATCTGTCATTCGCTGATAGCAATGTCCACATATAAATTAAAGAGAGTTGATAATATAATTCATCCTTAACTCCCATGTTTATACTCTCTTCCAATAATTGCCCATGTTTTGATTTTCTCTTCCACTTACGAATAGTACGTAGAGGAAGTGTTTTATTCCATGCAAAAATTAAATTAAATTAAATTTCACGAAAAATACAAATTATGAGTTTCCCAGAATATAAAAATTCATTTTAGACAAAAAAGGCGTCTCTTTGAACAGCATAGCTGAACACAAACGTACGAATAAATACTTACTAATTTTGGTATTTAAGTGTAGTATCTTCCAAGTGTACGAAACCATCATTTTTAAGAAAATCCACTCATCCTAAACCATCGATTTATTTAGAATATTTTACATTATTTGTTTTATTCCTAACAATGGCTGTGATGGTATTATTCAAAACACCATATATTTAAGAATTTTACATCACAAATAAATTATATATCTTAATTTTTCTGAGAATACCCTCTGAAATCCTCTTCATTCATTGAAATTTTGAATAATTTTGCATAAGTGTTAAACCGCCAGAAATGCATAAAATTTGAACAAAAAATACGTAGATGTCGTTAATAGATACTTGTATTTATGGTACAACATTTTGAGACATTAACGTTTTCTTCTGAGATATCCCTTGCTATTTACTCAGCACTGATCGGTTAATCACTAAACTAGTAACTGGAAGCTTTATAGGAAGTAGGCGGATGGGAAGGCCAAAGAAAAGATGGGAAGATGGTATAAAGGAAGATGCTGCAAGGCTACTCAAGTGTCGCAAGTGGAGGCTTGCCGCGCAGAATAGAAGTGATTGGAGGTAAAGAACTAGGAAGGCCAAAGCTCGAATTTGAGCCAATTACCCATTGGATGGATGGAGTAACTATTGTGACGTCGGGCTCGGCGCACAACAAGGACGGACTGGACTAAACTAATTCACACCACATGCCGGGCTGGCGAGCGGGCCTCGCGCGTCTGCTCTGTGTACCTGGCTGTTAACAATCAAAGTGGCAGAAACAAAAGGGGTCGAGAAGGTTTACGAGAGTGCTAGCGGCGTCTGCGCGCGCGCGCGTGTGTGTGTAACTTCAGAAAAGTCTGTGTGATGTCATCCCCAGTATATAAGGAGGCCTGAGAAGAACAACTGTGTGCGTTTTAGAGTTGAGTTAAGGACATGATTCGGTCAGTGAGTGTGAGACAGCTGTGCGTGTGTATTGTGTTGGTACGTCGTGAGTGCTTGTAACATCGTAATTTATGAGAGACAGAGGACGTGAAGAAAGGACACCAAAAGGCCTAAACAAGGCTATGATAAGTAAAACGTGTGAGTTGTGATAGCCCGAAGGTCTGTAGACTGTGTTAACGACGAGAAGAAAATTTGTAAAATGTTAGAAGACACTAAAGTGATAGAAAAGTAATCGGACGGATTTTTGTCACTTTGCTACACCATGTGTGCTACAACATGAGTGAATTTCTTCACCCTGTCACATACACGTTCAAGCATGAACTTGGCGGATGTATTCCGATTACAGCCTACTCTATTATTGTTACTGCAGATGTATTTGTGTTATTACTTATTCTGACCTAAAAGGAGCCATTTCAATACCTAGACGATCCTGAAGTAATGCACTAAAAGGTAGGTTTTGGTTGAGGCTAAAAAGAAGCAAAACATAAAGCGAACAAGCCTATGAATATCGACACACTAAAGTATACTAAAGAATGAAAAACCCCTTTTGGCGCCGCGCATAAAGCACACTTGATAGCGACGGCATTACTGCGGTGCTCAATTGTTTACGGCAGACAAATATAATCTTCAATGCATGCATGTATGTATGAAATTCTCCATGAGAGGAAGGGCAGGCGGATGTTGCATGCATATATCTGTAACGTAATGTGATGCCACATTACTCTTTGGTGGGGGCTGCCGCATCAATCGGCGTGCACATGTGTGTGTGTATGTTTTCACTTTAGCATGAGCTGAAAATAAATCGCCCACGGGGCCTCCACAGTTCAAATTGAATACTAGCTCGCGGCCACAACATAACAAAAAGAACTTAATACATTTAATGGCAACAAGAAAAGAAGAAAAAAAAAAGCAGTAGAGAGCCATGCCAGTCATTTTATGTACTAACACGCTCCCGTTACATGGGTTAACTGTTTCATTTACATGTAGCGTACTTTAAACCTGTTCAAAGTAGTGAATTATTGTGTTGGCTGTCTTGTTTAAAAAACGCTGGGGGGCAGTAACTGCAGTTAAATAGCGCAGAAGTAACAGCCAGGTCGCAAAATGCGCTGCATGTGCCTTATCTGCGAACAAACTTCAGACCCATTAGCTTAGCCCTGACATGGAAATCTGCAGTTACTCACACACTCACTAAATTCAATCATTTCAGCTTTACATTACATATCTTAATATTAAGGCAGAAGTATAACGCGTTTACTGTTGGTGCTGTTTTGAAACAAAGGGGAAAAAAGAAATATTGCAAAGAAAAAAATTTGATGTGTTTCACTCACACGACTTTTTCTCTAACCATCCTTATAAACTCTTATTTCTATATCTTCTTCGTGTTAGTTGAGATAAACATTTGTACAAATTATCTGATTGTTTATTTTCTTGTAGGTACAAGGGGAATATGGGAATGCAGTAGGCTTTGGGCGATAGTCAAATATTTTAAAGCTTTCAAATTCCGTTCTCTTTGCACGATTAACATATCAAAAATGAATAGCGATGCTCCATTTGACAGAATTACAAGTTCTCCAAAACGTACACAAATAACAAGGAATATCTCCGAAATGGTTCACTCTGCAAAAAATAGTCAAGACATAAATTGTGTGTTTTAAAAAGATCTGCATTTTTACTTTCTCTACTGGTAAGTAGTGGAAGTATTGTATTCCACCCAAAAATTCGATGTCGAGATTTCACCGAAAATACATGTTTTCAGGCCCCTGAATCCATAAAAAGCATTTTTAGAAAAAGGTCCGTGTGTGTGTGTGTGTGTCTGTGTGTCAGTCTGTCAGTCTGTGGACAGCATAACTCAAAAACGAAAAGTCGGTTAAAAACCAAAGTTGGTATTTAAGTTTAATGTCTTTCAAGGATGCGACGCGAAGATTTTGAAGAAAATAGCCCCACCCTAAACTACCCTTTACATGGACAAGTTTTCCAAAATTTTTATTTTCTTGAAAATGGCTCTAACAATTTTTATTAAAATGTCGTATGTTTGAGATACTTTTATGGCAAATGAAATGTATATCTTGAATTTTCTGGCTATAGCCCCTATAGTCGTATTTAATCTGGACGACTTTTGCATAACTGGTAAACCGTTAGAGATGCACCAAATCATACTATACAAAAGATGTAGATCTTGCTAAAATACACAATTTATGTCCAAATAAATTTTCTTGTAGGGTGAACCATTTCGGAGATATTCCTGGTTATGTGTGTGAGTTTCGCAAAACTTAGAACTTTCGTGAAATGGATCATCGTTGTTCATTGTTTTATATGTTAAGTGTGCAAAGACAACGGAATCTCAAAGCTTGAAAAGATTTGACTATCGCACAAAGCCTACTGTATTCTAACATTCCCCTTGCACCTACAAGGAAATAAACAATAAGATAAGTTGTACAAATGTTTATATTAAGTAACACAAAGAAGATGTAGGAATAAGAGTTTGTTAGAATGGTTAGTACAAGAGTAGAGAAAGTCATGTGAGTGCAACTCATCAGATTTTTATATAGTAAGATTTGCTCTATCTCTTGCGGTTTACAAGTTATGCAAGTCATCCAGAATAAATGGGACTTCATGGGCTATAGCTAGAAAATTCAAGATATGTTTCATTTGTCATACAAATATCTCAAATGTTCCATCAAAATCGTTACAGCCATTTTAAAGAAGATCGAAATTTTCGAAAAATTTTCCATGTAAGGGGTAGCTTAGGGTGGAGCAATTTTCTTCGAAATCTTCGTGTCGTATCCTTGAAAGACATTAAATTTAAATATCAACTTTGGTTTTTAACCGACTTGTCGTTTTTGAGTTATGTTGTCCACAGACTGACAGACACACACGCACACACATGCACGCACGCACACATACATACTTTTTTGGATTCAGGGAACCTTAAAACATATATTTCCGATGAAATCTCGACGTCGAATTTTTGGGTGGAATACAATAGTTCCTCTTCTAAACGTAGTAGAGAAAGTGAAAATATATAACATCAAATTCCACACAATTATTTGTTAGTGAGAGCAAGGTAATGTTACAGTAATAATATAGGTTAAATATTAATAGATGTCCATTGGAAAGTTCACGAAAACTACTACTGATGCACGCCAGAACACAGAGCACGCTCGGGACATCCAATGCAAGTTCTCAACGGTTTTCTTAGTTGAGTTCAGGGATGTGAAAATATCACTACGTCCAAGAAGCACTAGTACATTTTTATCTCCCGCCTAGAAAAAAGGAAGTTATATGCAATATACGCAAATATAAATGTAAAAACTTTACGGCAAACACAAAATTTAATGGCGACTAATACCTGACAATTCTGTTCTGTTGCTCAAATAAATTTTCTGGGTGCAAATTATATTTATATCACCGGATTTACAACTTGATTTCACAGCGTGTTTAACTCTACAACACCGCAAGGCGCGGCAAGCCTCTGATTGTATGTTGTGTTGAGCCACCTGCCATTAAATTTTTTGCCAGTCATAGCTTATACAACCGTGATATTACAAGTAATTGAACAGGCTAACCTATCTAATTTTACTTCTAGATTTCTCGCAAGTTTAGTCAAAACTCTTGAGTTTAATCCTTGGGTAGTGTACCACAAATGAGATGTTACAGCATCATAGTACTTTTCTTGCGCTTATTTGCTATCAAGCTATACCTGCGGCCCGGGTTCGATCCCAGGCAACCGCACGTGGAATTCGTGGTGGACGAAGCGGCGCTGGGGCGGGTTTCCTCCAGGTTCTCCGGTTTCCCCCGCCATCTCATTCCATCGGTGCTCCATCTTCATTCCATTCTCATATACTTAGACGAATAATGCGGTATAACCAACTAGAAGTGCGTTTATCTTCATAGAAAACATGGAACCATAGTTGATAGACTCTGTTTCATATGTTATCGGACACACAAATAGGCTGTGTCTTGAATCACCATTCGCATTTGTATTTGCGAGTATGTATGTGTGACCAACAGGATAACATACGGCACAGAGACTATCACTAAACTCAGCTACATGTTGGAAATATAGACTTGTGTAAACCGCGCTGCAACACGACGCGGGACTTCCCCTATTTCTCCTCCCTTTGTGACCATGAAGGCGGAACACTGGGGAAATGCAAAGGGAAAACCGGTTCACTGTAATGCATGTGTGTGTGTAAACTGCTGCAGTTAAGGAGCGAAGGGAGTACTCTGTTCGGACCTTCAGGGTAAGTACATGATTTAAGACAATTGAATCTAGAAAAAAATAGTTGGGAAATAAAACAGACGGTATGTCTCAGGGCACACGAGGGAAGAGCAGTGCAGCCTATACATGGAGTGGAGCAGTTACACGATAATGCGCGACCCGGTAATAGCAAATCTGTCATCTCATCAGTAATGCATTTCCCTTTACCATACACCTCTCTTTGAGCAAACAGATGAAAATATTCGTACTTGCCAAGCTGAGAAAACATCCACAAAGCTCAGCGATGTCTCAATAATGGCAAAGTCAAATATGAATCGGTCCTTTTAGTAGAACAAACTTTTCTGTCACCTTGGACTAAAGAGCTTCATTATATATTTGAATATATTTTACGATTGGAATGATAAAACAAAATGGCGCTCTTGTATCGCTACCCGCTCACAGTGATTTAATGGTGCAGTAATGCCCCATTTTCCCCAAGACACCATCACTTTAATTTCTGTACAGATGTTACTGATAGCAGTCTCCTGAGTCTTGAACGTCGTGCTCCTTCAGATGCTATCTCCTAAGGTTTCCCTCGCAGTAAGCTTCATTTCTCCTGCCATCCGACAACAAAGAGCCTTTGTATTTCGGGACAGCGTGTTTTCCTAACCGATTGGGCTCATCAGTGGGTACGGAACCCGACATGCACTTTAAAAAGAAATTAACCGATCTCCCATCTCGACTTCAGGACACGTCCCAATAACAGAGAGGGAAAGGACGTGAGGTGCAATACCAAGAAGGGTAACTAGACTACTCAGACCTAATTTAATAAGGCATAAAACTGAAAAGGAAAAGGACGGCAGCACCAGCTGCGCGCATGCGCACGTACACATTTGTCCCTCTCCCCCATAACATTTTTAAACTTAATTGGTGATGACCTGGTCCCATCTCCCTCACCAAAACTGCAAATGAAACAAAATCTAGACCCCAAAAAATTAGAAAGAAACGAAAGAATGATAAAAAATGAGAGGAGGGTTGAAACGGATGAAGACAGCGGAAAATTTTTATGTTTGTTAGAGTAGGGGAGTTGAAAAAATTCGTAAGATAGAAAGAAAGAAGGAAATTAAAAAAAGAACACGTAGACGCTATGATTGAAACTGGGGGAAGAAAGTGGAATGCCCGGAGGGGGTGCAACGGAGGGTTACTTTGAAATAGAACAGAAGAAAGAAGAATAATTTACAGGGGTAATATTCTCAAACGACAAAGGCTAAGAAAGGCAAAGAAAGAAAGGAAAAAAAAAAAGACAATTGCTCTCAAGTGATTCCAAGGCACTTTCAATTATTGTTAGTACCAGAAGTTCCTGGATAGTGTTAATAAAACTGGAAAGTAAGGGAAGTAAAAATGCCTTTTCTTATTCCTTTCCCACCCCTTTTACATCGTGGAGTTTGGACAGGGCATCACATTTAGAACAAATCTACTTTACAATTAACGAGACTTATACAGAGTTTTAAGGAAAAGAAATTACATAGAGAATCGAAATTATGGTCATTAATGCGAAGGGAAGTTGAGAGAGGTTCTCTGAGAAGTGCCAATCATGTTTAAGATTTTAGTCGCAAAGTGCACCATTAAAGAACATTACATTTCGCGGCTGTATCTCGTCAAGGAGAAGAAATTGGTGGAAATGAACCAGAAAAGCACAAAGTACTCGATAAGTGAGAGAGACAGTTCGGTTTTTATCTTTCAAATAATTACTCACATTAAGTAATACAGAATTTACTGATTGGTGTACTATTGCTTCTAATGATAAAGCATACAATGTTGGGGATCTACACAATTTTAAAGCTTAATATGTGGTCTTAAGAATTAAGGGAAGTGCTTCTTTATGCGCCAGAGATTTTAACAGTGTCAAAGGGTGGTTTTACTTTCAATCCAAGGTCATATACCTCTTTAATCGTATCCATAGTAGTATCATGAGATTTATGAATGATGAAAGTCAAACCTAGACTGGGATATAATTATTATTAAAACAATCTCATGACTGCAAATATGTAGGGATTTTAAGAAGTAAATTAATAAATATAAAACATGAATAGGAACAGCAGTACAATTGAGGTCATTTATGAATAATTAATTTCATTTTATACTAAGCTAACGCTTGAAACTGACTTTTCAAAATTTAGTGTTTTATCTTAATTAGGTGCATATAACTCAAAAAAAATATTTGAGATAGAACACTAAAATTTCAGTGACCTTTCG
Source organism: Tenodera sinensis (assembly GCA_030765045.1). Taxonomy (NCBI): domain Eukaryota; kingdom Metazoa; phylum Arthropoda; class Insecta; order Mantodea; family Mantidae; genus Tenodera; species Tenodera sinensis. The sequence goes on from CM060964.1 coordinate 312,859,586, forward strand.
GAAACTATCTGAAATGCAAACTATTATTGTGAAAATTGTTAATTATTGTTGTTATTTATACAAAAGCTGTGAACTTTACTTAATTTAGAGACATTTTAATATTCAAGAAATCTAAGCAAGAAGAATACCTAATAGAGACACTTCTTAGATGGCTTAGGAAGTTACGTCTGAGCCTCACATTCGGGAGGTTGTGGGTTCGATCTCCGTGGATTGTGCACCTCTGACTTGGGATTTTCGTTGTTTCCTCTTGCCACTTAGGTGAATGGTGGTGAGCTTACTCTAGTATGTGATTTCCTTCCCTCATTTCTACTTATTTCCATTTCCTTCTCACCATTCTGTGTGCATCTAGGTTCGTAGCGTATGGGCAGTGCTGGCAATTGGCGCGGATGTATGCGCACCGAAAAGAATAACTCTGGACACTAGAGGGTTGCTAGGGCGGCGAGTGGCTTGTCCCTCCTCGGTAAGGTGAAACCACTCTCAACTTTCTCAATTTACACCTCAGCCTACTACCTATTCCTGTCCCCTTCCAGTCATCCATAGGAAGTTGGAAGTATCCTAGTCCACAGACACAAAAACTTGTAAATTATTTCAATCCCTACTATACTACACAGATAAAGTCGTATTAAGCGGCTAGGTGCTGTGCAGATATAACACCCCGTACAGGAGAACCTGTACGACCTGCTCTTGAATGCTGGTTGGCTTGTTCCCGCTCTCTCAAGCAGTGAAACGGGCCACCAAGCTTGGAAATTTTAGAGACTTCCGTGTGTCTCTGTGGCCTGTTTGCTGGACGCCTGTGGCTTTCTGTAGTTCTCACTTCAGTCCTTCCTCCTGAGAAGTGTTAATCACAATAGATCTGTATAGGTCGCAATGCACGAGGTGTCTATTCTTTATCCTATAGGGACATCAACATAACAGTCCAACTTAACGATCTACAACAGATAGAACATAACAGAAGTTATTTGTGTTCGAGTAGTACACATCTAAAACCGAATTAAATTATTTTATTTCAAAAATATTCATATCCGATCAGACGAAAGCTTTATAGATAAGAGCTATGATCCATGACTTATTCCCAAAAATATTTAATGTAATTACTTTACATATATATCGTCAATTCTATTTCGTTATTTTCTTTGATTCGCGTGAGAAAAATACGAGTATGTATGTACTCGTATGTAGTTAGAACACAGGCTGCAACACCTCCTAAAGGGCTTGTGAACTGGTAGGGAGAAGGCCCGTATTTCTTCAGAAGGCATATACAAATTATTTTACTGTACTAACTTGCATATGTTTGCCAATCCTTTTTTTCACATGCTACATTACAATTTCTCACTAAACCAGGGCAGTGCATTTGTTTAATTCATAAAGTTTCTGTTGTTGCTCATCCCTTAGAAATCCAGTCAATGTCTAGCTCTACCAACCAACTTCCTGATAAATACAAGCTAAGGCAAGTTTTCATTAGTGGAAAGCATTCGGCGGTGTGCCTGTTGGAAGCTTTGTTTCAGAAAATGGAGGTGTGAAATGGTTTTCTGTATGTTACCACAGTAACTGCATTTCGTAAATAAATTTTACTCCTCCTAGCAGATGCTGCTGTTATGCAAATGAAGCTTATCTCACCTGATAAAGAAAATTCCCCCCATCAGTAGGCACGTGTGCTGTTTTGCTTACCTGGAAAGAGAGAAAAAAGTTTGTTAATCACATGAACCGCGGAGATAAAATAGTTAGCAGTTACCAAGTTGGAGTCAAACTTGTACATTGCGTGTTTTAGCTATAAAATGTCTATACACTACGGATTATTTACAAATAGAATAGTTAGAACTATGGCAGCTTATTCGCCGTACGTAGTGCATATAAGTCTGCGTTTGAAATTAGAGGTGTTGCGGAGAGATTTTATACACACAATGGTGAGTACAAAATAGAGTTATTATGCAAGAAACTACTATCCATGAAGTATAGATACTCATGAAGTATGTATTATATGACGGTGTGTGTGTGTGTGTGTGTGTGTGTGTGTGTGTGTGTGTGTGTGTGTGTGTGTGTGTGTGTGTGTCTCACACCTTTGTTGTGCATCTTATTCTGTACTTCCTTCTGATAGAGCGAATGAATGAATGAATTAATTAATTAATTAATTAATTAATTAATTAATTAGTTAATAATGAATGAACGACTGCACGATCGCACGAACAAATACATTAATTTAAAATCAGGTTTACGTACATTGATTCTTAAAAGTCAAAGGGCCCCCAAAACACCTTGCGCCTTTATAATAGTATAAACACTATAGTTAAAACAGCTTATCGGCAGTTCCCAAGAATTCAAAATGGCGGACATTACACTAAGCAGCAGTGATTTCACCATAAAGCAGTACTGCCAACGTACATAATAAAAGCATTATTTCTAACCTCAAATATAACAGGGTTAAAGTAACATGCTTTCAAACGATAATAATGTTTAGACATCGTTACCACACAACATATGATGAACCTACTCACCTCGGCAAATGTTCTGGAATAACACATTTGCATAAAATCACTTTCCTAATATCAATTTAATGCACTACTGTGTAGCGAACACAAAAATAACTAACTATAACTGCATGTAACGCTCTGAAACAATTCAAGAAAAGACAATGCACACACGAGCAATACAATGACGTCCACAGATTAATTAATACGGCGTCTAAACAGAATCTTGTTTTAAAACCTATTGGTTGGCTTCCCTACAAACAAGGGCTTCTGCGGCAACATAACGGATGCAATAACACCAACTATGGCCGTAGCTTTATCATGGTTATATTTTACAAACAGTTGGCTGTACTAATGCAACCTAACAGATGGAATATCACCAAATATAACCAGACTGCACCACAAGGGGGGGAAATGTTACAGTTGGTTTTTTGGGTATTCCAATAAGCTGTTTCCCCTACAAACTAAACATTATCAGAGACCAGTATTTTAATGTGCTTTTACAGATACCAACTAAAGAACTTTAAAGAAATATAAATACATAGAAAACAGCAAATCTGAATTAGATAAAATAGCATAAAAATAAAACCTGACACCCAGTAATATACCTTTACCTCAGCATATTCAGATGTCAGTTGTCTAGGCAGAGGCACAACTTTACCCATCCCTCTTCGTCTTTCTTAACTGCCAGTGGCGCCCAACATGCCCCTAAAGCTCTCTTAGAGAGTGTTGTAAATGCTTAATTCCATTCCTTCTTAGACTTACAGAATGTCAAGTTATGCACCCAGAATTGTTTATTTCCTTTGTTAACATTTTATCTACGATTTAATTCATGCAACGGCGCAATCATCAATGTCACCTTCAGTTGTAGACTGGCCTAGTCAACACCATTAGGTGTGACTAATTGGCTGCCAGTTTGGAGAGGCTGATCCCGGTTTGGAACAACTGAGAGTAATTCATTTTATTTTTGCGTAAGCATCTCTACTATTCAGTATCCTAGAATAATCATGTGCACTACATATGTTAAGTCCTCTGCAGATTTATTTATTATTTTAACTTCTTATTTTATAATATTAAACGAGAGTTATCACAAGCAGCGGAATTATATTCAAGGATTTACAAACATTGAACCTAAATACGAAGTTTTGTTCTCAATCAGAACTTTTGGCTTACGCTACTCTCTCTATCCCTCCCTCCTTACCTTCCTCTCTCTCTCTCTCTCTCTCTCTCTCTCTCTCTCGGACATTTTCAAAATGCTTTTTTTTTTTTTTTGAGTTTCAGGAAGAAGTAGGATAAAGAGAAATCCTGATTCAGGAGGCATCATTAGAAAGTAAGAAAATAGTAAATAAATAAAACGTGTTACATTCAGGTAACCTTATAGCAAATACAATGTTTAATATTGGTTTATAATAAAATTGTGCTGATCAACAGCTTGAGAAATAGAAGTATTTTCGAAAACCTATTTGACCAATATATTGAATTCAGCGTTTAATTAGTTTGGCATAATAGTTATTTATGATACAAGGGTTAAAAGGAAAATTTTATTTTGTGAGTATAAGTGATTCCGAAACGAGGCCGCAGGCCGAGGAGTTGAGGAAACCTAGGAACAAAATAGAATATTCCTTTTAACCCGTGCATCATACAATATTTTTTAGATGGTCCTGAATATTTATGGATATATTACAGATTATATATAAATATATAAATACCATTATCATGATCATGATCATGATAGTCTTCGGGTTGCGATGTTTATTTGCTTTGCGTAGCATCAGTGTTGTCAACATGACTTTTACAAAACCATAATATTCTACACAAGGGAGGCAGTGGAAATAATAAAACGACGAAAATAACGTAACGAAATTGAATTAATATTACACTTTTTTTCTAAACTTACTCATATTCAAATACACATGACCCACCATTTTAAACAAGTACTGTTTAACTCAGATTCACGGCTTACTGGAAAGAGGCGATGGTCATGTTCCACAAGAAAATAAAGTTGGCATTATCGGAGTGTGAAAAGCTTTTGAGTACTGAGTGGTAAAATTTTATACTTTTAACACAGTCGAGAACTGCTAAAAGTCCAACTTTTAGTATCAACTGTCTAAAAAACATTTTCTGCTTATGCCACTAGCATTGTAACGACTGTTTAAACTTGAATTATTTATTATTTTGCCAAAAGTGTGGTCATTATAGAGTCCAGCTTTATAACAATATTTACTTTTTTTTTTTATCTGGTTTTCGCATCTAGGTTATTTACTTTCATTTTATAAATAGCCTTCTAAGATCGGAATTTTATACCTGCAAACCTGGGAGGGAAATCGGGTGCTATAGATAGCTTTAAGAGTGAAGCTATTTTATAGAAAGTTTCTCTACGTTTTTATGCTGTGAACCATAATAGCATTATTCCACCCTTAAGGCATAGACTCTCTTTGTGGTTATTTGTCTGTAAAGGAGAACGCCAAGTAACTTTAAAGCTACAAGCACAGGACTTAATTCAGTTTATATAACTTGGGTATTCAAAATTAGGCGTTAAAGACTTTAAAAATAACATTTTTGTGTTTAAGATAAATTCGAAGCTTTGAGTTTCTCTCTCGCTCCCAGTGAGAGTAGGATGGTATCTTCTCCTTGTTCCTATGCTACCAGCCAATGGCAGAGGGTAGATCTGTGTACAAAGCCGAAGCGGATGGAACTTTTGTTTAGTTAAAGCAGATGAGTTTCTGGTCGGATCTGGTAAAGGGTTACCAGATGGCCCCCGAGGCCTGGCGGGTTGCAATTGAATTCTGACAGAAAGAGTAGGGCTCGGCTCCCACGCCATCCCCCACCCTATCATCTTTCTGCCTCACAGTATTAAAGGTAAAAGTTGAGGAAATAGATGAAGTGGCATGCTTTAACTATGAATGACAGGGCCAAGCGCCTAAATATTGCGTGAGTCTTGCAATAGAGGCAGTGCTAATAATATTATTAATAGTTATTAAATAGTTCCTCAAATTTGAAAAGTGTTGAATTAGTTTTAACCGGAGAAAATATTACATTTACATACTTAGGCTTACATTCTATTACTTTCTCAGCTACTTATCTATGGTGTGTAGAAGAAAACTGCATTCCACCCAAAAATGTGATATGTGGTTTGAGACTCTCAGAATTTAACAACAAAAAAAAACCTTAGAAAAAAACCTCTTTATATTTTTTGTGTGTTTGTGAGAAAGATATTTAAGACCAGAGTCTTCCAAAGATGCGACAGGAACATTTCCCCTTTTATGTTAAAAAAAAACCTCAAAAATACTCTACCCGTAGTTCAGTCGGTAGAGAACCTGTCTGCCATTAAAAGGGTCCTGGGTTCGATTCCGGCTGGGGAGCAGGAATTTTTCTCTATCCAAGATTATTTCCTATCCTCCCCAGAGTTTGGAATTATGGATGAGAGAGTGAATTAAATATACAAACTCCAAAAGTCCCCAAAGCCACTGTAAAACGAGTTCAACCATTGCCGATATGCAGCATGTTCCAAAGGGGACAGCGCCGAGTTACAGGCGGGGTATATATGGAATAACTAAAAAATGTTTTGTTTTTTTCCTCTATAATGCTATAAGTTTAAGATAATGATATGGAAAACAAAATGTATATATTGAATTTTCTGCACGGATGGTTTTGCGTCCCCCTGCGGTGGAATAGTGAACTACTTGATTTCCAAGTTCCCCGAACAATAACACCCTTGTTGATTTCGCTAATTTTCAGGTGGAGGCACTTCACCACCGCCCACACAGGTCAGCCAGGCTTGTAGGTAGCCAGTGCACTGTGTGTGTGCCACAGAGACTGATACGACCAGTGAAAAGAGCAAGAAACTGTTGGTAATAGACGGTTATAAATTGTTTCCATAAGTGCCTCATTGATGCCGTTGATAGATGTACGAGATAGATGTAAGTGTTTTGTGAAATTAAATGCTTTAAATTCTACTGTCGGTTCACAAATAGATCATAATCATGGGAAGGATGATTCCGATATATTGAACCGCCAGTCAGGAATATTGTGAAGAGAAAGGCAAGAAAAAATTTGTGTGAGTATCCCTCCAAACATATACGTCTCGAGTTAGCTAGCGATGATATTGACACTCTCACAACCCATGATTGGGTTCGAATAGGGAAAAATATTAATGCCACTCGATTGCGCAAACTTCCGAAGCTGTCCAATAGCTTACCAGAATTACATGAAGCACTAGCAAAAAACTTCAACAGGGGAGAAAATTTGTTTATTTGTGAATGACTGAAAAGAATAGTGAAGGTTTCTCATACCAAAGCAATTTAAATTTTCTGAAACAGTTGAGAAATATATTTGTAGATTGGACCTTCAAGAGTTTTCCTAAGCTGCTCCACCAAGTATTTATAATTCCTGGGGTAAATGGAAAAAAAAAAAAAAAAAAAAAAAAAAAAAAAAAAACAAAAAAAAAAAACAAAAGAAAAACAAAAAAAAAACTATTTTCCATTTGTAATTTTTTTGCTACCAAACAAAAAAGTGAAACATATAAAGAAGTTTCGTTCTTAATTGCAAACAACACAATTCGGACATTATGTACGTTGACTTAGATACGTCAATTTACCAGACAATTGCTTACGTTTGACCCCAAATGACTATAAAGGGCCGCAGATTTCATTTCGGGCAGGCATAGTGGAGAAAGCTTCAATCATTGGATTATCAAATTATTTTAAATTAAAGGAACCTGAAATCGGGAGACTTTTGAAAACTGTTTGGACTGTCTCTCCTGATCCCTGACCAAACTGAAGATTGCTCCGTCGAAGTCCTAATGTCCCACAAAACTTGCAATGAACATCTGGAAGACATTTTTATTATTTACCTTATACCTACGTTCTTACAGATAGATTACTCTGCCTATCACAACATACTCCATTTGTTCACAGACATTAACGGGGGTTCAAACTGAAAGTTAGGTTAAAATGAGAAGCGAGAAGAAAACTATATCCAAAAATGCAGGACAAAAAAATACATAAAAGAGCAAATGGAAAAGCAGACTAATTCAACCATTATCCGGTATGAAAATCTTTAAAACATCTGCTACAAGTTTCTCCAACCTATACATATAATTGTATTACTTCTGCTCGACAATTGCAACTTTCCTTTTACCATACTTATATTATGAGAATAACAAGGTCCAAACATTTGTAACAATACCTCTTGCGTGTGGACAGTCCTAAGTGTGTGTAAAATGGGAAGGGAATGTTATGGAACAGCTGATAGCTTATGAGAATCAACATGTACACTATGAAAAAATAATTCCCTTTCGGAATCAATTCGCGGCCAGCCAAGATTTCTGCGAACAGGTGTGTGTGTGTGTGTGTGTGGGGGGGGGGGGGATCTTAAAAACCACTCCACCGATTCTCATCATTTTGATTACTCAAAACCCCTATTTTCCAATTCCTGTCAGTCTATATAATGTTTTCAGAACTGGATACTTATCAGTAGAAAGCTGCAAAGTGCCAAATTATAAAAAAAGTAGATAATACACTAGAATGGTGCATCGTGCCAAGGAGAATTACTTATCAACAGGGCTAAGTCCAGAGGAGACTAATGTGTTTTTAAAATCATCAGAAGATGGCAGTAGTGCGAGGTCCTCAAGTTATTTCATAACAATTCTACAATGTGCCAATCATTTATTTTCCCTCTCTTTCTTTGTGTGTTGTAAACAGTGCAGTTTCTTGTTTGTGATTTACTATTAAATAGTAATTCTTGTGCAAAGGAATCTTCATTATACTCCGTGGTGTTTTCTGCTAACGTAAAGGTTAGTATAAATAACTAAACTAAACCCCGGCGCAACAGCCCATGAAGGGCCAAGGCCTACCGCCCAGCCGCTGCGTCCCCCACCTCTGCCCACCACAGGCGTCATTGGTGAGGTGCAGTACTGGAGGGTGGGACGTGGTCAGCGCCTCGAGCCCTCCCGGCCAGTTATGCGGTCTTCTAGATCTGGGGTCGCTACTTCTCCATCAAGTAGCTCCTAAATAAATACATGGGTGAGTGAGTGAGTGAGTGAGTGAGTGAGTGAGTGAGTGAGTGAGTGAGTGAGTGAGTGAGTGAGTTAATGAATGCATGCATGAATAAATAACAAGAAGAATGGAATTAGAACATTTCGAAATGAACAAAACAAGTTAGACCAAAGGCTTATGCTGTAAAACAATGAATAAGAATGCGCCAGCCAAGAAGTCCCCGTCAACAGAGTTGGCATGCAAATGCAGATTAAAGTGCAGGGACCTTTCGCATGAGATGAAAATTATTTAATTCTCTAAATTTTATAACCAAGATTAATCGACTCAATCAACCTATCTTATAGGTCTTATCACTGTCATACCAGTACAACGTCACACATATGGTGGTTTTGATAATCCTGCTGATAGTTGCTGCGTCTGTAACACCACTTTCATGGATGTATTTGCAGCTGAAAAGAAAAAGGCTCAAAATATTGATGAAAAAGAAAAAAATGGAGATAACACATTCACTGACCAACGACCAAGACACGCTAAAAATACATTCAATGAAGACGATAGAACGCTTGTAAAGCGGCATATATTGTAATTTCCCCGAGAAGCAAGCCATTACAGTAGGGCGAGATCTAACAGAGAATATCTAAATCCGGTCCTAAACATGTCCAGGCTAAATTACATTTAAAAATAAAGTTTCCTGAATCAACAGTCAATTCTATATATTATCGTAGAGTCTTTCTGAATGAACTTCCTCACACTTCTTTCCAGAGGCCTAGGAAATATACTTGCAAGACCTGTGATCGATTGAATATTGAAGAAACAACAGGCTCTCCGCAGTCAAAGGCGACGTTGGAGAAGCACCATATGAAGGTTGAGAGAGCACATAGGCTTATGAAAAATGATATCAGCTCATCTTAGCTCTGTATTAATGATACGTGCTGCACGACGATTTACAGAAAGTTATGTTCGTACGTACCCTGACACACTCAGAAATGTTCTATCGGCACCAGTCATCTTGCTAGAACTTTGGTGTATCTGTGGGTGATTCACTGGAGTCTTATATGTGCATGTGGGATGGGACTCTGGATGAAAGGAGTGGAAATGAGATCACACCATGCATTCTAAACGTCTTAAATTCAGGGGTTGCAAACAAAAGACATCTTATTGTGTAGAGCGATAACTGTGGTGCGCAAAACAAGAATCGTATGTTGGTGCTTCTGTTTCTTTTTCTGGTGGCTAATGGTTTATTTGATAGTACACAGCAACGGTTTCTTGTTAGTGGGCATAGCTTCCTTCCTTGTGATTCTGATTTCGCTCTTACAGAGAAAAGGAAGAAAGTCGCGAAGGCGTATGTTTCAAGTGAGCTACATAAAATAGTGAGAAAGACTAAGGTAGTAAAACCATTAAAAGTATTTCGTATGAGAAGTGCAAATTTCCTCGATATCCAAACTGTGGCAGATAGAACAATCAATACAAAATATCTTAATATTTCTAAAGCTGTGAGAATGACTTATGATTCATCAGACTTATCATGTGTCCACATGAAAGAATGCTAGTGAGATTGAAACTGGCCGTAAAGTGAAAGTTCTGAAAAAAACTGAAACACGTCAAAGACATACGATCTGCAATGTTAGAAGTTAGTTCCTCTATGCATGTTGTCAAATGGAAAAAAAAAAAAAAAAAAAAAACCAGAGTGATTTGAAGGCAATGATTCCCTATTTGGCCAAGCACCAACATATTGAATACTATTTGCAGATCTGTGAATAATGAATGGAACTTAGCACCTTAGAATTGTTTGCAGGACTTTGCACCTTTCATAATAAATCATTTTTGTCTTGTTCTCAATGTGTTAACTGTAATTTTATTATCAATCTGCTGGTAAAGATAGATTACAAGCTGTCATTTATACCCTCTATTCAATTCTGAAAAATAAATAGCAATATTTATCTCAGCCAGTTTTTTGTTAATAGCCTACTGTTTATAAATTTGGCACTTTGCACCTTTCTACTGAGAAGTATTCAATTTTGAAAACTGCGTTACGGGTCTGTGATTCATATTCATGTCCTAGCAATCCCGTTTAGTTGAATATGGATATAAGTGGCTATTGGCAGCCACGCCTCACAATATAAGAAAGGAACAGCGAGAACAATACTGGTTGATCTCACTGACATCGATCATGGAATAATAGCATAGCCAAATTTGGTCTTTCTTTTGTCATTACTATCTTGTGTTTTCTTAGTACTTTTGTGTATGTTGATTACTGAGAATAAACAAGGTTATGTTGACTTGGAATGCGACAATGTGGAAGTCGCTCAGCTACATGCACTAGAAGTAATCCTTATAAATTGTAGACTTTGTGATTGTTAAGAGTCTTCTGTATAGTATTTCCTCTGCCTTTTTATTATATATTGCTTTATAGTGTCCTGAGAGTTTTAATTACCTCTTTAAGTGTCTTGTGTAATATTTGTAAATGCTCCCAAAGAAACGCAAGGCTATTGGGTAAAGGCTAAATGTGGTAAGGATAAACCGTCGAACTTCTGGCAACGCCGGGTAATTGATAACGCTAATATTATTTGTACAGATGCTAAGGGCACTGAGATGTCCTAAGTAAAGTATCACATGCCACTATCATAATTTCTGGTTAATAATAGCTATTGAATGAATGGCAACTAAATTTGGGTTGGTTATACTTTGCGTTTCTGAAAATAATGGTTGTAAATATACTAAGTTAACGCTTTAAGCTGTACAAAAGTGAAGTGACACCATATTTCTTAATTAAAAATACTGTAACTCATACCTCATATGCACTTTTCATCTGTTGTACCTGTGATTTCTTTCACGTAGAAGTTTCTCAGTGTTTTTATTTATTTGTTGTCTGTTTTTTGTTCTTTATAGTGTAGCCTACGAGTTTTAATTAACTCTTATTTCAGTATTAAGTAACTGTCTCCAAAGAAATTCAAGCCATTGGGTAAGTGCAGTCTAAACGTTGTAGGTATAAATCGTCAAACACAGCTCCTAAAAGTAATTAATAAATAATAATAATAATAATAATAATAATAATAATAATAATAATAATAATAATAATAATAATAATAATAATAATAATAATAATAATAATAATAATAATAATAATAAAGTAATAATTTTCCATTGGCAGTTTAAGTAGGACTTAAAATCCATGGTAACAAAATATGTTGCTCGATAAATTAATATTTTTCAACCTGAAATTAAGGGAAACTATCAGCACTCATTGGAAGTTCATCTGCTACCATCTGTGAAAAGAGAATCCTTTTGTTACGTACATTTTATTTTACTATTATACTTATTTTAATTTGCCATGTTGTTAAATTGTATGATTCTGTGAATACATAAATATTAAGAAATTTCTTAACGTTATGATGAAGATGCGACAGTTTAGGTAATATTTTCAAGTAGAGTATTTCTATGCAAATAATACACAATGAATGTTTTGCCTGAGAACTGCTTGCAGTTCTTTCCCTTTGTTCACGCATTACCATGTGGGGTGAAAGGCAGGATATTGATACAGGGGTCCACCATCTCCTCTTTAAACATCACGGTAGAGGCGGGGCAATGAATATCAATACCTCGGCCGTATAAACCTGAGTGAGGGCGTAAAGGCGTGAGATGCGAAATATTGGCAGAACGTCCGGCTTGCGAGGGGCGCGGAATTTGTCCAGGGGCTTATCAGAAATCAATCGCTCCCGCTGTGTCGAGAGATCAAACCGAGGAAATCCTCGCCACATGCACACAAGCACACAGACACACACAGACGGATGCATGCACGTGCACAAACACAACCTCATGAAAATCGCAGCGCGCGTGATTCTCAGCACTAATGCACAGACTTTGTGCAAATCCTATCTTCAGCTGTGATCTCTTCGACACTCTTGATTCCACAGACGCAAAACAAAGGCTGCATGGGGAGGATCAGATTAGATTAGATTGTAAACAGCACCATGATTACCAGTTTCCGCCTGTTCATCTTCCTGCTAGACCAGAGTGCGATTCCAGGGTATTGTATCTTCAAACAAAACAATTTTGATGTAGACATGGGGAAGATGAATTCTCTATGTATTTCACATTACATCTGTCTATATATCAACTTTTAGATATTATAGAAGATAATCTAAAATTATTTACATATTATCAACAATACAAAGGTATCTAATTGATAAATTAAGTAATCGCCCCAAAGAGAGTACCTAGTTTCTTTCAATTCCCTCCCTAAAAGTTGAACGCGAGCTCAATACTCATATAACACTACCTCCAACAGTACTTGCAATATACCATAACAAGACGTTCATGACTTAAGACTCCTACAATCATCAGCCTAACTTGCTCATCTCCTACATTAATTCCCGCCTGCATTTTTATTTTAGGTGCGATTTTATCAAGGGACATTCGATCTGAACATCAAGGTCTAAAAGCAATGTTAACGGTTTATCAATGAGGCTTAGTTCTTGAGAAAAAACTAACAAACATTAAGAATTCTTCCCGCCAGCCATCGATGTCAATGATCCTAGCACAAAATTATACGTATGATGATAAAAGTTATGGCCCTCTGTTAGACCAGAGCCCTCGGTTGAGCAATAACGCTCTCCGAAACAGGTGCTTATTTCTCTGAACAAGGGAGAGTCTGGAAGGGAGTGAAGTTGAAACCTGAGTCACAGTGACGGCAAAATGGAAGAAAACACACTGAAATGTTTAACTTATATGCGTGATAATCTATTTATCCCAAAAGGGGAACATATACATACCTCTGAAGAATGTTTAAACCCTTTTGTATTGTTCAAAAACAAAGTAAACGATTATAATGATAATAGAATCACACGCACAATATCTCTCGTTATTACTGGCGCAACATGTTGAGTGAGTGAGTGAGTGAGTGAGTGTGTGAATGAGTGAGTGAGTGCGTGAGTGAGTGAGTGAGTGAGTGTGTGTGTGTCGCGCGTGCGTGCGTGTGTGAATGAGTGAGTGAGTGCGTGAGTGAGTGAGTGAGTGAGTGAGTGAGTGTGTGAATGAGTGAGTGAGTGTGTGAATGACTGAGTGAGTGAGTGAGTGTGTGAATGAGTGAGTGAGTGCGTGAGTGAGTGAGTGAGTGTGTGTGTGTGCGTGCGTGCGTGTGTGAATGAGTGAGTGAGTGCGTGAGTGTGTGTGTGTGCGCGCGTGCGTGCGTGTGTGAATGAGTGAGTGAGTGCGTGAGTGAATGAGTGAGTGAGTGAGTGAGTGAGTGAGTGAGTGAGTGAGTGAGTGTGTGTGTGCGTGCGTGCGTGTGTGAATGAGTCAGTGAGTGCGTGAGTGAATGAGTGTACAGCATTTAAGGGCCCGTCGACAACTAGGTCATCAGGGCCCGAAGTCAAAATACAGAAAAAGAGAAACTCACAACCTTTGAAGCCTCACCCTTAAGCTAAAAGAAATGAACATTAAACGAGCTAAAAGTAAAACAGTTAAAATTTAAACTTAAAAACGGAACTCTAAAAACAAAGTAAAAGTAAAACACACTAAAAGTCTAAAAAGCTCCGAAATAAAATACAAGTTAGACTTGCTTAGCGGATCCAAGGTTGGCGACAAACCTGAACGCTGTGTCTATTGCGTCGTTGCCTAAAATGGAGCGCAGTGAGAGACCCAGGCCAGCAATATGTTTTGTCCCATATACTTGTATGATTACAACCTGACAGAAAGCCACTTCTTAACCACATAGTGTCCCTTTAGCACTGGTGCCACGTGCCGCAGTCTCTGCGGAATTCCAAGAATATACTTTTCAGCAGAACAGTTGTTCCTGTTGTTCAAATGGAGAAACTTCTCGCAGGTATTTCTTCAAAGCCCGATTAAATAATCACATGGCACCAAGCTGTTAGGGAGGAGACTACCACCCTGCTCCGGAAATTAGTTACCTGCAATGTCTGTTGCCACCTTCCACCAGCTCAGCAAGGTTTTCTGGATTATTAAAGTTATCGATACCTGCCACCGCTCGCCTGAGATTCTCTGTCTTATCATCCTTAATCATAACTGCGCATATATATAGAGAGCATCCGGAGCAGTGTTAAGATCACAACCCTGTGTCGGTTCTTCACGAAAAGCTAGCTCACGGTGCTGGCTACTAGCGGCGGTCACAGAAACATAGATGGCAAGAAAAATAAGTATCAATCAATATAGCACACCACTCGCATTCTATGAAAAATGACTTCATTTTGAAATTTTATGAAGTAGGTATTTAAATATCAATGAAACACGAGGGACACAACTAGGCGGAATTTTCCGAAAGTGAGATAGATAAACAGGAAAGATTTTATTTGCAATGCGAGCAAATAATGAAATGTTACAGAATCGCGATACTAAGTTAGTTTGGTTTTCTAACGAATTTGTAAAATCTATCTTCATTTCATTATTGCCGCACACATTAGGTTTTGTTTTTGTTTCCGTGGCGGTTAACGCTTGCTTTGGTCACAGGAGATAACCTACTCCCTTAGCTTAAAGCTGCGAGCCTTTAAACGCGACAGTTACGTATCAACTCTTCATTGAGTCGAGTACACCTTGCCACGTTTTTACTTTCTCTACTGGTAAGTAGGGGAAGTACTGTATTCCACCCAAAAATTCAATGTCGAGATTTCACCGGAAATATATGTTTTGAGGCCCCCTGAAGCCAAAAAAAGCATTTTTAGAAAAAGGTCCGTGTGTGTGTCTGTGTATCTGTCAGTCTGTGGACAGCATAACTCAAAAACGAAAAGTCGGTTAAAAGCCAAACTTGGTATTTAAGTTTAAGGTCTTTCAAGGATGTGACACGAAGATTTTGAAGAAACTAGCCCCACCCTACACTACCCTTTACATGGAAGATTTTTCGAAAATTTTGATTTTCTTGAAAATGGCTAACGATTTTGATTAAAATGTCATATGTTTGAGATATTTTGATGAAAAATGAAATGTACATCTTGAATTTTCTGGCTATAGCCCCTGTAGTCGTATTTACTCTGGACGACTTTTGCATAACTGGTAAACCGTTAGAGATAGACCAAATCATACTATACAAAAATGTATATCTTGCTAAAAGACACAATTTATGTCTCAATAAATGTTCTTGTAGGGTGGACCATTTCGCAGATATTCCTTGTTATGTGTGTGAGTTTCGGAAAACAGAGCTTTAGCGAAATGCAACAACGTTGTTCATTTTTTTATATGTTAATCGTGCAAAGAGAACGGAATCTCAAAGGTCAAAAAGATTTGACTGTCGCACAAAGCCTTCTGTATTCTAATATTCCCCTTGCACCTACAAGGACATAAGCAGTAAGATAATTTGTACGAATGTTTATCTTAACTAACATGGAGATATAGGAATAAGAGTTTGTTAGAATGGTTAGTACAAGAGTAGAGAAAGTCATGTGAGTGCAACACATCAGATTTTTCTCTATCGTATTTCATAAAACAACTCGTTTTCGTGCGGCGAGAGCAGAGTAAAACGTCTACAGTCCACTCCAACGACGGCCTTAGACGTGAAGAGATAAGCAGTACCTATTGGAGACATCGGTGTTAACTAATGAGCGATAATTTGCAATTCCCCTTTGCAGGGCCACGAAAAGGCACAGCCGTACTTAGAATATATTGTAACGCCGTCGTCCGCACGTCTCAGGCACTGAAGATCTCACACCACTGGGCGACGAATAAACAAGGTAATGGAGTGGCAGAACAAAGTGTTTCCAGAATGTTCGCGAACTTTCTACTGCCGGCTTGTTTGTGAGAGGTTCGAAAAAGGTGAATTTCGAGAAAAATCCATCATTCTCTTCTATATAAGGGAGTTCTTTTTGGGATGGAATCATGAGTGTTGAACGAGGTAACTGTTAACAGTGTGTCCCTGTGTCTGCAGTCACCCTTGAGAGAAATGTGAATATATGTCGTCAAATACAGTTTTGGGACATTTAATCATTGCGTCGGAGTTGTTTGTTATGTGAAGCAGTTTTAGTGAGTGTGATCGTCGAAGGCAGCTGTTATACATAGAGAACTAAAGGATAGAAAAGTGTGATTAACGCTACGAGAGGACGAATAGCGGTGAATTGCAAGGTCACAAGTAACGATAAAACAGAGCTTGTTTTATGTTTCGCTTTTAAAAGGGAAATAAAGTGACAGAAAAAAGCAACTGGACTTCGTTATTTTGTCATACTGCTATCAAGAGTGAAATCTATCAAACTGTCATTTTGTCACAATATTTAAGAAAGCAAATAAGATATTGACAAACCTTGGATGCTCCTGGGATCAGTGGGACACCTCCAACATTTAAATTCGCTACCTTTTGTTTGCGAAAAGACAGATGCTGGTGACTACGGGCTTAACGTACACTTTGGGAGTTTAAAGTACTTAAAATTGTCCATGGTATGATACCAAGAGCCATGCTCCAAGGTTAATCCAGTGTTTCGGGTGCAAGGCGGAGCGCGGTTTAATTTCTGAGTAAAAGGAGGCGTGGCAGTTGCCTTTCCCCTCCCCTTGTTCCAGACAAGGGAACTTTATTTTACCTCACACTCAGGATATTACACACTCCCGGCGTCTAATGTAGTCGTTCTAAACTCGGCAGTTAACTGCTATGTGCGGCATTCGAGATTGGAATTTTCGAATTAAATTTTCTTTTTAAAATTCCTGCAGTAGCAGCATGAGGGGTAGGGATTATTAAGTCGTGTGGTACAAGTAACACTAAGTGGTACCCTGGAACGTGCTTTCGCTGTGAGCAAGGTGCCTGCCTTAGTCCCTGGAATATACAGGGAGGTTATATTCGCCAGATATGTCTTAAGTTTAAGCCTTGGGCTGAAAACTCCCTCGTATAACATAACATGTTTGTAACTAGTTTTCATTTCTAAAAGCATCACTGATGTCTGCTAAGTTAAGGTAACAGAAATCCTACTGATATTAGGACATATTTTAGCCCGAGAGAGAGAGAGAGAGAGAGAGAGAGAGAGAGAGAGAGAGAGAGAGAGAGAGAGAGAGAGAGAGAGAGAGAGAGACGATAGGTTTGATACGTTACCTGACAGCGGTACAAAAGAGTGGTCCATGTGGTACACAGGGTCCCATATGTGCCATCCCTACTGCTTCACGGGGGCATTTTACCAACCATCTCAGCCGGCGCGTACATAGTTGTTCGACCAAGCAGTTGTGTATGTTAGGAATCCCAAGACTAAATGTTTAGGTGAAAATTGCATTGCTTTGTTTTTGAATTACATCATATAAATATATTATAGACATCTGTGAATCATTTGGGCCAAACATTTTCCCCAACCCGTCCGTTTTAAAAGTACAGTGAGATGTTTAAGTCACCAGTAAGCTTCGTTTTAACCACACTGGGATGCGCCAAACTGGTGCTTTATTTTCTCTCAGTTTTACATTTCAGTTTTATCCTGATTTGTGAGTAAATTGCAAGTAATAACATCAATAAAATACTTTAATTTA
This sequence comes from Tenodera sinensis, assembly GCA_030765045.1. Taxonomy (NCBI): domain Eukaryota; kingdom Metazoa; phylum Arthropoda; class Insecta; order Mantodea; family Mantidae; genus Tenodera; species Tenodera sinensis. The sequence goes on from CM060964.1 coordinate 312,877,488, forward strand.
TTTTCAGTTTTCTTAAATATCAGAAAATGTTGCTAGTATACTTTACTGAAAAATGTGAAGGAAGTTTTTAAAAAGTCCATTTTTTCTCTTATTAAAACATTTAATTCTATTATCTGAGAAACTGTCTGAGCTAGAACATTGATCTTCTGCACAGCCATGCCTTTATTTATTCATATCAAGTGTGCCAATTTTTAACTAAATGTTTAAAATTGAAAAAAGTTAGAAAATTCTGTTCCAGTGTTCCTTAACTGTATTGAAGAGCTTCATCAGGGAAGAATTGTGGGTATATGGGGAAGCCAATTTGCCATTTTAAGACATTGATCGAAGTTATATATTCGTGTGTAAATAATCTAGAACTGTGCACATAAAAGAGAACGCCACTGAACTGCATGAGCGAAAAGGTAAACTGCGGGGAAGGCATTAATGGAAGTGAGTGTACACCATGTACCAAACAAAATATCATAACACACTCCACAATTATACAATTAAAATATCACATCAGTATTTATATTCCTTTCTATTGTCAGAAATACAAACAAAACTATTCAGAAAATGGAGCAACCAAAATGATATCATATCACACAATACTAGAATTCCCATGATGCAATTTGTGTGCCGGCACTTTAGACACCAAGTCATCTCGAAAAATGAAGGCAGTTATGATCTCCAAAATTCTCAGATTTCTCTATTTATGACTTCCTTATCTGAGAGTATTCAAAGAGCAAGGTTAATTCAAGTTGTCCACAAACACTTGTAGACCTTAGCAACAATACCAACAGACACATCCCAGTTGAAATGTTGCAAAAGACGTTTGGCAATGCAGATTGTCGTCCCAGTAATGGAGCCCACCTTTAGGACAATTTTTTAAGAAACACATTCCACTGTTGCACAAATTAGGCGTTATTGGCATTAATCTCATATATTTGTTCAATTACATAAATACTAAACATAATTAATGTTTGCTTAAGTTATTGAAAAACATTGAGTTTATTGAATCACTATGTATTTAAGATGTCCTGTAAGACCACAGTTGAGCCAGTAAATTATTTTTATTTAACCTGCATTTGCCATGTGGTGGTAGCATGTTTGCCTTAAATTCAAGAGGTCCCTAGTTTTACTCCCAGATAGGGTAAGTTATCCGGATAAGTTCTTTTTTTTTTTTTTTTTTTTTTTTTTTCCCTCGAAGTTTTCCCTTATACTGAAAAGACGTCCGTCGAGTAACTTTAAGCTCTATGAACCTGGAGCTTTTTCCAGCATCATTTCATTAATTTCATTCATTCATCGTCCGATATGACATATGTTGGAGGGCGTTAATATAAAAGAGCAAATTATTTATCCCTCCGAGGTGCATAGCATTCAATCTAAGGCGTAAGGGGTAAACAACGGTGGAGGACACCTCGTGCACTGCGACCTACACAGATATATTGTGGGCTAACACCCCTCAGGAGGAAGGGGTGAAGTGAGGGAACCACTGAACGCCACAGATCGCTGGCAAACAGGCAACAGAGACGCGCGGAAGTCCCTAACAATTGCTGAAAGTTCTTCATCCCGAGGACAGGATCCTGCGCCCAGCCGCCTATAGCCTGAGTGCGGTCTCAATGACTGACACCCCCCCTTCCCCACGATAATAGCAACCACAACCCCGCCCAACGGTAAGAACAATTCGCGCCATCTGTCCAGCACCGCCATACACCACGAGCCTGGAAGCACAGCTGAAAGACGAGAAATAAACAAAATGAAGGGGAATGATGGAAAGAAGCTCGTGGTATGAAAGTAAGCACCCCAGCATTTGCCTAAGTGACATGGGAAACCATGAAAAACAAATATCAGGATGTGCGGCCGACTACAATCGAACCCATGAACTCCCAGATGCGAGCCGCACACGTTACCACAACGGGATTCAACCCAACTAAATTCGAATAACCTCGCAAGAGTAAGAATTAAGATATGAAGCGAATTGTTGAAAGCACTTGATTTGCTTTATAAAACTTCAAACGGATATAAGACAAGGTATGTTATGATTATAAGTGTACGGGAGACTCTTTCAAGAGTTACTTCCAGCTGAGCACGAGCTTAGTACTGACCTCTACTAAGAGAGAGAGACAGAGAGAGAGAGAGAATGAAAGGATGAGAGAGTGACAGAGAGCGAGAGCGAAACCCTCAACGGGTTATAAATAAATGGTGACATTGGCAGAGTAGGTAGTTTTTCTTGTGTTTCTCAGGACCATGCTCCTCTGGAAACTTAAGTGGAAAACAAACGAAACGGAAAATATAACGTCTGACAGCATCTTGTAACATCCACTTGAAGCATCAAGCTGGAGAGGGCCTTTTAAGCTAATTTTCTGCTACCTGCAATACGCGCGCGTACTTCTGCTGCTAGCAGATGAAATCTCTTTTCATAAACATGTTTCTGCCACGCGTTACCTACGGTGCCAATACGTGCCACTTCAAGCGACACAAATGTTCATGCCTTGAAGGAACATTCATTACAAGCGCTGGCTATTTTTCAGCAGAAAAATTAAGAGTTAATTAAAGGCTTCAAAACCATAAACTACAGAATATTCACTTTAAAAATTATGATTTCTGGTTATCGGGTTTCATACCAGCTTCATATTATGTTTATAAATTCATGTTGAAAAATATAGGTCCAAAACTAGGAGCTCCATATCTACATATATTTCGTAATGTAAATTATTGGTTAGTTGAGGGTATTTGCTTTCAGAAAGTGACGATTCATTTGTGGATTCTGGAATATAAGAAAACGCAAAAACTCCTTCACTACTAACTGAGAAGCTAGCATATTTGTAGATATGTTTGTTTGTGTGTGTGTGTGTGTGTGTGTGTGTGTGTGTGTGTGTGTGTGTGTGTGTGTGTGTGTGTTTGTTTGTTTATCCTTGTGTATAGATCAGGGCTGTACAACCCGTGAAATAGCGCGAGTGACCATCATTTTTTATCTGCTAAATATACATTTAACAGTGGTAGGCCGTGAGCGGGCTGCGCTTAGAGAGTACCACTTCCTCAGGCATGGTATAGATTGTGAAATATAAAGCGTGCGTAACGTTACAAATGATTCAAAATAGTAATTTAACAAAGAAGAAATCAGAGAAGGGAAGAAGTGGACAGAATAGGAGACGAGCGAAGAAAGAAAGTACAGTAGCGGAGAGAGAAGAATAAACGGAATGAAAACAAAGAAGGAAATGGCACAGAAATGAAGAGAACAGAACAAAGGAAAAGCTGAGAAAGGGCAGCATGAGGGGAAAAGCACGCAAAAGAATAAGACAAGAGAATGATAGGCACGATAAAAGGCGGCAAAGATACAGAAAAATAGAGGGAAAGAGATAAAAAGAAAGGAGAAAGAATGAAAAACAAGGGAAAGCAGGTCACCAGAATAGAAGGTAACGAAAAGCAATATAAAGGCGAAAAACAAACGAAACGAAATGAAAAGAATTATAACCTTAGCAGCAATTCTGGAATTCCTATTAAAATATAATTCATTTAAGCATCATTTTGTAGCGATTCAATCCAATGTACTTCAGACTAATCAGTTTACCATTGTACTGCCTGAGTAGGGACTGTACCGGAAGAAGAAAGACGAAACCGAACCTGTTATTGCTTAGCAAGAGTCGAAAACAGAACATTCAAAAGACATCCATACTTCAAACTTCATCTTGCTCATTCATTAACTTTGTTTAATTTAAAACATCTGCAGAGACTTTGGGTCAGATTGCTTTAGTTTTTGATAAAAAGGGATAATTATTAATCTCTTTTAAATCCATTTGGGCCGAAAAAGGCTGTGCTGCATATCTCAAAAATCTAATGTGTTACACTCACACGACTTTCTCCACTCTTGTACTAGCTATTCTTACAAACTCTTATTCCGTTATCTTCTTCATGTTAGTTGCGATAAAAATTTGCAGAAATTACGTACTGCCGATTTTCGTATAGGCGGAAGGGGAATAAGAGCTTTGAGGGACAGTCGAATCTTTAAAGCTTTGAAATTCCATTCTCTTTGCACAACCAACAGATAAAATGGTGTATAACCACTTTCCATTTGAGAAAAGTACTGCAAAACTCACAAAAATAACAAGAAATATCTCCGAAATGGTTATCTCCAAAAAAAACTGCATTTAGACATAACTTTTTTGTTTTAACGAGATCTATATGTTTGTAGAGTAATATTTGCTCTATATCTTACGGTTTAGCAGTTGTGCAAAAGTCATCCAGAGTAAACAGGAATACATAGGCTACAGCCAGAAAATTCAAAATATATATTTCATTCGCCGTAAAAATATCTTAAACATATGGTATTTTAATCAAATCCTCAGAGCGATTTTTGGAGAAAATCAAAATTTCCGAAAAATTTTCCATGTAAAGTTTAGTTCAGGGTGGAGGAATTTTCTTCAAAATCTTCGTGTCGCATCCTTAAAAGATATTAAACTTAAATACCAACTTCGGTTTTTAACCGAATTTTCGTTTTTTTAAGTTACACACAGATACACGGACCTTTTTCTACAACTGATGTTTTGGATTCAGGGGGCTCTCAAAACATACATTTCGGGTGAAAACTCAACATCGAAATTTTGGGTCAAATACAATACTTCTCCTAGTTACTATACGTAGTAAAGAAAGTAAAAATGAGCAGAAGTGCTAACAGATAATGTCTCAGGAAAGGTGAACTAATTCTAGATGCACATTTAAAATTTGTCGTAGGTATAGTTCAGTGATTAATGCTCTGTGTAGTTTATCCAAGACAAACGTTTGTGCTGGTATCTCTGGCTATAAAAAAGTGAGATTTACTGGTCTTAATGATAAGCTGGGGGAAAGTAACGCGGGCTTAATAACAAAAATTAGCAAGCACCTGGCGCCGACAAAGCTAAAACAGGAACCGGAATGATTCTTAGTCACGATGTGTTTGCTCGCCACGGACAATTTTCAAACATTATCACGTGATATTCATCCCTTCTACTTTCTTGCTATCATTTAAGAAAGTAGGACGATGCCTTAAATTAAATATTTCCACTGCGGGTCTTAGTTTTTATCTGCAGTGAACTTCCATAAGTAAACGCTAGGTCAGGGCTGGGGAAATGGTGCTCACTGAGTGCAGCCTGCTTACGGCCTTGTACTGATGACTATATGTTTAGCAGTTAAAACAAACAAAGATCGTTCAAGGTATCCCGCGAGTCGCCCATCCTGCACTGGGTGTATCAGATCACCACAGTAATACGACAAAATCCAATTTTACAGCAACATTAACACTGTTGTCACAAATGATCAATTCGACGAATCTCACTCCCAACACCAGAGAAACAAACTGACACAATCAGTACAATCACTTTTTGTACTTTATCTTCTTGTAAAACGTTTGCACAAATACACAGTTCCCTTCTACCGGCGTTAATATAGTCTACTGCCTTTCGTGATATTACAACTCACAACTATTTTCTTCTTGTAACCTTTGCTCACTCCTTTCACTGTCTCCCTTCACTTTCTTTGTCATTCAAATACTAACTCCGACGGTACAATCACTCAACACTCGTCAAAGCTTCTTCACTTCGACGCGACGTATCTTTCACAGCTGGCTCGCACTCACTGACACACTGACCGATTCAAAAACTGCCTCCCTTCGCATGCTCCGCAAGGTTTAAACCGACGATAACGTAGCCAGATCTTTCTCCAACGTCTACAAACAAGCGGGACACCGGACACTGATCTGGAAAACCCTTTCTTTTGACGCCCACGTTCATTGTGGTCACATGTTTGTTCGCATGAGTGGTGTGACGAAGCCTGACGTTAAGCGCCTTTGATACAGGCCTCACCTGGTATGCGGTGTGAAGTAACTTGGCCGTGACTGACCTATCTTGTGCGCCGCGGCCGTTGTCACAATATGTTTAAACCAAAATGTTTTGGTAAATGTCAATTTCAAATAACTGAGGTTAACGCATATAATGCTCTAGAATGAACATAAAAATAACATTCTTACTTTCATACCACTCACCTAGTAAGAAGAAAAATTATGTTTTACCCAAAAATTCATTATGGATATTTCTCTGAATATACCAACTTATAAACTCATAGGTATATACCTTAAAGAAGGAGTAGTTTTAACTTCAGTAGGAAGTTAAAATTCGACGTCTAGATTTCATTAAAAAAAAATCTATATTTTAGGCTCCCTTAATCCAAAAAAGACCATTTTATAAGTGGGTCCGTGTGTATATCTCTCTCTGTGTGCGCGCGTATGTCTGTGTGAGACAGCATAACTCAAAAACAAAAGTCGGTGAACAACCAAAGTTATTTAAGCCTAGCGTCTTACAAGGATGCGACACGAAGATATTCAAGAAAATTCCGCCATCTCAAACCAACCTTTACATGGAAAAATTTTCGAAATTTTTTATTTATTTAAAAATGGCTCTAGCCATGTGTTTCAGATATTTAATCTTCTGGAAATAACCGTTGGAGTCTTCATTCTGTTCGACTTTTGCATAACTGGTAGGCCATAAGAGATACAAAAAACCCTACTAGGCATACAAAAAATGTAGATCTCCTTAAAGCAGACAGTTTACGTCAATTTTTCTTCTTTTTTATGGAGGTAACCATTTTCGAGATACTCCTTGTTTTCTTGGTTTAAAGTTTGCAATAGTTTTACACACTTTTCTCAAATAGGAAATCATTATCCCTTTTTTTTTCAAGAAATGGACATGGAAAGAGATATATTCATACTATTTTTGTTAGTTAACGACGCTATCAATTGCCAGCACCATATCAGCGCTGCCGTTGGGGCAGAATTTCGTCCGGTAGTTCTTTCAGATACCAGTAAACTTACTGACATGGGACTTTCGCCTTTTTTTTTTTTTTTTTTTTTTAACGAGGTTTTGAGTTTAGTGAATGTTTTTGAGAAGAATATGTTGCAAGATTATAGGAAGAATAAAGGTGGCTAAGAAAACAAAATGACAAGCGTGCACCGTGTTACGAAGTTAGCATCTTTGGCGGATTCAATTTCATTTGAATAAATAGGTGCTTCCATGCAAGAAGGTTTCCCACCGATACCACTAAATAAGCGGATCGGATGCAGTGGTTGAGCTTCGTTTGAATCCCCGTTTCCATGAGGTATTCAATCCTGTAAAAGAACTCAAATCGGCTTGGATTCACCGCGGAAACGTAGTAATGGAGCGTTATCCGTGTGGTAAATGAAGCTTATTTAGCTGACTGAACAACACCGCTTCGTTTCTCCAGCTGCTGAGCTTGGTAAGTGACTTGTTCTAAAGTAAAGGAGAAATTACTATGTGATTGGCACAAGCCGGTGCCTAGTCATTTCAGGAATGCAAACTCCTAGGCGGTGAGACTGGAATGTGTATCTATCATAAAGTAATATCTCCTTCACTGTAGGTCTTTAGGTTTTTACCTTCCCTGTGGTCAGGTTGATGAACTCGACTGTAAGTATGACGTTTAATTTTAAATTATATAATACAACAGGGTCTACCAAAGGCAGAATTAGAGTCAGGATCCATTTACCCACTCGAGCAGGGCTGTTACGGACGACCTTGTGAACGGCGAATATCGGGGGCGGCTACAGAAGTTACATGCACGACTAAACCTCCCCTTCGTTTCTAGAAAACTTTGTCTAGGGTGGCGGTATTACGAGATACACGACGTGTAACGCACGCACACACACACGAGGTTCCCCCACCTCTTGCTATCTTAGTCTGGGAATCCCACCCTCAACATGGAAGCAAGCGTATACACAGCAGCGATGCGAAACACGATATTCACCAGGGCTGCGAAACCGAGAACCTTTCAGCTTGCATACAATCACTTCGCGTTCTTTGCATATAGCATAGAAGGCTCAAGTTATTCCAACTATAGCGTTACCTGGTAATGGAGAATGCAAATTTCTAAACATTTAGCTGCATACCCCTATCCTCGTTGCACCAGGAATTTTCGCTTCCCGAAGGACGTTTTATTATTAACATTGGCTATTGTGGAACCCTTACTCCCTGTATCAATCTCCAAGCATAAAACAATGCATTTGGAGCCATATAGGGTGTCCCAAAATTAGACCGACAAACTTTAGGAGCTGATAGATAACATTATTTTAAATACGTTTTGTTAAGGAAAATTTTCTGCTGCAGTGCTTCGTTTAAGCGCTAGACGAGTTAGTGTCATAGATTACTGCCTCCCACCGAGTTTAGGTATTTACGGCAAAATTAACAATGCAAATTAGTATTGCATTTATCTTAGTAGGGCACACAGTCTTAACCCAAGAAACAAACACAGAACACAAACAAAACACAAACATTCCATTGTTTACAGTTAATCACAGCTTTGCTATTCAAAGTAAATGTTGGAACGCACGCCCATTGCCCTATTCTGCTGTACTCTCGCAGACACCAGCCGTTCCTCTGGTTTAAAAGTTTGTCGGTCTAATTTTGAATAGTAAAGCTGTGGTTAGCTGTAAACAATGAGATGTTTGTGTTTTGTTTATGTGTTCTGTGTTTATTTCTTCGATTAAGATTGTGTGCCTTACTAAGATAAATGTAATACTATAATTGTTGATTTTGCCGTGAATACTTAAACCGGGTGAGAGGCAGTAATCTAAGACATTAACTCGTCTAGCCCTTAAACGAAGCACTACAGCAAAAGAGTTTCCATAACAAAACGTGTTTAAAATGTCATCAATCAGCTCCCAAATGTTTTCAGTCTAATTTTGGGATACCTGTATATAGGAAGATTAGGAATAGGAGAAATACGGAGCGGGTTAGGCACTGAAGCTACGCTTACTGTACACAAAACGAATTTAGTAATATGCCATGTTTGGGACCATCTCTCGGTTTCTTATCGTCTTACGGGGTCTCGCAAGGGACAAGGCATAACTTCTGACCAATGAATGTTGACAGCTTTGCAATACGGGGCAAGAGGCATGGCGCTGTAATGAGAACAAGGAAAGGTGGGGAAGGTAGCCTAGTAGAAAAGCCATGTTTTAATTTTCTTTAGGTTTATCTCCAAATTACTATGCCTGTTATAGGAAAGGCTGCAAATATTGCATGAAATAAGCAGCATTTGTTGAGTTAAACGATTCTGTGTTATAGCAAACGCTTTAACTTTATCCTTAGAATCACAATAAAGGTGTAAAACCTTACGGTAAACATAATGAAATGTCACATTAAAAAATCTACGTGTTACACTTATATGAATTTCTTTACTCTTGTACTAACCATTCTTACAAACTCTTATTCCTATATCTTCTTCGTGCTAGTTGAAATAAACATTTGCAGAAATTATCTTATTGCTTATTTCCTTCTAGGCGCAAGGGGAATATGGAATAGAGTAGGCTTTGAGCGATCGTCAAATTCCGTTCTCTTTGCCCGGCTAACATATAAAAATGAATAATGATGTTCCATTTGAAGAAATCTTAAATATTCCAAAAGTCACACATATAACAAGGAATATCTCCGAAATGGTTCACTCTACGAAAAATTTATTTGGGCGTAAATTGTGTGTATTAGCAAGATCTACATTTTACATTAAATCGTGAAAATCGAGGCATTAATGAGGAAATTCAGCAACAAAGATAAGATTATTCATTAGTTTAAACCTTTTTACCTTCATCAGATCAGCTATAATTTTTATTAAAAATGCATGCAAGATTTTTTTTTTCTTTGCTCTTTATACAAATTAAAAATGGCAATTGTCTCACCAATAATTTAGGTGTTACACTGCACGGTCTTGAACTGCACCAGTATTACATGACTTTGCTGGCCCATTCTATGACAGTCACGTGAATCCGTACTTCTGCTTAAACGAAAACGGAAGTCCGTTCCAAATACATGAAAATATTATCTGCTATTATAATAAGATGGTGATAGTAGATTCCAGAAGGTGATTTACAACACCGAGATGTTAAATGAGCCTTAGCAACATCGATAATACCCAACTTGTGTTAGGTATATCACTTTTTAAAGCCGTTTAGGGGATATTTATGACTTGCTATTAGCCGAATTTTCAAGTATTTCAAGCTACACGCTTCAGAAACGTTACATTTGTTTTCTCGTTTATCCTCAGGCCATGCAAAGAGAATTATTCAACGCGTCAAGTTCAGCAAACATATAGCGAGCATTCTATTCAACTATTTGACTGTCGTACCTTCGTTATGTACGCTTCTGTGTAGCTGCAACAAAAATATGTGAATTGAAACCATTCCGGAAAGCATTATCATGATTAGTGAAGTGATAAAACAACCCTTTTTAGCAATAATTTGTAGAAGAGGTAAGAGAGTACATGGTTCTGCGTAGGAAAATAGTTGTGTAATTGTAACGCATTTTTTGTGATCAAATGTAGTAGAAAGATAGGCCTAATACACTAAAGTGAACAAATAATCGAAAGAAAAAGAAAGTAAAATAAAGTAAAACATAAACAGAGGTCCACGTTTTGTCCCTATTTTGCCCCTGTTGGTTTAGAAATAATGCTTATTCCATAAGCTATCGCTTGAAGAGCTGCTAATATTTAATTTAAACGCATTCTTACGTCCATTACAGGACAGCGCGCACACACATCTTTTGGTTTTGTTATTATCATACAGCTGTGACAAAATGACAAAATCCAGTACAATTAGCTTTCCTGCCACTTTATACTCCTCTAAAACTGAATACTCAACAGTTTGCTTTTACTGACGTTAACACAGTCTACAGTGCTTCATAGACTGTTTTTTTCTCGTATCCCTAGCACACAATTTTCTGTTCTTCTTCACTACCTCTGCCTCTCAAACAGCTGACTTTTTCCGTAGTGTTTAACACCCGTTTTACTACTACGACACCGCAGGCGGTCACACTGGTGATACATGGAATTAAGATGGAGCACCGGTGGAATGAGATGGCGGGGGAAACCGGAGAACCCGGAGGAAATCCGCCCCAGCGCCGTTTCGTTCACACAGCTGACTTTGACAATACAATCACTTGACACTCACTAAGCCCCAATCTTCCTTTCGACGCGACCGTACACACGCAGCTGACACACATACTAAAACTAAACATTGACCGACACCAAACTCTCGTTGCCTCGCCTCCTTATATAGCGAGGATGACGTAACACGGACCTTTCTCGAACTTCGCCTTTTCTGAAACTTCCACAAATACCACCGGCGGCCACCGGAAGCCTCTCGAATTGTCTCGAAAATCCGTTGTAGTGACGCGCTCATTGACACGTGTTCACAAACAGACGCGCGAGGCAACCTGACCTTCAGCCCCTCAGATACGCGCCGCCACGTGATGCTACGTATGTGGTGCACGTAGCTTCACCCCGACCTGTGCGATGTGGCCGGCGTCACATCATCATCATTATACGGTGCACTCTTACAGTATAGCGTTTCAGGTGGTAACATGGGTGATACATAAAATGAAATTATAATTGTAATTGTGGGAGGGGAACATCCCATGCACGAATTAGGGTATCTCCCGGCATTTTCCATTTATGAGGACTGAGGAAAGCAGAAAAAACCTCAGACAGGAAGGATAGTTCTGGTGGAATTTGAAACCCATACTTTCCGTTCACGAGTCCGCATTTAACGTCATCGGGTGCCCGTGTCGGTACGTACTGCTTGAGGTTACTTCAAAAGCCAGTTCAAGTTCCGGTGTATTTCAAATTTAAAGCACATTTCAACCCCGTTTTCCAAACGGCAGATGCTTCCCGTGGTTTTCTGTTGTGTCTAGGCCCTACATAATCAGATATTTTATTTAACAGTAATTAAAACGAATGTTTGCTAACTAGTTTTCCCATTTTTACTGAAAAAAATTAAAAATAGATTAATATACCATTTGACGCTGTTTCCCCTGGCACAACATAAGATTTATCTGGGCATGAATGGAAAACCATGTTGAAATTTATCGCCAAATATAGACATGATGTATGAGATCTAGTAACTGCTTGACGAAGAGAGATGTTCTAATCTAGAATATCAAGTATTTGGCAGTGATTGATTTATGGTGTTGGGTACATGGGTACACACATGCTGTTGGAACTAAAATAACTACTCCAGAGAATCAATGAAAAAGATAATTAAAAGAACAGAATAGTGGTTTATGGTTATCTTTGATCATGAACTGTAACGAAGCAGAAAATCCTTGTAAAAATTTAGGAATTCCACGTTTCTGTAACTCTATCACTCTGTTTCTCTACGCTTTACTTTTAACTGCATAATATAAATTTTGTTTGTCCAAAGTAAGCTTTTAATATTATATTACGTTAATCACAAAAACAGTTTTTAGAAAAAGAACCTTAGATTGTTCCAAGTTAGTGAATTAAAAACGAAAACAAACACTTAATTTACATTACCCAAAGTCTGTAGGACCGACTTCAAATTACCTTTATAAGTAAGCCGGATAAGGTTCTGAACAGAAAATTTTGGGTGAATCATAACCCTGGGTCGTTTAAGCATTCTTTTCATTTACATTAATTCATCGAGGGATACGATTTACCATTTTTTTTTTGGGGGGGGAGGGGGGAAAGGAACAATTAAATAATATACGCCTCGAAACGACACAGACAGTGGCGTCTGGTAATAGGAAATTACAGCAGGTTTAAGCGATACTCCACCTTTTAAGAGGTGGTCACTATGAGGAACATGACCAAAAGGGGAATCGAATAACGACATCCCATTTAACAAAAACTTAAATATTGCAAACATTCAAACAATAAAAAGGAATATCTCAAAAAAGTACAGTCTATAGACATGCATTGTGTGCTTACACGAGGTCCACAATTTTGTGCTGTAAGATTTGTATAGGTATATCTTACAGCTTACCAATTATTTAATTTTATTTAATTTTATTTATTTATTTTTTTTTTTTTTTCAGAATCAAGAGGTCTCTAGAGGCTATTCCCAGAAAATTAAACATAATGGTACTTTAATTAAAATTCGTGGTCATATTATGAGAATATCAACATTTTTGAAAAATGTTCCATGGAATGGGTAGTTTGGGCTGGCAGGGGGATTTCTTAAAATTTGTGTGTCACATCATTGGCAAACGTACTTAAATAACAAATTTGGTATTTAACCGACTATTACAGACACATACACACATGCAAGGACATGTTTTTAATATTTCTTTCCGGGGAAATCTCGATATCAGCGAACAATCATCCAATGTATAAGGATTTGTCTAAAACTAAAACCGTATAAGTATACAGGTGTCCAGTATCACGAACGCATCATCGTGAGTGGTTTCTTTCATCAGTGAATGACGGTTTAATTGACTCACAGCTTCTGTTCTTTTCCGACGAGGCGTGGTTCCACCTAAATGGTCGTGTCAGCACTGGGCCTCTGAAAAACCACATCGCGTTCAAGAAATCCCTTATTAACATCGAAGAGTTGGAGCTTGGTGTGCTCTTAGCGCTAATCGGTCCAATATTCTACGAGCAGACTGTAAATGCAGAGAGGTACCGAAATGAAATTTTGACCCCATTTTATCATGAACTGACAGAAGAAGAGAAATCCTATGGGTGGTTTTAATAAGATTCTGGAAGAACTAAAACAAAATATTAGAAATTAAATCGGAAATATTAGAGGCCCATCTTAATTATTTGAATCAGAGTGTTGTCTCCCGATATAATTATTGTATAGCCGAGGGTGGACGACTAATATGAAGAAGATAGAGGCACAAAAGCTTGCAAGATTAGTTAGTACAAGAATAGATAAAGTCATGTGAGTGCAACGCATCAGATTTTTAAACATGAAACTATACATTTGATTTCCTGCCTTTAGCAAAATGCATAGTTTATTTATACCTGCATAGGTTTATCTCAATTGACGTGTTAGAAAAAAAAAACAAACTTTCACAGCAATAATTTGTGAAATCTACATTAAAATAAACGATAGTAAGGACAAAAAGCCATCTGAATGTAACACATGCAATTTTTATGTATATTAAGTTGAAGCAGTTTGAAAAAAAAAAAAAAAAAAAAAAAAAGGCAGAACAGAGGAACAAGAGCAGAAGCAGAAGAGGCAGCCAACACAGAGAAAGCAAAATGAAGGCAGAAGAGCTCTGGAGAAGGAGGGTAGAGGGGCGGTCCTGGTGGAAGGAGCGACATGATTTAGGTATGTAATTCCACAACTTGTATCTCGCGAACACCAAGTTCTGCCTAACTTCAGTAAGAGCCTGGCACCCACCCTACAGCCCGCACATCCCGCTATGCCATCATGTGTGGGAACCAACCTTACGCCTCAGCGATGTCGTATTTCTATTGTTCTTCGCTACAGCGTTCAATTTGACTCATCCAAGATGAAAATCCTTTCTATAATTAAATCGCAAGTGCTCCGAACTACATGATAATAAACTAACATTGAGTATTTTCATGAACTTCCCTCTTGAATGTCATTCACTGTTACTGCAGCTAATCCTCCTGTGTTAATGGTTTAACATCATTTTGCATATACCTCTTACAGTTATTAAGCTGTAATCTCAAGATTTCTACTTTCTCTACTATGTATAGTAAGTAGGGGAAGTATTGTGTTCAACCCAAAAATTCGATGCGAGATTTTGCTGGGTTTTGAGGCCCCCTGAATAATAAAAAAAACATTTTTAGAAAAAGTCCTATGTGCGCGTGTGTCCGTGTCCGTGTGTGTGTGTGTGTGTGTGTGTGTGTGTGTGTGTGTCCGCGTGTCTGTGTGTGTCCGTGTGTGTCCGTGTGTGTGTGTGTGTGTGTGTGTGTGTGTGTCCGCGTGTCTGTGTGTGTCCGTGTGTGTCCGTGTGTGTGTGTGTGTGTGTGTGTGTGTGTGTGTGTGTGTGTGTGTGTGTGTGTGTGTCCGCGTGTCTGTGTGTGTCCGTGTGTGTCCGTGTGTGTGTGTGTGTGTGTGTGTGTGTGTGTGTGTGTGTCCGTGTGTGTCCGTGAGTGTGTGTGTGTGCGTGCGTACGTGCGCGCGTGCGCGTGTATGTGTTACTGCGTGTCTGTGAACAGCATATCTCAAAAATCTAAAGACGGTTAAATACCAAGGTTGGTATTTAAGTTTAATATCTTTCAGGGATGCGACACAAAGATTTTGAAGGAAATGTCTCCAACCTAAACTACTCTTTACATACAATTTTTTTCGAATCGTGTGATTTTTCGCAAAAGTGTCTTAACGATTTTGATTAAAATGCCATATATTTAAGATATTTGTTATTACAAACAAAACGTTTATGCTGTATTTTCTGGCTACAGGCCATGTAGTCTTGTTTACTCTTGATAACTTCTGCATAACTGGTGAACTGTAAGAGACAGACCAAATCTTACTGTACAAAAAATGTAGATCGCGTTAAAACGCGCCATTTATTTACTATTCATTTTTGATGGAGCATTGCGCAGATATTCCGTGTTATTTTTCTGAATTTTCCGAAACCTTTTTATCCCTTGACCAGGCAAAGAGAACGGCATTTCAAACCATCTCATAGCGACCAGCTTTAAAACAGTTGACTATCGCTTAAAATATGCTGTAAAGCCATATTTCTCTTGTATCCACAACAAAATTAGCAATAAGATAATTTCTACAAATTTGTATCTCTATTAACATGGAGTAGATAGAGGTGTAAATATTTGTAAGAATGGTTTGTACAAAAGTAAATAAAGTCATGTGAGTGCAACACATCAGATTTTTCTTCCGTGCATAACATATTTTCCTGCTCTAATAATTATGTAATTTCCAGATTTTACTACTAAGTAAATCCCGCAACGTTGGTTGTTCTGATTAAAAAAAATGTTAACGCATACAATTTTCAAAAACTAGTTTAATAGTAATTTATATTATCAAATACATTGCATACGATAATTTTCTAGCAGAATCAGCTGCAAATCAGGATTGTTTCCTAATGCTTAGCAAAAATACTCGAGACTGTGAGAACAGGAGTCTGTTTACAAAAATGCACACAATTTCCTCTGTGTATAACAAAGCCACATAAATAGTACCTTAATTATACTACAGTATTCACATAAAAGTAAACTACATGGTGGAATAAATTCAGAAGGCACTAGCGAGTTATTGTGAAGGAAACCAACAAAAACGAATAGCAAACCTCCAATAGCTTAAATGACTCCCATAAACTGGGAAAAATGTAAACCTTCATGACGGGATACAGGGCAAATGATACGAAATAAGTTATTTAATACAAATCCCATATGTTAATAAGCTGTGCATTTTTCCTGAAGTAGTCTCTCTCTCTTTCTCTCTCTGTTTCGAGGCTGTGTGTGGTCGTGGGTTCGATCCCCGCAGTCGCCTTTGACTTTTCCGGGAGTTTGCCCGGATCAGCAGGAAAATAAAATTGTGGGAAGGATAACTGCGTCCCCGAATTGCCCGTCCATCCATTTCATTTCACCTTCAATTTAATGTGGTCTTTCGGTGTCGCAAGTAGTGACGATGGGCGAGTTTGGCGCTGTTCTGCAGGAACTTTGGGAACTGTAACTGCTGTCCTCAGAAGATCGGTAGCGTTGTAGTCTACTCACCACTGGCTAATTGGCGAACACTTGTGCCGACATGAAGAATCTCCAGCAAAAATTAAGGGCCCTTCGCGTTTGTTCGCACTACTCGACCGAGTTCCAACACACCCGTAGAGCGCTCTCATTTCATCCCTTCCTCCCGGGGTCTGACATACAATAGTCCCAACATTTGACTCAGTGGATTTCCCTCTGTCCAAAGTCTATCTCTACCTCTAAGGGGAGCTTTCAAGAAAATAAAACATAACGTGACAATTTCTATGTAAAGGATAGTTTGGAGTGGGCGTATTTTCTAGAAATGATTTTCTTTTGCTCAAAGGACTTCTGAAGGTGTTTTTAAGTGGAATGTTTGGTTGAATATTTGGACAGAATACAATGCTTCCTCTATCCACGGTAGTCATTTACGGTTGCAAGAGGGCATTGTGCATTGAGTCACTAAAAGTGGAATACTAACTTTGTATTTTATATTTAAATAAATGGAGTAGCTTTATTTCCTCTTTAAGAAAGTTGAGAACGTAAACATTACCCGTGTTTTTGCCATGTAGAAATAATTTTAACGTGCACTCATGCACTGGAGTGCAAACTACAGATCAACTGTTGGCGTTTACTTCTCGTCAGCTCAAACAAAGCGTTTGTAATACCATGGGTAACATAACATCGACTTGCTTTACAGCAGTCTCACAATCACAGCACAAATCACGGTAGTGTTTAAAACTGGTTTTTTATGCGCAAAGTTATGACTTTTAGACTAAATATGAGAATTAGTCCAAAGACATCCAAGTGACTATTGTACGCCATCTTAGCTTATTAAGGATGTTTATTGACAGAAATGAAAAAAATCACTTTGATAACTGAACTAAACACGTTTTAGCACGTTACATTACTACTATGCTGCTATTGTTTTATTTATTTATTTATTTTATTATTCTTATTCTTATCATTATCATCATCACCATTATTATTATTATTATTACCATGATTAGCATTACTATTATTACTATTATTAGTATTATTAATAGTACCTATGTTTTTGTTTATTATTATCATCATAATCATCATTATTCATATTATTGTTACTATTACTAATGATTTCTTAAACAGTTGATGTTTTACTTCAATAAAGGGGACAAGGTTCAGACAGAAATTATAGCTTAGTGAGTTAAGATAAGATCTTAAAGATCTCAATTGTTTTTCCTGAAATTCTTATGAATTATTTTATAAAAAAATGAAAATTATTTCCAGTGGTTATTTGCATTGATAGCTTATGTTTATCAGTGTATAAAGATTATTTCATCCAGCAGAAATATAATAAAATTGACTATTAGAACGTACATTTTCCTCAGAATATATTAGGGGCAGAACATAGCTGAACTTTCTGAACCACAATAATAATTTTGTAATATATATTAGTGATATTAACAAAGCAACAACACTGGGAATTTTCCACATTTCTACTTTTTTTACTTTTCAAATATTTCTTTTTTTAATTTCTAGTAAACTGATAAACATAACAAAATAATTGAGTTTCAGAGGATAGCCAATTATACTAAGCACAAGGACGCAAAAGTGTGGTTCTGTATTGCACGTAGTTTCAGAGCAAAAGGTACGTGCACACTAAGAATTTTGTCGATCTCTTACGGCTTACCAGTTTTGCAAAAGAGCAGGACTGTATTGGCTTTAGCCATAAAATTCAAAATATACATTTAGTTTGCCATAAAAATATCTCAACCACTTGGTATTTAATCAAAATCGATAGTCGTTTGTGTGAAAATCAAAATTTTCGAAAAATGTTCAATGTAAATGCTAATTTAGGGTGGAGGAATTTAATTCAAAATCTTCGTGTCGCATTCTTGAAAGATATTAAACTTAAATACCAACTTTGGTTTTTAACTGACTTTTCGTATTTGAGTTATGCTGTTCACAGACACACGCGGACCTTTTTTCTAAAAATACCTTTTTTTGGCATGTATTTCTGGTGGATTCTGAACATCGAATTACTTCCCCTACTTACTATACGCAGTAAAGAAGGTAAAATTAGACATTTTACTTAGCTGAATATTTGAATTATTGTTATTTATTTGCATTTGCTATTGCTTACATGCTTGTTTTTCTTGCGAGTGTGCCCCTCTCCAGTTTAAGAGAGCAAACATTTTAAGGTGGTACACACACGAAGCATGGTGATGTAGAACCACCCGACGAAAAGAGAATGAGTACGTACCTACCCGAGAAGGCTGACACACGGCATTAAACAAAGAATTCAAGAGGGACGGAGAGGAAGATGGATGTCGGGCGCTTTAAATATTTGACCAGGAGAGGTATGTGTATCCCTGAGGCACTCTCTCCACGAGGGAGCAGGGATACAGAGGGGAAGCCGCCTCACTGCATCAACTGCAAGGAAATTGGAGGAGATGTCTTGAACAGGTCGATTGATAAAACACGAATACAATGATTGTGTGGGGGTTGGCACCGCTGCCTTGTGTGCTCACTTACAATGTGCGAGACGTTGAAAATGTGCAAGAAATGAAACATTCTTATAATTTAAAAAACCTAAATCTTTAAAACTAAGTGGTTGTGGCTCTAGAAATATTTTCTTGAAAATCTTCTTGTCGCTATCTTAGAGGATACTGAACTTCAATACCAAGTTTGGATTTAAGTTTTTAAGTTATGCTGTTCACAGACACTCAGATAGACACACACACAAACACACACGCTCACAGGCGCATATACGGACATTTCTAAAAGTGCTTATTTTAGAATGCCTATTTTAGATTCAGGATGTCCTAAAACATGTATTTCCGGTGAATTTCGATAGTGAACTTTTGGGTAGAATAGCGTATTTCCCGTACTTACTGCATGTAATAGAGAAAGTCATAAGTGGTTAAAGTAGTGATACTAACTGTTGTATTTTTATTGAAATGACCAACTAATATACAATAATATATTTAAAAAATTCACGTATCAATACATATCTATAGCAACTGTATATTATCACGATCAGAATTCAATCAATCCCCCAAAACTGCATAAATAAATTAAATGAAGTAAGAAAGCGAGAAGCGTCTAACGTGTTGCACTCACATAACTTTCTCTACCCTTGTACTGACTAAAAAACTAATTGCTGTGCTTCATGTGAATGAAGATAAACATTTGCAGAAATTTCTTATTACTAATTTTCTTGTAGATGTTCCGATACAACGGGGACACTGATGTGATCTTGGGAATTGACAGCGTCATTAAACAACAAAATAATTTAATTTAACTTACAGAGAATACAGTAGGCTTTAAGTGATAGTAAAATGTTATAAAATCTAGTCGCTATGTGATGTCTTTGAAATTCCATTTTCTTTGCATAGCCAAAAGACAACAAATAAAAAAATAAACGAATAAGGGAAAAGTGGAAGTCTTCGAAAATTCAGACGATTATCAAGGAGTATCTCAGATGAGGTTCACTCCAAATAATTACACACACACACACACACACACACACACACACACACACACACACACACACACACACACACACACACACACACACACACACACACACACACACACGCACGCACGCAGACACACACGCACACACGCACGCGCCCGCGCACGCACACACATGTATTTGACATAAATTGTCTTCTAATAAGGCCTACATTTTTGCGTTGTAAGTTTTTGTGCATCTTTTACATACGGTTTACCAGTTATGCACAATTCATCCGCAATAAAGAGGACTTCTGAGGACATTCCCAGGAAGTTGCAGATATACATTTATTTTGTCCTAAAAATATTTTATACATATTGAATTGTAATAAATATCGTTAGCAACACTTTTGAGAAAATCAGAATTTTCGAAAAAAATCCATGTAAAGGCTGTACCGGTTTGGGGCGATTTATTATTTATTTATTCAACCTTCGTGTCGCAGCCCTAAAACATGACTGGTATTTAACCGACCTTTCGTTTTTGAGTTATGTTGATCTTTCTCTTTCTTTCTCTCTCACACACACACATACACACACGCACATACACGCAAACGGACCTTTTTCTAAAATTACCTTTTTGGATTCAAGGGAGCTCAAAACGCGTATTTTTCAGAAATTTCGGTACCAAATTTTTGGACGAAACGCTTTATCTTCTTTTACCTATTATGTACGTATGTACTACTGAAGAGGACCATTATCCTATTTCCCCATATAGTATAATGGGCCACTTTTTTGCGTGTTAATATGTACGTGGTAAAGAAATGAATAATCATGTCGAATTAACGTGCTTTAGGATATTACTGAATTTGAAGCTAGTTACAATTTGCATAATATTAATTCTGACACATTAAAGTTAATATCTCAAGACACGCCGTTAAACATATATAATTTAAAAGTATAGTTTACAAAACAAATTGCGTAAAATCCGAGCAAAATTTTGCATTCCCAGAACAGATCTCAAAATACAATAAAAGAAGTTGCCGAGCTGGTGGCAGGAATTGAATTATAGATTATATAATAATTATTTAATATTAATATAACAGCACTTGAAACCACCACCATAATCCTACAGATAATATGAAATTTCCTACCTTAACACGTTACTACGGCATTCAAAGTGGTCATGTCCGGAAAATGTATCATAATTTCTATTTACACACAAAAATAAACAACCACTTTAAAGTGAAAAAATTACTGGAAATAATGCAAGGCTGTATACACCTCATCTCACACTTCCCTTCCTATTTACTTTACACACTTCAAGATAAGTATCCACACACGCACTTAGTATGTAATATCCGGTCCGGGTTACACACATGAATTAATTCCTGAGATGTTTTTTTTTTTTGTAACTACAGAGTTTCATGCTTTGTCGCACACGTCAAGAACAACTGAAGGCACTGCCGTCTGCAGTAAGCTTCTAATTGGTGGAAGCCAGCACCTACATATGCAGGCGCGCAAAGCACTTAATGGTCCCATAATGCAGGAGGCTTAACTTAGCACTTTCTGCACTATCCTTGTCTAGCACGGACCTTGGGTTTCTGTCCTTGAAATAGTCTATCAAATACCTGCGGTGGCTTGAGGGTAAGTGAGCATCAGTGGTGTTGCAAGTCCTGAAAGTGACGTATCGGTTGTCGATGAGACAATGAAGAAGGATCACCCGCCACTGGTGCGTCTACCCTCCCTGGCTCACCATAAAAGAGGGGTGGCTTAGACAGAGATGGTGTGAACTGATTTCTTTCTCTTTCTAAAAAGTAGGTGCCAAGTTAAACCTCGTCCCCTATAGACGTATACTACTAACTCTTTGTGAGAAGAGAGAAAAAATCGATTTCAGAATAAGAGAAATCTGGTTTTTGTTAATACTTTCAGCATATAAAGAATAGCTTTAAAAGTAGAATCAACTAAAAGCTAACTAAAGGAAATGTAAATACTTAAAGGACGAAATTCAGTAACTGATGACGATGAGACGCTGGAAAAATGCTGATATTCCAGTTAACGAAAACAATATACAATGGTAGGGGAAGTATTTTACTGCACACAAATTTTGGTACTAAGATTTCAACAAAAAATACAGTTTCATCATTTTCAGCCACGCCAATCCTCCCCCCCCCCCCTAAATTAGATAAAGATCCATGCAGTTGCATGTGTCAGTGAATAGAATAACTCCAAACTAAAAATTCAAGAGTGACCAAAGTTGTTAACAAACGGATCCGTTAATGTGAAGTCCAGGGTTTATATACAGCTTGGCAGGACCGCCTACTGTGACTCAAGTTTTTTCTTTTACTCAGTCTTCATAAACGGCAAATGTCAGGTAAGTTTGCTTCCGAAAATTGCTATCAAAAATACATTTCATATATCACCAGTGTCTACCGCCTGTGGTGCCGTATAGTATGAACGGACGTTAAACACGACTTATCTTCCAAAGGTACTAGCTGATTCACTAATACACATTCATCTTCTAGATATCGTGACGCTGGCCACGGCACACAGCAAGGGAGGTCTGGATAAGCTACTTCACACCACATAACAGGCCGGCGAGACGCTCAAGGTCACTCTGCGTCGCATGACTCGAGTATACGTGACTAAAAACAATGAGCACGGCGCACAAATAAGGATTGCTGGAACCTTCGAGAAGCATCAGGCGGCCGGCGTATTTGTAGAAGTCGAGAAAGGATACGTCACCCTGCTGTATAAGGAGGCGACGATACAGCAGAAAAGAGTTACGGTGTTTGAGTCGGTCAGTGAGTGCGATACAGCAGCGAAATATAAGTCGCGTCTAAGTGAACAAGTTTTAACGAATGTTGAGTGATTGTATCGTCGGAGTTAGTGTTTGAGAGACAGAGAAAGTGAAGAAAGACAGTGAAAGGAGTGAGTCAAGGCTACGAGAAGAAAACAAGTTGTGAGTTGTAATATCACGAAAGACTGTAGTCTGTGTTAACGTCAGTAGAAGAGAACGGTGCTTTTGTACAAACGTTTAAAAGAAAAATAAAGTGATAGAATAGAAACTGGACTGGTTTTGTCGTTTCGTCGCACTGATGTTGGAAGTGGGATTCTTCGAATCGTCATTTTGTTAGAATATAATATATGTATATAACAATTAATCAATCATAACGAAAACTAAATAAACTACCCGATGTTATTTGCTTTTTATTCATGTTTTTTCTTAAATTTATGTATACCTATGTCCACTTCACACTACATTGCATTATTTCAGCTTCTATTGAATATAACATTCGTCATTATTATAATGAAATAAACAAAACGTAATCGCTTGTGATGGATAGATAGCTTTCTCATTAGCTTACGTTTTGGGCTGAACTTAAAAAAAAATATTTTATTACATTAGACAGTGCATATTCAGCGAGTACAATACTATAGATATATTTCTTTATTCATTCCATTTAGAATAATTAAATATTTTCCAAATGACGTAGTCTTTTCCTTTGGCTTGAGAGGCTGATGGCCTGGGACATTAAACAAGAGGCACTTCAAGATACAGGGCATCAACCCTTATCAACGCCAGTTCCGTTTACCATTTCCACCCCCTATCGCAAAGGACTACGTATCCCCTCTGCTCTAGATTTACTGTTCCACTAAAAGCAGGGCTAAACAAGTAGCGTGTAATTCCAAAGGGTTTTCCAAGCGTCAGGCTGACCTCTCGGTGCCCACTAATACAACTTCCCTTTAGTCAACTCCTCATCAGAAAATATGTGGATTTGCAATGTGAAAGAAGACAGAAAATTAAATGGTAACACTTAAATTCTATTAGAAAAGATAAAGATTTTACATATTACTAATTGTGGATTCACAGCTGATAACCTGATATTCTATTCCTGAATACCCAAATGGAGCAGAACATTTCATTTTCATGAGGGTTCAAAAACAATTCTGATAGGAAACAGTCACACGAGTTTCTCTGGCTGTTACGTTTAATTTCTTATCTCTTTTATCAACAAAATCATAAAAAAAGGCCTCAACCTTTTGGAAAAAAATCTGATGTGTTGCACTCACATGACCATTACTAAATACTCTTACAAACTCTTATTCCTTATCTTCTTCATGTTAGTCAAGATAATCGTTTGCAGAAATTATCTTACTGCTGATTTTCTTGTAGGTGCAAGGGGAATATTAGAATACAGTAGGCTTTGAGCGATAGTCAAATCTTTTAAAGCTCTCAAATTCCATTCTCTTCCCATGGCTAAAATATAAAAAAGTGAATGACGATCTTCCATTTGAGAAAAGTATAAGTATTGAAAAACTCACACATATAATAAGAACTGTCTCCGAAATGGTTCACTTGAAAATACATTTCGACATAACTTGTGTTTTAACGAGATCTACATTTTTTGCATATTAAGATTTGGTTTATTTCTTACGGTTTAGCAGTTATTCAAATATCATGACGACTACAAGGGCTATAGGCTGAAAATTCAAAACATACATTTCATTTGCCATAAAAATATCTTAAAATATGGCATTTTAATCAAAATCATTAGAGCCATTTTTTAGCAAATCAACATTTTCGAAACATTTTCCATGTAAAGGTAGTTTAGGGTAGTAAAATTTCCTTGAAAATCTTAGGGCATTCTTGAAAAATATTAAGCACAAATACCAGATTTTGCTTTATGCAACTTTTCGTTTTTGAGTCATGCTCTTTACAGATACACACACGGACCTTTTTCTAAAAATGCTTTTTTTTGGGGGGGGGGGGGATTCAAGGGGCCTGAAACATATATTTCCGGCAAAATTTTGACATCGAATTTTTGGGTCGAATACAACACTTCCCCTACTTACTATACGTGATAGAGAGAGCTAGATATTACATATTCTCTATGCATGAGCTCACGAGTGGCATAAGTATGACTACTGAACGTCTCAAATGCAGTGCTTGTAATATGGGAACACTTAAATGAGAAAGATTAAACATTTTGAAAAAGTTTATACTACAAAAATGTTTGGCAAAAGTTATATATCTTACCGGGATCCACGTTTTTACTTTCTCTACCACTTACCTATCGTAGAAGCAGCAACCATTGTGTTCCACCCAAAAAACTGATGAAGAGATTTCATCGAAATACACGTTTGAAAGACCTTTGAAGTCTTCCCTCGAAATAGTATTTTCAGAGAAACATTTTTCCGGGTGCATAGCATGATGAATAGCATAACTCAAAAACGAAAAATCGGTGATTATCAAACTCGGTATTTTAATTTAGCACTTTTTAAGGATTCAGCACAAAGAATTTCAAAAATATCTCCCACTCTAACTACGAGTCTCTATACTAGAAAAAAGTCATTAGTTTACATTTTCAAATGCTTCTCATTAACATATCGGCTGCAGTACCGTGCCCTGGTAGCAACCCCAAGCCTCTCGCGGAACCGGTCTAATTAGGCAGCAGCTGGTGGCGAAACATACAAAATTTGGGACTTGCACATGACTACTATTTCAGAAATAAAATCGGAAAATTTCCTAACTACATACTTGATTTGCCAATGCTGGATCCTGACATGGTTGGTGACTATTTTGTTGAGGACTTCATGACAGTGACGCGTGTCTCGGAAAAACTACAGACGTTTTTCGAGTATTTAGTGGAAACTTTCATGGACGAAAATGCACTTTTTTCCATGCTGGTTTCCAATAATGCTTCACATAAAAGCTCCCAGTTCATAGTGACCAGGAACAACAAGGAAATCAAGCTCAACCTCCACCAGATAATATTTCCGATGATGTTTATTTGTTTCATTGACATCTCAGAAATTACAACAGCAAAATCTTACATGCTATGCATGTAAGTTAATTTGTAAAATACCGCAAATAAGGTATAATGCTTACATAATAGTTATGAAATACATAAAATGGAAAATAATGAAAATCATCAAAAATGTAGGTATGTATTGAGTATTATCACTTGTTCATTAACATATAAAATTGATAACTATCCCTTCGTTAGTCCGCTAGATGTTTTTTTAAAGAAGTATAGGAATAATTTATGCTCTGGTTGAACATCTGTTGAAATATATATATATATATATATATATATATATATATATATATATATATATATATATATATATATATATATATATATATATATATATATACCGAAATTTTAGTCAAACTTGCCCTTAATTTTCCCTGTGCATATATCTTATGAAAACTGAATTATTTTAGCACCATATTTTTAAACATTGTCAGCTACTAGAATTGTAGTGTTAGAAAAACCCGTCGTCACTTTAAAACCAGCCACATGAAGTTGGTAAATTGATAAGAAATGGCAGAAGAAGCGTCCTTCCGAAATGATCCGAACCTTTTCGACTGATGAATGGATTCCACGTCGAGAGGCACAAAATATAAGGCTGGAGAATCTCTCTGAAAGAGAAGAAATAAATAAGAAAACAGCACATCCCTCACCACTTCTTCAACGTACAACGTTCAACGTTTCATTTATCGGATTGCTTCCCAAATGCTCACCTCTTGCCTCAAGGCAAATTTAAATTCCTTTCTCACTCCTTTTTATTTCTCTCTCTTATTCACTCTTTCCATTAATTTCTTCTTTTCTGGTATCGCTCACTTTGCCAAATGCTCCCACCCCCCATCTACTTCTTAAACGAAAGAGCTCTGTGGTTGAAAAATATTTGTTGGCTTTCAGTGTAAACAGCGCATTATAAATCTGTACTCTATATCGAACTTCTGTACCAACCCGTATTGGCATCTTCGAAAAACATATTAGAAGAGCACATCAATTTAAAAGCAAAACACTGAATGTGACTATGAAAATGTGTAAATAGTGTTAAGGTTTTAGAAGCGCAAGGCGATTTAACCTAGGCTTGTTGCGTTTACTAAACGTCCAGGAGACGGCGGCTGGCGCAGCGCAGGGCATCCTTAACGTTTCCAGGTTGAGCATACCCGGATGCCCGCTCGATCCGGATGGACAGTTTCGAGTAGAAGGTTACACGCCAAGGATAAAACGGTTCTCCCTTAAAGAACATCCCGTGAGCACTGCATGAGGCCCTACGACCATGAAAGATGAAGAAAGGCAATTTAATGTGCAGGGAACAGATAGGTAGATACCAATTCTATATCTCTTTAAATGGTTTATATAGTCTTTACTGTCTCCCATATATTGGTTTATTGGATAGTATGCTTTTTCCATCCGAGTTGGCCCCTGAAGACCTAAAGACTTGGAAGTGTCGTTCACTTGCGAAACCTTAGGGTCCTCTGTCAATATCTGTGCCCTTAGTCTGCATCTGGCCGCCCAGTGTCTCCTCTCACCTCATCCTTCCTTCCAGGGGTGCCCCCTTGGGGACAAGTTACAATAGGCCTGGCTTCAGTGCGGAACCCTCTCCGTAACTCTCCTATTCCTCTTCCTATTCCTTTTAGCTATGATTCATAACTGAAAAGCTTGCCAACCCTCGTAGCCATGCTCGCCGCGCAGAGTCGCGGGCTCGAATCCCGTCTCCGGCATGGGTGTTTGTGTATGTGTGTATGTATGTCTGGAGGTATGAGTGAGAAAGTAAATGCATGTGTGTGTGCGTGTGTGTGTGCGTTTGTGTGTGTGTTTGTGTGTGTGTGAATCTAACAGAAATATGCATCATCCTGAGGGCCAAATACTCCTTAACGACCAAGAGCCCTCCCTCCCCCCCCCCCCCCCCAAGGAAAAGAGCACTGAAAATGCCTTGGGAATTATGGAAGTTATTATTGTAGCGAAAATACAGACAAACAACGTTGAAAGTTCCACAAACGACTTACAGAAGATACAACCTCTTAAAATCCCGGGTATGAAAAACAAAACAACCAGAATAATTAAGCTACTGCAAAATTAATCAAAGTTTTGCAAAATAGATGCTTTTCTTCTCCAGTAAAATTTGAATAGATTTTGGAATCATAAATATCTCTAACATCTAATTATCTCTCATCAGTCAGATACAATTTGTCTGCAAGAGACTAATTTTAGACAAAACTTTATGTACAACAAGATATACCGTTCCAAAAATATTAAATAAAAAAGAAAATAAAGCACAAAGAAAAGAAAAATAATCTCAGCGTATAAGCCACTGCAACACAACTTCTCAATCCACTCTCTATATGTATATATAACCTCAATGGATGTGAGAGTTGTATTACATACCTTGTAATTTTCCTCAAGGCTACTGCTAAATTGGTGTTTATTATTTTGTGGTACATAATCGTTTTAATGCCATTAAAAATCAAGTTTTCGTAAACATTATGTTTTGAATTTGCACCACTCTGCAATAATTTTGTGGCAGTATGTTTCGAACGGCATCTGTCGTCAGCTGCAGCAAACTGGTGTTGTGCGCTTGACCCACAGTATGTAATGTGTTATTGTATATCTTATGTTAAGAATCGCGCTAACATTATTGCATTTATAGTCGGGAATAGAGAGTAATTCTCGATTTGCTTTGTTTCTTGTATATGTGCTCTTCAATTGCGAATATTTGAGCATGATTGCTTGGTTGCTTACTATTAAAGCAAATGCAGGTTAAGATTTGGGTGGATTCTAGGACGGAGGTATGCATACAGGCAGTGTGCATTTGAGAGGTCACAAAATGGATCAAAGCGACAGTTGTAAACAAACTTAGTTTCCTGCCGTTGTAGCAAAGAAATATAGACATAAACTCTTATGGAATATTTATTTCGGACAATGATAAAAGATCAAAACTCCGAAGGGCAATTTTGTTTAAGTTGGGTCATATTGTAACGAAGTTTACAATATTCGTTCAGTCACATACACGAATCTAATAGTCAGGCAACGCCACTGTATGTAACGTATATTTACCTAACAGTGAAAACATCTGTCTACCTATATGCACTCATCGACTAAATGCCAAAGCTCTTCATCCTTATCGGCAACATTCATTCCCGCAACACCGCATGGAAAAGCACTAATACTAATCACAGATGAAAAATAATATAATCACTACTAAACAATGAGTAACTGTCTTTTTATGTGAGTAGGGTACCAGCCTACTGCACAACCCCCAACCTGGAGAACCAGGAGTTTGATTTTGGAGTCTTGTTCTCCTAGACTGACTGCCTTCACCGCGGCTTAGGAACACAGTCTATCCCCCATGTATCCCTGTGGGTGGGATCCTTACCAGTGAAAGGTGGTACAACCATGGTACAACCATGTTTGCAGACTGGAACATGATGGGATTCCCCAAAGAGTATTAAATTACAGGCCAAGACGACAACGGAGTCGAGGAAGACCTGCTATAAGATGGATAGAACAAATTTAATTTGGAGTCGGGACAGATCTCATGGTCTAAACCTTGTTTATATGATGATGATGATGACGATGATGATGACGATGACGATGATGGTGGTGGTGATGGTGATGATGATGGTGATGATAGTGATGATGATGGTGATGATGGTGATGATGATGATGACGATGACTACTACTAAACAAAACACAACTAGTAATATCGAATTTCAGCAAACCCACACTACAGTGTTGGCAATAACATGTTTGCCAAGATAGATGTCTCGTATCTCAGCACAGCAGTTGAGCAATTCAATTACGTATGGCTTCTTCATGACCCCATTCTAGGAAGCGACCACCCGACCCTACTTAGAGAAGAACCTTTGACATAACAGTATAATTTGCCAGTAAACAAGTGGAACTCTCATAAAAGTAGCTGGTCAAAAGAGAAATTAGAATTTCAAAAAATCATACCCAAACTTACACCTGAACTGAATTATTTCAGAGTTGTACAACCAATACCATAATAGGGAAGTTCACAAATCAATTCTTCAGAAATAAGTATTCCTAACTACAGCATTAAATCTAATAAAAAGCATCTCCATGATGAATAAAAAGTGCAAATTAGCAGTTAAAAGTAAAAGAAGTCTTTCTACAAATATATACGAAATCCAACTACTGAAAATTTAATAAACTTTCAGAAATTTATAGGGCACTTTCAATAAAACATGCAATAAAACTCAAGACAACATCAGCGTTATCCTCTTTTATACACTAAACAGCACAAACTGTAATTTGGAAGAAATGTAAAAGATACTTGCAGATCAAGTAAAATCTCCGGTATATTCGTTGGTAACAGGAACACCAATTCTTACGTGGAAAATCCATACGATATTGTTAGCTGCTTAGATGAAACTTTCTGGAGATATTAAGTGGGAAAAAAGTGTATTCTGGGAAAAATGGCACATAATGAAAAATGACATTATAATCCAAACTAAGTCCAACAAGGACATCAAGAACATCAACGTTAAACTGATTACAGACCAACTTCATTGTGTTCCACAATAAGCAAATTACTAGAGAAAAGTATAAACACACGATTAAGGTGGTTTCTTGAAAAAGCATCTCTCTTTACTCCAGAGCATAGATGGGGAGAACTGACAAAATGTATCATTGCCCCTACATTGCAGTTTTAACCCCGTCCACTCTGCTACACCTGATAGCTGTCAGGCCACGCCCTCGCTGTTATTTACCTCCCTCACAGAACCGGCCAGTTCCACAAATTGTCTCAGTGGTGAAATCATGTCGCATAACGAGGTAAAAACATACGTCAAAGCCGTATAAGAACATAAGTAGTTTTGTGTTCCTAGTAAAAATAAAGATTTGTGTTTGCTATGCCAAAAGGAAATTACCTAATGTAATTACAAGCACGTAATTACAAAACCAATACATCACGTCTCTATTTGGTTTCGCTACTGCACGCCTTGAAACTTACCTTGTTTTTAAAAAACGTGTATATCCGTAAACCAATAGAACCAGAAAAGACAATTAGGCTGCACTTGGTGAGGGGGTAAGTGGAAAGCGTAAATACTCGTGTTCATTCCTGTCATCCCTCTTCCCCGTGCCTGCTCCAAAGCAAAACTAATTTCGAGAACACCATTCTACAAAGGTAAACATTTGTCCGTTAAATTCCAAAATTCGACTATCTTATTCACAATACTGCGGCAATTTACCTGTAACAGCCTTAAGAAATGAGTCCCACGAAAATGCGTTGTTTACCTGCATCACTTTCCTCCAGTTGACATCGCGTCGTCTCAGAACTCCACTAACGACGATTTTTGCTGCGGGAAACAGCTTTTTCGTCCAGATAACAAAGTCGTACATGTCTCCCATTGGATAATTACCACTTCTCCTCAAGTCATTGCTCCCTCACTGTTTTGTTGCAGCTCCCACATCTTTCAGCAGCTGCCGTGTCTTCCACAGGCCCTGATTTACTTCGATTCCTCGTATCGCAAGCTAAGTTGCCAATTCAAATATTAGAAAGTAACTCTTCTTTGAAGTTGCAGTCGTTTCTGCCCGCTCACTACCTGCTGTCCTCGCCCGGTAAAGCACCAAATTCACACACATTGTTCTGCAGGAACCTGGTTCCTGGTATGTCCGTACTGCTCGACTGCTAATGACTGACATGGGCTTTAATTTTGCTTCTGAAAGAATGCTAAAATCGATAAATGCGTTTCCAGATTATCCGCTGACGTTTTATATATAGATGATACAGGAGCAGAAAAAAATCAAAAACAATTTTTAAATGTGTTATTACCTTTTCCTTTGAAGTCAATGGTTCCAAAAAAAAGTATTAAACTTTATTTGTGGAGCTTAAATCCACTGCACTATTCCGCCATATTGGGTAATTAATTATTTAGTGATTAGGGTGAACTTGTATAGACGATTAAATGTACAGTCATATCGAATGCTTTGATTCAGTTTTTCAATTACTGCTGTTAGTAGTTCGTCAAAGTATTATGGAAGTATATCTATAAGCTGATTCTTGGCATTTAGCATCAAGAACAAGCGTGTAATGATTGGAATGTAGTCATGATATGTCCGATACATAAGAAAGGCAGCAAATTTGAATGTAAGAACTACAGAGAAATCTCACATTTAAATATCAGTTATACAATTTTTACGAATATTTTATCCAAATAAATTGAACAATATGTCGAGTCAACACTTGGTGAACATCAATGTGGCTTTCGCAGAGTTGACTACGATAAACTACGTATTCTCTTTACGTATGAGTTTAGAAGAGTTTTATGAATTTAACTTACCATTACACTAGCTGTACATCGATTTAAGACAGGCCTCTGACACAATTAACAGGAACTATATATTTGATGCCATGGCAGAATTCGGAATCCCCAATAAATTAATTTCCTTAACAAAAATGACATTAACGAATACACAAAATAAAGTTAAATACAAAATAAGCTGTCAGAAAATGTTATAAATTATAATGTGATTACTGATATTTTTATTGTTGTAGCGTTTGCTTTATGATGTACGATAATTCTGAATCCAAATCTATAATTTTGAGTGGCTGGTACGATAATTTTACTTTTAAATGTTGGCAACCCTGTGTACACAATGAAATATTTTGCTGCAGAAGTTTGACAACCCACAAGAAAGTGTTTCAGATAAAGCATAAAATGACCACTCAAGCTGAAATTTTCAGAAAGATGTAGTCGAGATGTGAAACCTGGGTAAGAAGGAACTGAAGAGAAATGATTATAGGCACCACTTTTGAACACTAATGACTTTCAGCGGTGGTGGCAGAGACAGAAGAAGAAGCAAATATTCATCTGTTGGAGGGAAAGTAAATGAGATGCTAAAGTAGTATCGACGTATTGTCGATAAAGGAATGAAGAGGATAACCAAAAAGGAAGGGAGACCAAGTGACGAAGAAGAATTGAAAACCTCCTCAATGAGGTACGGTGGTTCTGCCGGTAGAAAAAATAACGGATCGATACCTTTGTATCGAACTTCCCGGGATGAAGAAATCGATTTGCAGCAGAAAGCCGGCAATCTGGGAGGAATTGGCGGCGATGTTAAAAAGGCAGGAGGAAGTTGAGCGGCGAACGAAAAACGCCAGCCGACTTGGAAAAGAATGATCTGTCATTCTTAGGTTTCACCATTTTCCGTTTTGGTTTTATTTCCCTAACTGCACAAGCATCATCGTAAGAAAATGCTCCAGAAGAAGCTTGCGAAGAAGTTCTCCTTCATTAAGATGCTTCCACAGTCTTCAACAGATTTCAGTTAAATGTGACATCAGAAGAGTTCATATGTTTATTGGAAAGTTCAACTGAGTGCTTTTCTGCTCTGTTAATTTGAAAATTCTTCGGTAAAAGTGTGCTTCATTTATTTTCATAGTCTCCTGACACTTGCGTAATATACATTTTCTATAACGTCTTGATCGTTACTTCTCTATCACCTGCTTGTCAGTAAATGGAGGAAATATTTCACCCAATTACAAAATTTCAGACACTTATATTTGACATTTTAAGACTGTCATAAATGACTGGAAAAGCTTCCAACTGAGGTAGCCTAAAGCCGAGAATGAAACATTACATTAAGAGATTAACAGAACAAAAACATTGGATATATTAAGAATTTAAAACAAGCAAATTATTTTTACCATTTACAGCAAGCAAACGTTCTGTAGTTTAAGTTGTTTTTTTTTTTTTTGTTTTTTTTTTTTTTTAAGTTTTGTGACTTAAGTAACCTGTGTTGCCACCCCTAGCTGTAATGACATCTTCTAGATGACGTGGAATGCTCTGAATTTTTCTTACAGTTTCTTCTTGGGGATATTTTCCCAGTCTTCTTCCAGAGCAGCTTGAAGTTCATTTATGGTTTCAGATACATTTCTTAAAATGGCGGACCCTCCTCATGAGTGTCCCAAATATGCCAATCCAATCTCGTGGTATCTTCTGATGGTATCGCTAACAGTGCTACGAACAATACCCAATACATCAAAAATATAACGGATGCTGCGAACATCTTCGTTTAGAGCTACGGCCTTAGCGACGTCCTCCGGTATCATAATTAATGGCGTGATGGTGACACGATAAACTTGAGAATTCCCAAACTTAGTGAAATGTTTCAACAATTCACAACACGTAACACTAGATATTCCGTAACAATAGATAAAAATGAAGCATAAAATAATTTAGGTTAAAATAGTAAAATGGCAATAACTATGTTATTATAGGAATGAAACAAATGAGTGTAACGGCATTTTCCAGATCGAGTAAACCGAAGTTTGATAACATATGATTTGGTTCAGCGTTACAATCAATTTAAAAAAAATATGTTAGTGCCCAGAATAGTTTGCCCACCAGTGTATTTTATATCAAAATTTCATCAAATCTGCACGGTTTGGGATCCAATGAACAAAAAATTAAAATAAAATACAATAAAAATAAAAAATAAAGAACGAACCTTGAAAAATAAATTCGTGCATGTCTCTGTGCTATGAATCACATAATCAGAAACTAGAATGCATAAATATTGGTATTTGTTTTAGCATCTTCCAAGGATCAACTGGAAGATTTTCAAGAAAATTCTCCAACTACAAACTAACTTTAGCATGGAAAATTTGTGTTACTTTTTATTTCCTAAAAACTCCTTTTAAGCATTTTAATCAACACATCGTGCTTGACACTTTAAAATGATAAAACGTATATTTTAATTCCCTGGGAATAACCTTTGAAATTTTCTTTATTCGTTGAATTGCTATATAATTCTGCATTACTAGTAAACATTAAAAATAGACAGAAATGTAGTTCAAGAAAACTAGAACTCATTAACCTATACATATTTGTCAACTTTCTTCGTAGTGTTAGCCGATTTTTAAATATTCTATATTATGTTTGCGATTCTCCATCTTCCCCCTTCTAGTTCTATTTTCTTTCCAGTCGTAAATACTTATCACCATGAATAACATTTGATTGCGGTCTCTTCATCTGGTAACTGAGCACTGCTCTAAGAGTATATCGTGAATAAAGTAACGGCGACAAAAATATCACTTTATATAGGAATATTATAATACATAACGGAAGTGTATAAGTTTGTCAGTCGTGAAGGACACGTGTAAGTACATATATTATCATATCAGAGTTCTATTTTTCTTTTCCTCAGCTTGAGATACAGAAAATAAATAAAAGTTAATTGATAGGTGTTCATTACACTCTTTATATCCGATATCCAGGTGTTTGTGTATAAAGTAAGGCTCATCTTCTATAACTGGTGATAGAAGATAGAGTTCCAAGGCCATACAGGTAACCTCTCCTTGTCCATTTCTTCGTATTCTTCTTCGTCTTCTTCGTCTTCTTCTCCGCCTTCTCCTTCTCCTTCTTCTCCTCCTCCTCCTTCTTCTTCTTCTCCTTCTGCTCCTTCTCCTCCTTCTTCTTCTCTATTAATAGTTATAAAATTAAATCAATATCTTGAACATATTTGCCTCGACTGGATTAAAGGACATGCTGGAACTACAGGAAATGAACGTGCAGATCTTCTTGCCAAATCAGCAGTTAATTCGAGAAGGAATTACTTTTACACGTTCTGTCCACTATCATACATCAAACAAGTGTTAAGAAAAGAATTAAAACAAACCTGGAATAATGACTGGTTAAACAGCAGTAATGGGTTTTTGACAGAACATTGTTTTTCGCTACAGTGTTTCACCGATTTAAGTGCAAATACATAGAATCGATTATTATTTATTTATGCCAACAAGCTTACTGCTCGTGTTTTTAAACACACAAGCCGTGTATGGGCAATGTTTAAGAGGTTGAATCAGAAACTGAAAAATTCAATGCCCTAGCCAGGATTTGAACCACGGATCTTCCGCTTATCGAGCGGCTGCTTTAACCAATATAATAACAATATAGTAACAATAATAAACAGATATACGTCTGATCGGGTTGCAAACATAATGAACAATCTCGGATTTGGGCATTACTAGGATTTTATTTATGTAGTAATTGTTATTAGTAGTCCAGATAAAAGCCGTACTACCGATTTTAAAAATTTTATATTTTAAGTTCCAATGGAAGGAGAAAAGACAGGGGTAAAAGTGAAAGAGGGGAAGAGTTGGAAAATGTAAGAAGCAGAAAAGTATAGAGAGAGAGAGAAAGAGGGAAATGGAGAAACATCAAGGGACAGAGAAAGG
Source organism: Tenodera sinensis (assembly GCA_030765045.1). NCBI lineage: Eukaryota > Metazoa > Arthropoda > Insecta > Mantodea > Mantidae > Tenodera > Tenodera sinensis. The sequence continues at coordinate 312,913,353 of CM060964.1, forward strand.
GAGATAGAAGAACAGATTCTCCCCATAAGGTAATAACGTGAGCGGAGCTGCAGGTTCAGCTAGTATCTTAAAGTGGTCGTCTGTTGTTAGTATTTTAATGCTCCTCGAAAGAAAGAAAAGATTGAATCTGGTAGCTCTACATATAGTTGTACTGACTTTAGATAAACTATCATAATTAATATGACATAGGCCTTATGTCAGAGTTTTGAGCAGTGACAGTCCTGAAATATTGTTAAAGGGCGAAATGGTTATTAAATAACCGATAATGCGCCCACACACACACGCACACGCACACGCGCGCGCGCGCGCACACACACACAGACACACCCACACACACACCCACACACCCACACACCCACCCACCCACCCACCCACACACACACACACACACACACACACACACACACACACACACAAAACCCCAAGCACACATTCAGTCACCAAGCTCTGGGCAAACCAAGAAACATTCTTGTTTAAACAAAAGATTCTTAATAACAGCCGGAAGTTGAGTTCAGATTCCCCGCACAGTACACCAGGCGAGTGCTTACCGACTAAGCTACCGGACCAGTGAACGCAATTCTACACAGGAATTACAGATTACGTCTAAAGATACTGTGACAAAAACGAAAAAAGTGCAGTCCAGTTACTTTTTTCTCGTTTTATTTTCTTCTAAAACGTTCACACAATAGAGCTCTTTTTTCCTGACGTTAACACCGTCTACAGTCTTTCGCAATGTTACAACTCACAACTGTTTTCTTCTCGTGCCTTTACTCACTCCTTTCTGTCTTTCTTCACTTTCTCGATCTCTCAAACAGCTGAGTTGGACGATACAATCACTTGACACTCATTAATGTTTCGCTATCATCCTTTCGACGCGATCGTACGCACGCATTTGACACACACTAAAACTAAAAACTGACTGACTCTCCGGCGATTCATGTCTGTAATTCTCTCCTCTGCTCGTTGCCTCGCCCGTTTATATAGCGAGCATGACGTAATACAAAGTGGAATCGTGCTAATACTAATTACTATGGCTCGGATTTTTTAGGTGCTAAAATTTGGAAAGCATTTATTTTTAATTAGCTGAAAATGTCAAAAATATGTGCTAAAAGAAATAAAATATGTTTTGAAGATCTGAGTGGCTGAGCTCATATAAATGTACGTGGTAGTCACTAGAATTTCCATCCCGAAAGATTGACGATTGTCACGAAAATTGACAATTAAATTTCGAATGTTTGTTACCACTTAAATGTTGTGTTAGGTGTGAACCTTGGAGTGCCGTTATTGTTTTACCACATGGCTGACAATACAGGATTTGATCATTATAACCGGATACCCTTAAATTCCGCAGCACATAGTTGCACACGGTAACTTGCACTAATTTTCACTCTGGGCATGTTTAATCCACTGTGAGCTCAAAACTCTCGATATCTTACTTTCCAACACCACAACACAAATAGAAGATTGTATAACTTTGCGGACTAATTGCCTATACAGTTTAATGGTCACCTATAAGTATCAGCGTAATCATATAGATTAACGACTGTGAAGCGATAACAGATGCTTAATCAAGTACATGGCAGTGGGGGAATTCCCGGTTCTTATTTTGCGGGCTCGTGTAGCTTGAGGAAGCAGGATGTTTATATTTTCTTGCAATTGAAGGGTACTTTAGGTGAAGTATCAGTTCTTCCAATAATGAATAACACATTCCGACATCTGGCCTATGTAATTGAGCATTAAAGAAGTTGGATGGTGGGTTGTTAAAAATAATTCTGCTGCTGTTTCTATGTCAGTTTATGTAAATATATATATATATATATATATATATATATATATATATATATATATATATATATAACTTATTTTAAAAGGGTTCTCATTTATGCGATGTTCTGTAATTAATATGAATATCCGAAAATATTTCTTTACATCAAAATGGAAATCTGTGCTTTTATTTGCAATGAAATTTAAAAAGTTTGCTCCGATGTGAATATCCAGAATATTAAACTCAGTTTAATGTTCGTATTAGGAAGCAAACAAAATATGTATTTACCTAAAGATTCACGCCACTAATTACTACAAACTCTGATATCCAAGAACTTTTGTTTCGAGAAAAGAAAGCACTACAAAAAGGACTGAAAATATTAAAACATACCGCTTCGGTTATTCTACTTCATTTTGAAACAAACTTTGTTTTTCTCGAGTTTATGGCGGGCATATTTCAACAAAGTTTAAAAACATCTGCCTCTTATGCTTTACTTCAAAACCCACAACTTACAGTAAATTTTCTATAAGGAAGTGGGCTAAAAATCGGAAAGAGAGCAAAAGAAAAATAACAAAGAAAGACGAAAAAGGAGACGACAAAGGGTACAATGTTAAACTGGAGGAAATAAACGCTCATTGAAAATCCTATTTCGGCTTTTCTTTTCTTTTGCAGCGTAGACTGGGGAAGGGACTTGCCTTTTGCAGGAGGCAGCAACTCCTATCCAATAATTGGAAACAATTACAGCCGATCACGCGAAGACAAATAGGGGTGGCAGACCCCTACATCTGTAACCCTGTCACAGCTATTCATCAGGGGTGCACAAAGTCACCGCATTTCTTGACGAGACTCATTCTTGTCTATTACAGCTGTAAAACCATGGCTATCCTTTTGCGAACACTTTCTCTAGCACCTATCTATTGTAGATAGAGGTAGTATTGCGTTCCATCCAAAAGTTCGATATCGATATTTCACTGAAATATACATGTGTTGGTATACCTTTACCCCCCTCTGAAAGTGAAAAACCTCACAACTCAAAAATGAAAAGTTCAATGAATACCAAACTTGGTATGTAAGTTCAGCATCTCCCAAGGATGGCAAACGAACATTTTAAAGAAACTATCTCAACCCCAAACAACTCTGTAAATTTAGAATAATCTCTAAGTATTTTTAGCCCGAAATAACTATGTAAGTCGTGGAATAATTGAGCCAAATATGTCTTCCGGGGTAAGATGTCGTAGTAAAAAAACCCAAATCACATAAACTGGACGTTTCAACTGTTACTTTAGGGAACGTCATCAGAAGATTGTCGGTGACCGTAGACATTCTTTTTATCCTCGACCGCGAATCTCAGCCCCGAAGACACGTTTAGCTAATTTTACCACATGAACTGAGAATTATTTTTAGATAAGAACATTAGCTGAAGGTTTCAACATTTGTTGCTTTTCATTGGTCACGAGTTTCTTTAAAAACGTTACGGCTCTACAGTTTTTACAGTACAGAAGTATAGGAACTCTTATATCAATATTCAACGGAATAAGGGCACAACTGGTAAATACGAAGATTTCACGTTCCTCTCTCCCAAGACAGCAATAGACACATTTTATAATGTTGTATTTTCTATAGTTTTACTAGCTATTAATTATAAAATATTATAATACAATTTTGGGTACTAAGCAGAATACAGATTTTCACTTTATATACTTATCATACATAGGTAATATTTTGGGTACTAAGCAGAATACAGATTTTCACTTTATATACTTATCATACATAGGTAATGAAGCTGATCACACCACAAAAAGGAACACAGGAAAATGTATTTACATAGGAATTAGTAGAATATTTTGGTTCCAGAAACTTGATTAAACATAACATTTGTAGAATTGGAATAAAAGCTAGTCAAAGACTTTGATGCTCACTGATTTCCCTGCTAACTTCTATAGTATTTGATAAAATTGCAATTAAAGAAAAATATATTACAAAATCGTATCATTATAAGCAGGACATCCCTTTTATTTTGCTCTCTTCTGTTTGTTTCGAACTGGACACGGCTTATTTGTATGTTCTATTCTACGCAAGTTCTCTGTGATGCAGCAACAATATCACAAAGAAAAGTAAAACCACTTTAATATTCAAGGAAGCGTAACATAAAATAAAACAAGTATTTAGAGATTATGAGCTTCACTTTTCTTAGTATTTGCTGCAGCATCTTGAAATTCAACGCAAACAAGTTTCATGACGCATTCATCATATCCTCAGTGCTCTTGTTTATAACAGCTGCATTCGGAAAATTTGCTGTTTTAATAGTTTAATTTATAGGTTAATAAATATACCTCTTAGTAAGGAAGAATTTAACACAGGATTTAAACACATTATCAACGGTGTGGTAATTAATGTGGTAATTACAGATTTTATACATAGGAAAATCCAGAAATTTAAATACCAAAAGGCTGTTAAAGTAGTTTCTACCCTGAAGAAAATAAAAGATAGTTGTAATTTTAAAATATTAACTTAACCATCCTTTGGCTAATAAATTTACGAAAGCTTTAAAGAACATGGAATAACTTTGGCTCCTCAAATTAAATATAATATACAAAATTTGTTAATTTTTTCTAAAAAGGATAAAATTATAAAAACGTCTGGCATTTATCAATTTAGCTGTTTGTATTGCGACAGGGTTTACATTGGAAAACTAAACGTCATTTGGAAGCCAGAATGAAGGAGCATTTTAGAAATATTAAATATAAACAGATTGATAGGCCAGCTGTAGCAGATCATTTTTGGTCACTTAATCATAAAATAAATTTAGAGATTAAATTATTAAAACCATTAAACGAACCCATAGGTTTAATGATTTGCGAAAATGTATTCATTTAAAAAAATAGGGACCACGTTATGAGTTTTGAAAAAGACGATTAATTCTGTTAACAGCTTTATTTTGTTTTTAAGTGGTCGATAATACATAGAAATATTAAGTAATTGGGCGTTCGTGACGATGGCAACTGTTATAAACAAAAGCAGTGTGGATATGATGAAGGAATCATTAAACTAGTTTGCGTTTAATTTCAGGAACTTGTAGCAAATACTAAGATAAGTGAAGCTATAGTCTCTAAATATTTGTTATATTTAAGAATTGTGTTGCTTCACTGTTAACAGCTCCAGTGTTTATTGAATTTACCACTTTATGGTGCTGGCAAAATAAGAAAGCCACTTACAGTGTGCAAACCCTCGCAGGGGATATACGCACGTGACCGCAGAGAACGCCTTGATTGGTTCCTGACCGAAGCTCTATGAGGAAGAAAATAAATAGATCCATTTTTTAATGTTACTGCACCTTCAGCATGGTTTTCTAATATCCAGGTCTTGTAGGTAAAATCTCTTTAGTCGTTAATTAATTTAGAAGTTCAAATTGGCAGCTGTTTTAATAGCCTTAGTCCGTGAGGAAGAACCAATTATCAGAATTCCTTTGGTGGTTTATGATATAAGACTCTAGAGATATACTTTTCTGTGAAATTGCGAGCGTTTCATTTCTGGTGAGAGGCAACATTGGCGAAGCCCTAGAATGGCTTGATGAGGAAGGAACGGGGCTACTCCGCCGAGAGAAGAGAGTTCGTAAAGATGAAAGCAGGATGCTTAGTCGTAGAAGCCACGAAGAGGGGAGATGCTGTGGTCTGTGGTCCAGCAGATAATATAGAGGTTGTGCGGTTCGCAGCCGGTACCACCATGGAGAGATATAAAGAAGACTCAGAGCAAAAGCAATTTTTTCTCCCCTCCACTCCCCCACAAGTCTTGATTTACTATCCTTGCTCCACAGTCGCTTCTTACTGATATGAGAATCTTCATTGTCATTTCTCTTATGGAGCGATTATTGTTGCTCTGAGATTAGATTTTTTTTTCGGTTTCTACCATGGTCCTCTCTATTACTTTCTGTGCCCACAAGACGGTGCTCCTCCTCACCCTACTGGCCACAATAACTGCGGCCAGTCTCTTTAAATTGCGCTACTGTGTTCGGTTACAGTACACAGTTTCTCTTCAGTCTCTAAGGGAAGTTTAAAAGCTTACAGTTTGCTTTATAAAGTCATAACTGCTGTGAAGAAACATTCTTTCTCCCTTGAGTGTTTGTCCTATTTTTTCTTACTTTCCTTACAACTTACCTATAGTAAGTAGAATTATTATTTTTATCCGAAAAAAATCACACGTAAATTTTACAGGGAATAGTGCTTGAAGCCCCCAAAAGCATTTTTAGAAATACCTCGCGTGCGTGTATGTGTAAAGAGCATAACTCATAAAACGAAAATTCGATGGCCCCCAAACTTTGATTTAAAGTGTAACATAGTCTATCCTCTACATAGAAGAAAAAAAGTTATTTTTCACTTTCTCAAAAACGACTGTAATAATTTTCGCTGAAAATTAACATGTTTGAGATGTTGGCGGTATAAAAGAAAAAACAAAGAAAAAAGAAAAACAGACAAAAATAAAAGTATACCTTCAACTTTTTTGAGTAACCTTTGAGGTACTCTTCATTAGGAGAACCTTTAACCGTAGCCAAAATAGCTAGCTACAGGAAATATGCAAACCTCATTAAAACATACAATGCATGTCAGTTAGAGGTGTTCTTGCAATCAGCAACTTCCGACATATTGTTAGTACTGTTATTCCTTGAAACTCTAAAACACCATTATCTTAAAAATAAATTACTCATGATATTCTACTAATGTAAGCTCTGTATAGTATTGATAAGGATACACCATATAGGTATTGATGTGGTCAAACACATTCCTTACAGTCAATTCTCGTAAGAGGAAACGGTAGTTAAGGTAGATAGTAGATCTATTTGACATCATCGTGAGCTGCCATAAGTCACTTTCTTGGTAGTGTTTACCACCCACGTTTACTACATGCGGCACCGCAGGCGTTGACACTGATGATACACGGAACGAAATAGAGCACCGGTGGAATAAGACGGCGGGGGAAACCGGAGAACCTGGAGGAAACCGCTTTATCCATACAAATCCTACACGTGATCACCTTGGATCGAACCCGTGCCACCTTAGTGCCATATGTTATTGTCCCCCCTTTCCCCTCCAGAGAACAGAGAACCTCTCAGAAGTTTTCTCATCAGAGGCCTACAGTACAAGCACAACTACCGAGGGAGACTACTCTATTTTCTAATGGGGGGGGGGGGCTTCCTCAGTTAAATACGTTTTGTCTTAATCATTGCTTCCTAGGCATTCAAACTAAATATAAATTGCTCTTTCCATGGGACCTATACCCTGCTCACAGTTTCCTCCAAAACCCCTTGATCTACGGCCAAAACCAGCTGATCCGTCCGTCTCTTTCCATTCCATGTCTACAAATACCTTTCCTTTCCTTGTAAGCTACAGGTGTTTCTCTTTTTCCTTCTGATAAATCAACCATAAATTGTCTGTTGGTATATTCAGATCTAGAGCTCATTCAAAACCAAAATCCCTTCTTTACCATGTACCTACATTGGACATTTTTGTTCAGGAATGTCAGTCGAAAATTAATCTAAACGCGGAAATCTAACATAACTTCGTCCATGTGTTTCTGCAAAAGAGGTAGTCGCTCGGGGGTTGTCTGTTTTGTCGAAATGCAATTGGAATGCAGTCTGAGGGGAGCTCAATAGTTTTCCTAGCTGCTGGCCTTGAGCTTCTATACCTACTCTCACATCCCTTTGTTTAAAACATGTGTGCCTTTAGTTGTCGCTTGAGCTTCCCATTGCTCAGTGTGTTGCAAATCAATGTCAATATGTCTCTTAGCAAATCGCCTTTCCAGTATAAGGCTTTAACTTCCGCGGAAAAAGCCACCGCCAATCGTGAAGTTGAAAAGGGTTTGAAGATAAAATTTGAACTCGCGAAAGAATAAGGGACGCCACCGAACACTTTGCCCAACTTATCTAAAGAATAAAGCTAACATTTCAAGCGGTGCTTGAGTGAAAATGGAAAGAGTCGAAAAAGAGTGAGACAACAGGAAAATCTGTATTGCTAAAATGTCAATTTTGGACGTAACCTTTGTAATTCGAATTTTTGGATGTTTCGAACTTTCCCCCGCCTCTCTCTTTCTCTCTCTCACTCTCTCTCACTCACTCTCTCTCTCCTTTCTTATTTTAAAATATTCCCTTCTGCTAAAATATCTCCATCCCCGTCCCTCCACCTTCGATTCTCTCCCACCCTCCGTTTATGCCAAAGACATATCATATGAATTTACAAAGATTTTCCAGGAGTCAATAAAAGTAAACGGTACTAAGGACTTAATACTATACGAATATTATGGTAGCCGCAAAATTTAAAGGCGGCTGACAGTTGATTATTACTATTCTTTCTCCTCTTGTGCAAATACATTTTGTGGGCACAAATATTTATTTCATCGGCGTTACAGGCTGATTTTACAGCATTTTTAACTACACAATACTGAAAGGTGTAGCAAGCCTATGATTGGATGTTGTGCTGAACCAGCCGCCATTAAATTTTGCGACAGCTATAATTCTTACTTTATTCTCAAAGTTGGTGTACATTGGAAGTATATTTTTTTCGCTGATAATAACAAAACCATAATACAAGCTCAGACTTATGACATGTTTAACAGGCTCATGTACATAATTAATCCTTACAAACCATTTTTTACTTTCTCTACTACGTATATTATAGTAGAGGAAGTACTGTATTCCACCCAAAAATTCGATGTCGATATTTCAAAGGAAGTATAAGTTTTGAGACTCCCAAAATAAAAAAAATCATTTTTTTTAGAAAACAGTCCGTGTGTGTGTGTGTGTGTGTGTGTGTGTGTGTGTGTGTGTGTGTGTGTGTGTGTGTATGTGTGTGTGTCTATCTATCTGTCTGTCTATCAGTCTGTGGACAGTATAACCCAAAAGCGAAAAGTCGGTTAAAACCAAATTTGGTATTTAAGTTTAATGTCTTTCAAGGATGCGACACAAAGTTATTGAAGGAAATTGGTCCACCTTAAATTACCCTTCACATGGAAAATTTTTCGAAAATTTTGATTTTCTTGAAAATGGCTCTAACGATTTTGATTAAAATGCCATATGTTTGAGATATTTTTATGGCAAATGAAATGTATATCTTGAGTTTTCTGGCTATAACCCCTGTAATCGTATTTATTCTCGATGATATTTGCATAACCGGTAAACCGTTAGACATAGACCAAATCTTAGTATTCCAAAAATGTAGATCTTGCTAAAATACACAACTTATGTCTTAATATACATTTTTTTGTAGAGTGAACCATTTCGGAGATATGCCTGTTATTTGTGTGAGTTTTGGAGAACTTATACTTCTGTCAAATGGAACATCGTTATTAAATTTTTATATGTTAATCGTGCAAAGAGAACGGAATTTGTAGGTTTTCCCATACTCTCCTTGTGCCCACAAGGAGATAAACAATAAGGGATGTTCATCTCCACTAAGGCGAAGAAGATATAGGAATAAAAGTTTTTAAGAATGGTAAGTACAAGAGTAGAGAAAGTCATGTGAGTGCAACACATAAATTTTTAACATTCATTCTATCAAAGCTTTAAGTCTTTGTTATGTATATTTTCCCACAAAATTTGATAACATCGAAGTATTTCTACTTTTCACATCATTAATATAATGTTCATCATTTTGGTGTAAGGATAGAGAGTTTAGCTAGAAACCCGTAGGGCCAGTTCGAGTGTCAGTGGTGAGTGTCTTCAATAAGAATTCCTTGGAGTTTTCCGTAGTGAAAGGACAATGTTCAGCGATTTTCGACTCCTTTGAATGCAGGCTCGTTTAAACATTCCAAAGTATTATTTCATTTATCCTTTGTGAAGTCCTGAGATAATATTATAAGGAGATAATATTATTAACCAAACCTGTGTGATGGAGGACATCGTGCCGATGAATCGTCAAGAAAGTCGGTTATCATTTCATCTGACTCACTGGACAGCCCTGCTGTCTTCGCCCGCAGTACTGCTATATGATAACCTCAAACTTTCACGTGATATTTCGCCAGCCCCTCACAGAAATAAGATGTTTGCTGGGTCCCACAACTGACCATGATATGACAATAGAGATGAACGCTTGGATTTATTGAGACGTAATGATTACTCCACTGTTCAACAGAAAAACAAGAGAAAAGGGGGCGCCAATGTTGTTCTCTTGACAGCTGAAATGTATTGCTATGGAGTTGCACAAAAAGCTCAGTCAGGAAGGTGAACTAATCTCTTTCTGGAACCATTTAGCCTAAGGTATTTTTATTGTCACAGTTAGATGGTTAGATCAAAATATCTAGCCTAAATTAAGTGAAAGTCATAAACCGTTGTATTAGGAACTTTCTAACAAGCATTCCTCTTGTCCCCTTAGAAGTTAGAACTTCAAACAGAACTTACAATCCTGTGCTATCTCTGACCTGAACAGAATTACCCTCATACGAGTATGTGTGAAAGCATAAAATGAGAATGTACAGGTTGGTAATACGTTCAGTTGTTCAGGTGGAATTTATGAGAAAATTATACTTTGAAAACGACTGAATTGCATCTAGGGAATAGAAGGGACGCATAGATACCTAACTTAGTACGTATGCTCACCATCTTCTACGAATGTGATACGATTTTCAGAAAAGTCACTCTTTCCAAACCATCCTTTATATGGAACATTTTTAAATTAAAATTATATTACGCTTACGCTATCTGAATGACTAATATGAATTCAGATATCTTTAAAACAAATTGTATTTCAAACACCATTTTGAATTGTTGATGATGACGATGATGATAATAATAAAAAACAATAATTATCATTATCACAATGCCATTAATATATTTCTCAAGCATGTGTCTCTTTTACCTTCCAAGCAATTTGTCCGTGGCTTGCCAAGCGTATGTTGGGTGGAAAGTGATGCTTCGGCCACACGTTAACCAGAGATTCCGCATGGTTGTAACAAGTACGTCCAATACAGTTATGGTCAATAAAGAGCCGTTTCGCCGAAGAAAAAAAAATAATTTGTGTCATGCATTTGGAGCCATCTAGCTTCTAGACGAATGAGTATAAATATTTTACTATTTCACTAGCTGTAGCACACATATTGTGTGAATAGCGCTGTAATGCCTTTTTGTCTTAACTCGAATGAACTTAGCCACAATTTAATGGTAAAATGTCATGCGAAGTTTAATTTTATTTCTAGGAGAAATGTGACAACCCCGCGTCTCGTATGCTCAACGTATCCTCATGGTGGGTACGTTCTGTGAAGGTGCGGAGGAAGGGTAGGGCAGGCGACCAATACACGCACCAAGTATAAGAAGAGGTGGGTGGAGTGGCAACTTTAGCTGTCATTTATGACAAGATCATTAGTTTTATTTCAGCCCGGTAATCTACAAAAGAACGCGATTGTTTTACGAAAATGGGGAGGAAGACTTATTTGTGTATTAAAAGCAATTACTATTGGTTTATCTCTAACGGATGATGATGACGACGACGACGACGACGACGATGATGATGATGATGATGATGATGATGATGATGATGATGATGATGAAGCACACGCAGGTCGGGTTCAACACAGGTCGTTGGCGTGGGCGAGGACCAAACCCATCAGCTCGGTGTTGCCATTTACGTTGCGAACATTTTTACAAAACGCTAAAACCTACAGAAATGAAACTTAGTATATTATGTTTCTTACACCTGCATCTATCAGCCAGTTTATTCTGGCCGAAGCACTACCTTCCACTCTGTATTTTACCCTACCATTCTGGAAACCATTGGACTAGAAGGATTAACAAAATTGTACTAAAATCTACAAGATATTAAGAATCTCCATAAATCCGTAGTTATGAATATGTGTCAGAAGGTCAGTGCTTTCATTAGGCTACTTTTCTTTTTTGTTTTGAGAATTAAGGTTTATGAACATGATAACAACGTAATTTAATTACATAAAAAGGGTTAAAACCAAAATTTTATTACTTTTACACTTCACGTTCCCTTAATTGCTCACCAGCTTTATTTCTTCCCCAGTGATGAAATATTGGCCATAAACTTGCAGGATATAGCAATAACAATAATCTTAACATGCTATACAAGCAGACGACGTCTGTAAGATATCCCTGACGAAAGGATTATCTTAGGACCGCCCTTCTTATCTCTTGCAAAGAGACGTAGTGGTTTTCCTTCCGGTCTTCAAATTCCATCAGACAATTTTCGGTCTCGGGGGACCTTCCCCAACGGCTTTATTTTCCACTGGGTTTGTTTTATGTCTTATCTGTGCCGGAGCATCTCTTTATGTTGCCCACGCACATTCCTCTGTCCCTTATCTCGCCGACAGTTCGTTATTACATTTTCCTTCTAATTGAACCCAGACCGTCTCTCTGGGCAAGTTCCTGGCGCAGAGCAGTGGCAGACTGGCACCTTTGCTCTGTCATTTCATATATTTTGTTAATAATCTGCATTCACCCCGCTTATTATATTGCAACTGTAATAAAAACACGCTGACAAGAGAGTACACTGTGTTTCACTTATAAGTATACTAAAGTAAACGTTTATAACTTCAAAACTATGCATATAAATGCGTTGATACCACTTGAAAGAGGAAGCTTGGAAGTTCCAATCCATTGCATTGGTGTTATGTTTAGAACAGACACGCATCGCGCATGATTGCATAGGAGAAAGCATATCCTATCGTTCATCAGTCAGCATGTGCACGCCACCCAAAAAGTCTTTTGTGTGCTGTTATTAGCAAAACATAAGTCGATAGTTCATGTGCAGCGCCTGTTTCGTCATCAGTGCAACCTTAGAGCAAGGGAAGCATTCCTGGATATGTTGCAGCTATATGCTGTGTCTCAACTCCCTGATGGAACACTTTTCCAGCAAGATGGGGCACCACTACACTTTGCCAATGTAGTACGGATGTTCTTGGACAAATACCACCACCTGATTTTTTCCTGTGGGAATTTTTTAAGGATCAGACCTACAGGATAACAGAACGTGATTTGGTAGACTTGCGACGAAGAATTTATGCTGCTGTCGAAAATGTTACACCACAGATGCTTCGTAACACATGGATCGAGGTTGAATACCGGTTGGTCATTTCCGTGCCACTAATGGCACACTATTGAGGTTTATGAACCATAAGGAACCATAAAGTACAAGAATTCCCAGTTTTTATTATTTCTAACAAGTTATTTCATCTCTAGATTGGTATTAATTCATAAGCTATAGCTATTTCTCTTATTACACCTCTGTAAGTGGAACGTGCTGTAGTTGGGAAGCGCTGAAGTACGACTTAAACATTAACATTCCAAAGCTACAAGTTATCGTTGCTGCATAAATAACCTTTACTGCGATTTCACAAATCAAAGTGATTGTAATTTCTTAGCTTATATGAGTAAGAATATCAAAAACTCAAAATTATACCGTTTTCGTTTTATTATTTTCATTTTACCGCACTTATGTGCACATGTCTTTGAGTAAAGTTACCATACGGCGCTCTGATGGGCCTTTCTAGTTTCTTTGTTCATTTAATAAGTATCGTGGCCTATCATACACTGTTCGCCGAACTATGACGTTTTCATGGGATTCAGAAACAAACCTCTCTAATGCTTGGTTACCTGAATGAGTGAAGGGAAAATGCTTCGTGCACAAGACGAAGGAGGTGGAGTAGAGGGAAAAGTGATGTTATTAGCATATAAGAGAAAAGGTTGGGCACCACTGCCAAAGACCATTAATGGAAAATAGAACATATTTCCATTCTGAAAGTGTGTTTTTCTTTTTAATATGTAGTTTAGAGGCTAGTGAATCTGTTTGTCCTGACGCAGTTTTAAAACCATCACATAACTAATATCATAGAGCTACTTGCTTTATATTTATTCACTTTGACTATCATTACTCGATTTATGGGTTCACACATGATACATTCACTCATAAGTTCGTCGTTCGCGAATTTATTGATAAAATCTCAAGTCCTTGTATCACTATACAGCAATTCAAGGTTTCCCACACATCGTAATATGTTCATTTACATGGTAGTGATTAAAAGTGAAAATATCACTGTCAACCAGAACATGCTGCAGACATGTGCAAAACCAAAGATTGCCAATAAAGAGATAAATACACTTATTCTAAGGTACATTAGTTATCCTGGATAACTTTTCTTAGAATTTCTCAGCTAGGATGAATGTTTTGTTTGGCCAAGGTTTATGGATAGGTTTGTGTACTAGTTAGTCACTTGGTGAGAAGAGTTAGTAAACATATACGTCACAAGTAGGCGGGGTTTCGGAGGTACAGTGGCGTAAAGGAAGCATCACCAACACCGAGATGCTTGCAATGAGGCGTGCTAACGATGTAAACAGAGTAACACCAGCAGTTCAAAATTACTCTCTACAACACAGTTGGACTGTAAGCAGTGACAGTGTTGCTACAATATTATATCGTGTGGTTTCATGAGTCTCCAATAAACATAATTCATTGGTGATATTACTGATAGTATGATCATGATTACTTAGTTTTATACGCTAATATGTTGTATAACTGTTTTAAAAAAATTGTTTAGAAATATGTTTTTTCTATTTATTGACTCATTGTTGCTGGTGTTTATATTTTAATTTTAATAACGGTGAAAGAATTCACATTTAGTTCTTACGAATTCAATAACCCGGCTTCTTTTGAGATCAACTTCAAACAATACTACAAAATAAATATTATTGGCAGAGACAAAGAAAGCTTCCCGACAATGCAATCGGTGAAACTACAATAAAAGGTTATGTCATAAGGTCACATTCTGTGTTATCAAAGGCGCCGCAATGAACTTAAAGCACAGAGAAATTTGTCCTATTGTTGAACAGTTAGGACATAATAACAAATTTGATACAGCACTCTTAACACTCAAAGCAAAAGGTGAATGCTACTACCTTTTCTATGAAAGGTCCTTTCAATGTCTTTGGTTATCAGTATCAAACGCTGACGAGAGATTTTTTTTCTATACATAACGGTTGTAACAGACAGAAGGGCAATGAAAAATGAAAGTGTCATAACTTCTTGTATGTTGCAATTTGGCGATGCTGACTGATGGGCATCACAATTCTGTGCGAAATTAATGCGAATTTTTAATATAATATTCAACAGAAGACACCGCTAACTTAAATTATTAATGCGATTTTTTTTCAAATAATACCACCAAAACATCTTGCCCTTGATGATGTTCTTTCGCATGATATTTGTTGTGCCGGAAAAGAAAGGACAAATTGCTAATGTGAAGGCATCAGCAGGTGAGTACTGTTTTCATTGTGCGACTGTACATTCCCAGTATCGCCTTTCCCCTCAAGTTCCCTCGCTCCGCGCAGATCCCTAGACTTAAGGTAGTAAACAAACCTGCGTGGCCCTCCTTGAAGTGCATTCATATCGTGGCCGAGTAGTAATAATTGTAGTTGATGGGAAATATGTATAATTTGTGGTAAATACGATTTTCAAAACCTGTTCCAAATGCATTGTTCTAGAAACGAAACTCCATTGTCCCATAGATAAATTAATTATATGTTAAGCAACTTAAGACACTGGGATGAATACCAGCTTGCAAAGAGTTGTCAAGGGGCAATCTACACTAGAATTCGAATAAGGGTTTTGACATAGATATATGTAGCTTGTAGTGACTGTCCTGAGCACCAATTTTCAGGATATTTAGTCTTCTTTCTTTGGTGTTAGTTCATAGTTTGTTGAGCGAGTTAGATACATTGCGTTTTTATTTTGTTGGCCAGCGTCTTCCGGCTTGGGTTCATAAATCTGATTTGAGCGGCTCTTGCGATGCAATAGATTTCCGGCTGTTCTAAGGCAAGCTGTGGCCTGCGATTTTACTGAATCATATATCCTGAATTTTCTGCGAGTAACCTAAGAGGTCCTTCACATTCTGAATGAATATTGTATAATCACTGGTAAACCATGAGAGATAGACGAACACTTACTACACAACACATGTAGATCTGTTTAAAACATACAGTTTCAAATATACTTTTCTGCTGCATTAAACATTTTCAAGACATGCGTTGCTATTGCTATTTTCTAATGCTTTATCATATACTTTAGAAGCATTAAGTCACCATTCTTTTGACTGTCGTGATGACAGGTAATGAGTGGAGTTTCAATGGCAGTAAATAGCGAACCGCTTTTTACAGATTTGCCAATTGCTTCAGCCTCCTGTATCCCCCTACTGGCCAACTACCCTCCTGTTAAGAGAGGCCGTTGCCCTAAAGTGATTAAACGTTCTTAATTTTATTAATTATTATCATTAATTATTATTATTATTATTATTATTATTATTATTATTATTATTATTATTATTATTATTATTATTATTATTATTATTATTATTATTATTATTATTATTATTATTATTATTATTATTATTAAATTTTGAAGCAGTTCTTGGAGGTATTCATAAAATAAGCTTTTGCAATCAGTTTGTAGAAGAGATATAATATTAAATAATAGGGGATAAACAGTCATGATAATGATACGTTTAAGTTTTTTTATTGATAAATTATTAAATATCTAAGATGGGAAATTACACTTATTATTACAGTGCCTTGACGACCCCCTGTGATGATATAATGTTCCTACCTACAGAAAGGAGCACTTGTACTCAATCGTTGAAATTTTCTCACACTAGGAGGCACAGAACAGAATCTGCTCAGTCTCGTGAGGTCTCTGGTCCTTTGGGGGTCGACTAATGATTCCTTGGAGGCCAACTGGTGGCTAATTAGCTGTTCCTTGTCAGGAAAATTACAGATAGGCTGCCCGCGTGGGGAAAGTGGGGAAACTCTGTATGTTGAGCATATGCTAATCCGCCCTCTGCACATGACAGTGGGAGCCTGGGAAGGAGACTGTATGAATGGGTTCTGTCAATCTCCGGGGTGTACCGTGCCATGGACTTTAGTATAACTTAGAGTGCTGTGTATTTTGGGAGCTCTTTTCTACTCATGCTCCTATTTGCTATTTCCTGTTTAAAATTATTCTATGGAAAATATATAGACAATCAAATAATTCATGCATACACGGTGTATAATTTACGGTAAGCGTACATATTAGCTGTTGCATTACATTTTGCCTTTTTAAATAGACGTACCATTCTTTTTTTAACTTTTAAATCTGTCATTTCGACTTAAAAGAAGCACAAATAACTAAAAAGATGAATCCAGACAATAAGAACAGGTAAGATGTTCTTCTAACTCATGAACCGGCTTAGATATCCCTGTCAAAGCACCTTAAAGGAAGTAATTCAAATAGGCATGATTGTTAAATGCCAGATGAGATAGACTGGTCATTGATTCAGAGCTGGACGTCATGAGTTTAATTCCCCTGACTGCAATCAAATGTGGCTGTATTAAGGATGAGGTGGGCCCACGTAAAACAATCAGTGAGATGACAAGAGTGGATGATGATGGTAGTTACATTATCTTACAATTGCATAGATTTTGATTTTTCAAAAAGAGAGAAAAAATAAAGAAACTACAATAATACTAAAATAAAATTATACATTTATTACATAAATGGCTACCAATACCTTTATTTTATTGTCAAATGCCAATATAATAGAAAAATAACAAACAGCAGTCTTACAATCTTATAAAAGTTTGATTAAACATCTTTGTTGCCAAATGGCAACACTACGTATTAGAGGGCTCAGTATCTGATTTGAAATGGTTTTACATGAATTGTTATTCAACATTATCTGTTGGTTCCCTCTACCAATTCTAATTGGGAATTTCTGAACGCATCTCACAACTTTAAAATACCACCTTACTAATTTGGCTATGTAGATTCTAGCAACGGTTTGTCTACGCAAAAATGTCGGATATGTTGCACTCGCATGACTTTTTCTACTCCTGCAAAACCAATTCATACAAACAGTTATTCGTCAATTTGTTTAATGTTAATCGAGATAAATATTTGTAGAAATTACTTTATTGCTAATTTTATTGTAGGTGCAACGGAAATACATTAGGCTTTAAGCGATAGTCTAATGTTTTAAGAGTGGTCGCTATATTATGACTTCGAGATTCCGTTCTCTTAGAATGACCAAGAGATTAAAAAATAAAGAACGACCGCCCGTTTGAGAAGTCTATGAGTATTGCAAAACTCTGACAAATAACAAGGAATATCTCCGAAATGGTTCACTTTAAAAAAACATCATTCGATATAAACTGTGTGTTTTAACGAGATCTAAATTTTTTTCTATATTAAGATTTGGTCTATCTCTTACGGTTTACCAGTTGTACAAATATCATCAAGAATAAACAGGACCACATAGACTATAGCCAGAAAATTCAAAATATTCATTTCATTTGCCATAAAAATATCTTAAACATACGCCATTTTCATCAAAATCATTGGGTGGGGGGGTATCAAAATGTTCGAAAAATGCTCTAAACGGTAGTTAAGGGTAGAGGGATTTTCTTCGAAATCTTCATGTCGCATCCTTGAAGGATATTAAACTCAAATACCAACTTTGGTCTTTAACCGACTTTGTTTTCGAGTTACGCTGTTTGCACAGAGACGTACATAGACACACAAACAGAACACACTCTCAAAACATATATTTCCGGTGAAATATACGTAGTAGAGATAGTAATAGAACTGTGCTAGACCCTTAAAAACTATTTCTCCGCTTTCATTATTTGCATTTTTCATAGAATAAAGCTGAACTTTATTCAGATCCCAGCGGTATTTTTTATATTTTATTTCCCAATGCCCCAACGTCTTCTATAATAAAACTGTTCTGGGTATAATACTAGAAATATTTGCTGCACGCATTATATTGTAAGCATAGAGGAATGTTACGTTTCGTTTTATGATAGACTGTTGCTGTGCAGTAAATGTCTAACATGGGAAATGCTTTATGCCTGTGAACATGTGAATGCGCCCAGCATTTACGATTCGGGGCACCAACATCAACCTGAGTTATTCCCTCTATTAAACCAACTGTTGCTACATTAATGTTGGGCATTGCATTCTCTGCGCTGGAAACTCAACAACGCTTCACATGAAATAGGAGGTAAATTAAAATGATATTAAAGAGTAATATTACATCGTGTGTTTTTGTTTTTCTTTATTTTTCCTTTTTTATGTGCTCTTTCTTCTAGTCTGTTTAATGAAAGCTTTTAAATGCCATTATCTAAATACCGCGTAATTAAGAAGGGAGAAAATCAACCAACATTATTTTGATGCGCATTAGTGTCTACTGCAAGCCACCAGAAAAGAGAAAGCTGCAATTACCTATACACACGGCGATTTTATTTCAATTCGAACAGAGTATATTTTCGTAGCAGAGGGAAAAAGCCACAAGTATATATTAAACTACCGTGAAAATATGTAAATATTTGAAACTTAAATATGTAGCAAAGAAGACAAGAGCCTCAGTAAACACTCTATGGCGAAAATAATGACATGGGTTTTGTTTGAAAACACGACGGATGCCCATTTAAAAGTGATTATGTACTGTGACGCTGGGCGGAACAAAACATAGGTCTGTCGGGCCGGCGAGTAGGCAAAGGCGCTCAAAGTCAGGCTACCTCGCAGGTCTGTTTGTGTGTACGTGACTAACAACAACTGAAGCGGCTACACAAAAGGAGTTTTCTCTGGAGCCTTCGAGAAAGATCCAGATGCGTCCTTCCCGGCGTGCTTCAAGGACTTCATGAAAGCTCCGTGTGACGTCATCGCCACTACATAAGCAGGCAGGAAGCTGCGGCGAGTGAGTTTAGGGTTACAGACATGAGTCGATCAGTGTGTTAGTGAGCACAAGACAGCTGTACATGTGTGTGTGTGTGTGTGTGTGTGTGTGTGTGTGTGTGTGTGTGTGTGTGTGTGTGTGTGTGTCGTCGTCGTCGTCGTCGTCGTCGTCGTGATAGATAGTCGGTCGTAGTAAAGAAGATTCAACGAGCGTTGAGTGATTGTAACGTAAGTGTAGGAGAGTCAGAGAAAGTGAAGAAAGACACTGAATGGACTAACCAAGGTTACGAGAAGTAAAAGGTGTGATTTGGGATAGCACGAAACACTGCAGACTGTGTTAACGGTGAGAAGAAAACTGTATTTTTGTTAAAATTTTAGAAGACAATAATGTGATAGAAAAGAAACCGGACTGATTTTGTCAATTTGTCACAATATATAGAGTAGTCTATTACCTTCTCATATTAAAAATATGAAAACGAGAGATATTTGATTACAGGCAGATGACAAATAAAAGCAACAATATTAAGGGTCTGTACTACCATCGCTACAAAATCATACTACATTTGGGATATTAATCCAAAATATGACTTAATAAATAACATTACGTTTCCATGCTCTGCCAAGTTCTAGGGCATCCCACAAGTACTTAACTCTTTTGATTACCTCAAAGAACAAAATAGTCTGTAGGCATATTCATTTAAGTTGTACTGAACAATTTGGCGAAATAAATGATTAAGGTTCAAAACACCGCTAAATTGCTTCGGTTACATACATCAGAAATTGTAAACTTTTCATGACATATTCCAAAACATAACTTTTCAAAATTATATTGGATATAAATTGCGTATTTTAATGGGACTTACACTTTCTTGTCGTAGGTTTTAACACATTTACTATGATTTTCGTCTTGTAGAAAATTTGAACACAAAATCAGGACTATAATTCAAGGCCTATTGCACTTTGTATGACCCCTAGAAAAACACCAGCCCGTTATAAATAAAGCCTAATTCCATGATAATTTAGCATTATTGCACTATAAAACTCCTTTTCTTGGATTTATGGAGCCTCAACGTGTATTTCCAGTGAAATCTTGGTACTGAATTTTTAAATGGAACGCAATACTTCCCGTACTTACTCTGGGTAAGTGGTAGGGGAAGCAGAAGACTAAATTGATGGCATAATAAATAACCCAGGAGACCTGTGATTCTCGCTATGCGGATCACATTTGGTCAGTGCAGCACTGCAATTGACACCCGCATGGCACGCTTTCATACTTCCTTAGATTAGGCTATCTGCTAGTTTGGTCGTATCTTTACAATCGATAGTGAACAAGAATGCCGTGCCAGCCTCTGTAGTACCAGGATAGGCTTTCAAGACACCTGGATAAAGTACTTTACCGGGGTCTTCCTTTATCCTATGAAGACAAATGTCGGGGAACTCTTAGCTTTAGGATCCTGAACCCATTGAGTATCGTTTCAACTATTTCTTTCAATCACTGTTGGATAAGACCAGTTAAAGGACGGTAATTAATCATTAAAGCTCAGCAAAAATGACCCTGAGAACTTCAACTGCTAAAGATGTTTTTGCCTATATATGTATTTCTCCCAAGGAGAATCAGCAATGCTTCCGTTATTGAGTTAACTGCGAAAATTCTTATTTCGTCTTCTCCCTCACCTATTTCTCTCTCTCTCTCTCTCTCTCTCTCTCTCTCTCTCTCTCTCTCTCTCTCTCTCTCTCTCTCGGTGTATATCTATTTCCCACATTTTCGCATGAATCTTCCTCTCAAGTTCTTTGTCTGTCCCACTCCACTGATATCTTTTCCCCTCCTCTATCTCCGTCTACTTCTCCTCTGAAACAGCAGTACGAGGACCAAGAAAATTATGGCTTTTAGATTATGTTTACTTATCGTTTCCCATGATAAGTGAAAAAAGAGAAGTATGACCCCTGGTTTGTAGAAATAATATACTCCAAATATAACACATTCTAATATGTTGCATTCACGTCATTTCTCTACACACTGTCGTTTATTTTTATATATCACCTACCTACTATCAACTGATCTTATAACTGCTTATTTTTCTACCTAGATAGTTCACTTCGAGTTACACATTTCCAAAAATTGTTGATTACATATTCGTTGTATACACAGAAACGCAGGGAGATTCAGGGATAAAGGAATAGGTACTCAAATTTTTATTGCTGGCTTTTTTATTCATAAAGGAAAAGAATTGTCACATAGCGCGTCAAAAAGTGTGTAATAAAAGTATCGCTAAGTTCAAAACAATAATTAAGAATACATCAGAAATGATTAATGCTATAAGTCTTGAAATTAAATATGGGCTTTAACGATGTATCTAATTTTTCTGTAATGAACCTTTGTGTACACCCTGTGATTAACCATGGAAATAAAACGTGTACAAATTCATTCAGGAAAAAAAGAGGACTTTAATAGCTATTCCCAAAATATCCAAGGTACCTACACAATTTACTAGTTGCGCAATACTTTAATGCTTTAATCAAAATCGTTATAGACACTTTTAAGTGAACGAAAAAATACTCTATATAGAGAGGTGCTGGCTTGAAAATCTTCACATCGTATATCTGAAAGTTACTCAACACATATATACCAAGTTATATATATACAGATTTTAAATGTCCTATTATGCTGTACCCCGTCTCTCTCATGGGTGTATGTTTTATATTATTTTTAAATTACTTTTTTATTTCTTCAGTGGTGCTCAAAACGGCAATCAAGCGGCAGCGATAAGACTTTTGCACCGTCCCTTCGCAATGCACAAATCGCCGTCGCATGGAACAGCTGAAAGGAAGTAAAGTTGCACTCACTCACTTGTTCCCCGCAATATGTCTCAGTTCATTTTGTTATTTTAAGGGTGATCCATTGCAATATCAACATTACTCAGCCAAGTAGAAACCAGCCACTGTTGCTATTAATTCGCAGCAGAGAACAGAGACACGCTTGGTTGGCGTCGTGAAGGAATGCTAGCTATTAAACGATGCAGATCTGCTTCACATAATATCACGAGTAAGGTTCATCTCCGGACTTGTACTAAGCGATTAATCAAAACAACATATAAGCTGTTTACCCTTTTGATAACTTATATTCATTGGTTGCAATTGTCGGTAGCTGTAATATGAAAACCAAAAACAGGACGCTAAAGAAGCCTCAAAGGTTGTAAAGCACTCAGCAACAGATGAGCCTAGAGTTGCAGAGGGACCAACTCAACGTAATCCAGAGCCTAAAATAAAACCATTTCCAGCGCGCTTCCTCCTTTCTGATCGTCCTGAAGACGACTCACACAGGATCAAAAAAACCCTGCAGTTTAAAAATGCATGCGATGTGATAAAACTCGGAGAGAAAATGGCCGCCCTTGCCCCGAGGGAAAGCGAGTCCCTTCCACATCGCCCTCCCCCACTCTGTTTTATCTCCACGTCTACGTCGGAATGCTCTACACGGGTCACAGGCCGCCGAACAAGGTATGTTGCCATATAGCAGGTACATACTCTGTGATAATTTTTCTTTCACCAACGTATACCTAAAGCACGGATGTTTTATTAGTTGGAAAAATGTCACAAGACGCTAATTTTCATCTTTAGACATTCATCTTTCACATCTGCTGAAGCCGCAACCAGTGACCAAGGTACGTCAACCGGAATTCTATGAAGATGAACTACTGTGCAGCAAGCTTGACTGCATTAAAGCAGTGCAACGAGGAAACTGTAGGAGTGCAATCTGTGTAGTAAAGTATGATATCAACATTTAATAAGAAAGGAATAGGAGGAAACCTGATGTTGCAAATACACTAATTTTTGTACTCAAGATAACTTATTTTCATAGATATTCCACGATTGTTTTTTCTATCTACCACCTGATAAATACAACAAACGTTGGACGAATGGATTTGTGGATAGTATTATTAATAATAATGATGATAATAATAATGATGATGATGATAATGATAATAATAATAATAATAATAATAATAATAATAATAATAATAATAATAATAATAATAATAATAATAATAATAATAATAATAATAATAATCATTATTATCATTATCATCATCATCATCACCACAACCACCACCACACCACCACCACCAACATAACCACCACCACCAACATAACCACCACCACCACCACCACCACCACCACCACCACCACCACCACCATCATCATCATCATCATCATCATCATCATCATCATCATCATCATCATCATCATCATCATCATCATCATTATTATTATTATTATTATTATTATTATTATTATTATTATTATTATTATTATTATTATTATTATTATTGTCTACCTCTTATGAATTCCGAGTTCTACAAAATTATTTAAAATCCAATCAGATCAATAGAACTCGATGGGCTATTTACAGAGATTTTCAGATATGCATAAAATCAATATTTCGGTTATGAACGACGTTGTCAATTTCCAGAATCACATCAACATTGCCGGTGTGCTGGAATTTCCTTCCACAGGAGTTCTTTTACATGGCAATAAATCTGCTGACATGGGACTGTCTCAGTAGGAATTAACTCTAATTTTTCGATAACTCGCTGTAGAACAAAATACAACAAGTTCTATGCAAGAAAGCGCTGCATTTTTTCAAACGTCTCTTCTAGCGAATAAAGAGGGACACTTAGAAATCGTATAGAAACAGAGCCTCTCCTCCAGGTTAATTTGTTTTTTAAATCGGCGTTTCAAACTGGATAATTGTAAAATCTCACAGCGCCAATATTCGTAAGTTAAGGGGAACTAATAAAGACATTTTCAAGAATTTCATTTTTTTCTAATAAAAGTTCTGAGAAAACATCGTATAGTTGCAGTTGACCGAAGTTCTATTTTTTTCTATGTAAACATCGGTCAAACTCGTAAAAGAGACAGTTTTAATAAAATCAATCTCCCATAGAGGAGGATTTAAAATAACTGCATAATGTTGTGACGCCGGACTCGGTGCACAACAAAGGATGAACATGACCATGCTACTTCACACCACATGCCGGGCCGGCGAATGGGCAAAGGGGTTCAAGGTCAAGCTGTTTTGCGTATCTGCTTGTGTGTACGTGAATAACAATTGAAGCGGCTACACAAAAGGGGGTTTTCTCTGGAGCCTTCGAGAAATATCCAGCTGCGCCACTGCCGGCGTGTTTGAAGGAGTTTGCGGATGGTCCTTCTTAGGTCATCCCCACTGTATAAGGAGGCCAGAAAACACCAGTGAGTTATTTGACGGTTACAGACATGAATCGGTCAGTGTGTCAGTGAATGCGACACAGATGTGTGTGTGTGTGTGTGTGTCGCCAGAACGATACGTTGGTCGTCACGAGGAAGATTCTAACGGGCGCCGAGTGATTGCATTGTCGTAGTGAATGTATGAGAGACAATGAAAGTGAAGAAAGACACCGAAAGGCCTGAGCAAGACTACGGAAGTTGTGAGTTGTAATAGCATGAAAGACTGTAGACTGTGTTAACGACGGAAAGAAAACTGTATTTGTGGTAAATAAAGCGATAGAAAAATAACCAGACGGATCTTGTCACTTTGTCACATGTTCAGTAATGAAAGAGCCATTTAAATTGTTTGAATGTTCTCTGGCGCTTGTGGATCGTATGAAACCTGTTTGGGAAACATGGTGTATCTGTGACGTAAGTCAGAAAGTAGCTCCGCTAAGGACAGGTACTATATTCTCCAGCGGCAGCATACTAATTAATGGGAATGGGAGCTGCGCCACAGAAATTTTACGTGCATACAAACATAATGCATATACTCCTTACCCCTCCCTAGAGAAAAAAGGATAAATAAACGAAGAAAGACAGTGGGACAGATTTCCACCCGCCAGCAACCCTTTTCATCTTCTCCTCCTTCATATCCTGTCTTCTTTACACTGTCATCCCCCTCTCATTTCACCTGAATGCGACGCCTTTGTACGAGTGAACAAGTTCAGAGTTGAACAAAGCCTTTGCCGTGACGAGGGTTGCGAGAAACAAAAGGGAAGGAACAAGATAAGGCGCAAGAAAAGGAAGTCGGGTGGAAAAGGGAGGAGGGTAACTCCTTGTTGTTTCCTTCTTCAGTTAAAATCCTTAACTCCTCTTCAGAAATCTGAAGAAAATGTTAACGCTAAACTTGTCGTGTTTTACATTATCTCAAAATTTACAATACGATGCCAGCCTTGAGATTACAAATAGCTTATCGATTTTACATAGCGTTTAGATATTCCAGCTTTTAAAAACAAAGGAAACGTGACTAAAACATTGCATCCAACTTCATGTAATAATTCATGAGGTTTAAATTGATAGCTAGACTGTAATGAGGACACATTAAATTATTCAGGAGTATCTGTCAGCATGATCGATGAGCTATAATGGTGCTCTTTTTGGTGGATTTTGTCACAAAGTTAGTAACAGACGAAGAAGTAAAGGGATTACATTAAACACCCTCCATCGAAACAAAATGTAGAGCTTTATTATTTTCCTTGGAATTTTCGGCCATGTCCGCACTGCGACGTTATGACGATGGAGACTGCAACAGTGTCCAATAACTATCGCCACCATCTACTTAAGCATGTGGCGCATAAAAAGTTACTATACAGGAACATAAATGGGCTGGCCCCATAGATCGCCATCGCTGGAACATAACCACCTGTGTGTTCTCTATTCGTGCTATTTTAATTACTGCTTACTACTAGATTTTCACTGAATGTTTCCTTGTAACTTAATACAAAATAGCAAAATTAGCAGTCGTGCGGTGATATATAGTCATTAATTTTTTTCGTAACCCATTCGTGGGGTCTCTCCAATGTGTGAGAGAAACAAGAGTCGCCGGCGAAATATAATCGGCAGAGGCGCTCTAAAATCCTTACCTCTCAAACACACAGCATATCTCTTTGTTTTCACACTCCAATTTTCAGGTCATACTCAGTCGTTTCAGCAATAGAACAGGTTTTTCTGAAGTTCAATATCGTCCATGTTACTTTACTGAGCTGATTTGTTTAGCCAAGTTCAACGCGATCGCTCTAAACTGGTACCGATTTCAACTAGTTTATTTTCTGTTAAAGTTCATTTGAAGGTATCTTGTCCAAACCCAAACCCAAACCTTCAAATTATTAACGGTCGCGATGGTTGGTTGAGAAGCAAATCGATGCATATCGCGATTAGTTTAAACTAAATCTGCAATTTTCTTTCAAATGTTGAGTATATACATCACCTAATTAAAACTGTACTGCAATGTTTACTGTTTAGTTTAATAATATAATACTATACTTTAAGATTTCGTACCTTTACACTACATATTTGCTTTGCATAAGTAACTGTCACAGGATAAATTAAAATTTTAAATGTTATTTGTAGGCGTCCTTTATTCAGGTAAAGGTTTTGTCGTAGATTTCATTCTGGAACAGCTTTGTTGTATTCGGTTATATTCGTGTTAAAGTGAAGTTGACCAGCAACCTGCTTTCTAGTGGGAACTGGCACTTTTATATTATTTTTACTTTGAAATTGAAATACATTCTGTGAATAGACAAGTAATAACGAATGAAAAAAATCGGAGTGGCTGTAAGGGTTTGTGGCACATCGTCACAGAAAGTTATTAATCAGAGCGGGCTCTCTGTCTCGCACGTCCCCAACAAGAAGATGATTAATTGATCCCTAGGGACAGGAGAGGTGTCTTTGTGCCAGCTCTTCCTGCTAATCGCGGTTAACAGGCCTGCAAATCGCTGTAGCCATCCAAAAACACGGAAGTTAGTAGAGGTCGCTTCAGAAAGCACGTTCTCGGTTACCGAAGTGCAAGCTATTCGTTTCTACCCTAAAGGGAGGTAATTACTGCAAGTACCAACACACGAAGGTGAGTACAGCGAATAACATTGGTAACATTTATTAAGCACTCCGGAAGCAAAATCATCTATTCAAAACATCCTCGTTTTAAAGGACTTAATGATAATATATCTGAAGGTTGTGTCCATTGTTGTACGGGTTCACAGTTTAGTCTTCTGACTTGGTAATAGCTATACATAAATTATATTTACAGCGAATGATTTCTTTATTTGAGTGGTTTCACTTTTCAATAACGATTCAGAAATATGAGCACCGCAACATCTTATATACCAGGTGGCCCACTCCAGCCGGCATTGGGGTAAGTAGATAACCCTTCGTACGTTAAGAGTTACACAAATCACGGAGGTAAATCCGGTCAGTGGCGTGCGTGAACTTTGTCCTGCTTGTAAGAAAAGCGGGCGAGATGCCAGGCTAGCGTGTGCAGCGCGTGATGATAGACAAGAATAGTCTTAGAATATTTTCCACTTCACTTACAGGAGTGAGTTTATTCCCAGGAAAATAAGGATCCTGTAAATAAAGTGAGACCTTTTCGGTTGTTTGTACTGTTATTGTCTATTATCACAGACTACAAATGCTAGTTCAACTGCCTTTCATTTCACGTCTCGCTGAAAGGCAGAAACGCCACTGCCTTCTCTTGCACCGTGGAGTTCTGCAACTGTTTAAACGCACTAAGGGTTATCTACTTACGCCAATGCCGGGTGCAGTGGGCCACCTGGTATATACGATGTGAGGGATGAAATACATTTATTTCTGTGTTTTCCCTAACACTACCTGTGGGTTCCATGTTCCACCTTATAATGATACCTAAACTACCCTTATAACCAATTACTTCGCCTTTTTTTTATGGGCCCTAGTGACCTAGTTGTCGACGGGCCCGTAAACTCCACTACTCACTCTTTTTTTTATATATCTTCTACTTCTAGATGATGTTTAATACACAAAAATAAACCTTCACTGGATGTTCTGTAGTTTGTCTGCCATGATCTCCCTCCACTATAGTTACTATAGTGCATACCAGATGTTTTCGTGGTGACGGAGCTTTAGAACAAACATGTCAAGGTTGCATACTGGTAGCAGTAGCACAGTTGACGCTTGTAACGAAAGGAGGTTCCTGCTACTACTGTCTGTTCACCAGCTCATGGGCTTAGGGGAATTAAGGGAAGAGGAGACACATTTCACGCAGTCTAATCCTATTTTTGTAATACTTCGCAGAGACGTTGATCTGCTGGTTACGTTGCCAACTTTCCAGTGCTATTCGCATTATGTTTATTCGCTGCTAATTTCTCTTAGTTTCATTTGGAAATTGTAGAGTCACTAGTTTTATGTCGGAAGTAAAGAAAATAGGAGCGTAGTAGATGAACCCCCGCCTAGGAGTGCTATGAAATCTGCTATGATATTATGGTTGCAGAGCAAACGGTTTCAGTGTGACAGTTCCATGGTTCTAAACTAAAAATAAGATTTTTCAAGCGGACGTATTTTTTGTGTCATTGGGCCACAGTATCATTCCCTTGCTCCCATACAGTGTCATCTTATTCCTATAGAAATAGCTTGGGCCAAGGCAAAATAGCCGAAACAGACTAACAGGGTTTTTTGATAAAAATACAGAAAACGTAGAAAATGATCAGTGGGAGAAAGACGGAGTAGCTGAAAACACTGTTTACGTTTCATAAGCTAAATATGAACTGAAAATAACATTTAAGTTCCGCTGTTTTGAGTGACTTCTTTGCTTTAATCTAGCGCGAATACACATTCCAAGGTGGGCACTACTATCGTAAGCACGACCAGAAGCACAACTCCAGCTTCAGATATTGCTGTCTACCTGGAATTGTTTACTGACGTACTGACTCGTTGCATTGCTGCCAGAGACCATCGGCTGGTGAACAAACTATACGTACTCCTTGGTTCAAAAGTGGTTTGCCGTTTGTTTGCGGTATTTACCTGTTCAATTCTCCAATTTGTCCTGTGCTACAAAAGTGGTGCTTATAAATTCTACGAGATATCGCATCTTTAACTACATCCTGAGTCAAAAAACGTAAATATGTAGTCCAAAATGTCGCAGATGCCTTGTAGCACTTATATCTAATGCTCAGGAAAAGTGACAGTTTTCTCTTTGGGTAACAAGCTAGGTTTGTAGTGTCTGCAGACACTCGTGCGCATGCGTGGCCTCATTAACCCAAACTCTTGTGCATTTAAAACGAATGTACACTTAAAGGATAAAGATGAGCAGATCAACTGCGCATACAATTAAAAAAGTGTATGTTTGTTTATCTGTTTGTGTGCTTGTATTAGGGGCGCCACTCCCTTCATACCCCCTGGGATTACAAACAAAGGAAAGTCGACTCTGGCGGGAATGGAAACAAAACAACAACGCGATACTTCCTTTCTTCTGTACGTAAATGCCAGAGAAGACTATAGAGGAGAAGAAAAATGACAGGAAACTATCTCTCCCTGTTCCTCTGATGCAGGGAGAAAAGAGGTAAAATCATGTCAGGAAGAGAAGTGGGATTTTTTCCCCCCACCACATGCTAATTTCACCGCATGCATCTCAATTCATATTAACGGTTTAGGGTTGTTAAAAGAACCACCAAGACTTAGCGGTTAGCAATACTGGGGGAAAGAAGAGCAAAAGGGTAAGATATGCATACAACGCCTTCTTACCCTAACGTATTTTAAACTAGAAGCCATTAAAGGAAATAGTAAGCCTACTTTTCGAAACGCAGCAGCGGTTTCGTAATACATAAAACTTAGAAAATCCAAAACTTTAGCCAATCAGCTTATCCACTATTGTTTATCTAAAGTTTCCTATCGAAATAACGTGGCCCTTATTTTTCCTCACTTGAAGATTTACTTTCGTCCCATACTGCGGGCACCTTTTCCCTTTCCTTTTCCAAGAGATCTGCAATTATGTTTAGGATGCCTCTACGTAACTTCTCTCTATATGTGGAGTCTATTTTCTCTTTTTCATTTTAGTTTACTTGGAATCGGTATCATTCTCTCATTTATCCTCATTCTAATTCCAAAATGATCTCTTAGGCTACGCCCATTTACCGATTTTGAAACTTAATTTGGAAAGCCATTTATATATATATATATATATATATATATATATATATATATATATATATATTCTTATTCAGTTCCAAACCACACAATAGAGTTATTACTTTCTCTACTACGTATAGTAAGTAGGGGAAGTATTGTATTCGACCCAAAAATGTTATGTCAAGATTTCACCGAAATATATGTTTTGAGGTCTCCTGAATCAAAAGAAGCATTTTTAGTAACATTTACGTGTGTGTGTGTCTGTGTGTGTGTCTGTGTGTGTGTCTGTGTCTGTCTGTGTGTGTGAGTGTGTGTGTGTGAGTGTGTGTGTGAGTGTGTGTGTGTGAATGTGTGTCTGTGTGTGTGTCTGTGTGTGAGTGTGTGTGTGTGAGTGTGTGTGTGTGTGAGTGTGTGTGTGTCTGTCTGTCTGTGTGTGTGAGTGTGTGTGTGAGAGTGTGTGTGTCTGTGTGTGTGAGTGTGTGTGTGTGTCTGTCTGTGGAGTGAGTGTGTGTGTGTGAGTGTGTGTGTCTGTGTGTGTGAGTGTGTGTGTCTGTGTGTGTGAGTGAGTGTGTGTGTGTGTGTGAGTGTGTGTGTCTGTGTGTGTGAGTGTGTGTGTGAGTGTGAGTGTGTGTGAGTGTGTGTGTGTCTGTCTGTGTGTGAGTGTGTGTGTGTGAGTGTGTGTGTGTCTGTCTGTCTGTGTGTGTGTGAGTGAGTGTGTGTGTGTGAGTGTGTGTGTGTGTGTCTGAGTGTGTGTGAGTGTGTGTGTGTGTGTGTGTGTGTGTGTGTGTGTGTGTGTGTGTGTGTGTGTGTGTGTGTCTGAATAGCATATCTCAAAATAAAAAATTCTATTAAAAACTAATGTGGATATTTAGGTTTAATATCTTTCAAGGATGCGACACGAAGATTTTGAAGAAAACTCCTCCAACCTAAGCTATTCTTTTTTGAAAACTTCGATTTTCTCAAAACTGGCTCTAACGATTTTGTTTAAAACACCATGTTCAAGATATTTTAATGGCAAATGAAATGTATGTTTTTAATTTCCTGGCAACATCCCATGTAGTCCTGTTTATTATTGAAGACTTTTGCATAACCGGTAAATAGAAGAGATAGATAAAATCTTACCATAAAAATGTAGATCTCGTTAAAAAACACAATTTATGTCAAATAGATCTTTATTTGTGAAGTGAACCATGTCTGAGATATTCCTTACTATTTGTCAGAATTTTACAGTACTTATAGATGGTTCTCAAATGGTCGGGCATTATTCATTGTTTAACATCTCTTGGTCATGCAAAGAGAACGGAATTTCAAAGTCATCATATAGCGACCACTGTTAAAACATTTCACCTTCGCTTAAAGCCTACCGTATTGCCCTTGTACCCATAAGAACATTAGCAATAAAATAATTTCTACAAATGTTTATTTTGATTAACATGAAGTAAATAGAGGAAAAAGTGTTTGTAAGAATAGTTTGTGGAAGAGTAGAGAAAGTCATGTGAGTGTAACACATCAGATATTTTTTGCAATATGTTTAGAAAATTGTTTAAATCTCATAAGTTTTAATTGTTTATCAAATGAATTTATATTGATGTAATATATTTTCTGTTTTCTTTTTTTTTTTTTTTTCTTTTCTTTTTTTTTTTGTGTTATATTTAATTTCCTTGGTAGTTGAACGTAGGCACTTGCTCCAAATAAAATTTTGATATCGTGAGTTCTCCGGAAATATGCCCTGTTCAGGTCTATTTATTTTAAGTTGCCTTTTAACCACGTGGCCATATCGCTACGGATCTGTTTAGGTCTCATTCCTGTGTCATGCCATCTTGGGTTCTCATACGACCACAGATGCCTTAGCGGTAGGCAAGAGTACCTCTGTTTCTGTGACTGGCAACTCTAGGCAACTCTATCGCTGCTTCTAATATCCTGGGCATTAGGGTGCCGTCCAGTCTACCTTCTCATTATCAGTGGACATGTGGAAGAGGATTCCTATTACCATCTGTTTTCTGTTTTGCTATGGTTTTAGACTTAACGTGGAACTTTGGGTCATGATATTAAATATTCAATTCGATTATTACTTGTTTATGCCAAAAAACTTACTACTGGCCTTTAGCATTACCACCTGAGCCACTGCTCTCGTTTTGTTAGATACACCGCGTGAACTATTTCACTGTCTTCGTTTCAAGTATTGGCATTTAAATTCAATATATTTCAAGGGTGACACATGACTAAGGAATATTAAGAATAAAATAACACTGAAATGTAAATTGTTGGTCTTTTTTCTTTTTCTCAAACATGGCTGCAGTGATTTTGATTAAAATACCAGAAGGTTAAGATGTCTGCATGACTAATAAAATGCATATCTTGAATTTGTATAAAGAATTGACAAATTTTCATAACTCTCAATGTATTTTGTGCAATGTTTGATAAAATGATGATCTCTAAGATATACGCAAAACGTATTGCACAAAAATGCAAATCCATTTCCTTAAAACACACAGTTTAGCTGAAATAAATTTTTGTGTCGTTATCAATTCTCTGGAAATTCTTTCTTGTTTGTTTGAATCTCCAAATATTTCATACTTATTTAAGCACTTAGTTATCATTTTCTTTCTGATTGTCATGCAAAGAGTATGAAATATCAAAACTATTACTACACGACCCGATTTTAAAGATTTGACATTAGCTTCAGCCTCCTGTAACTACAACTAAATGTGCAATCATAACATATTTGCAAGCGTTTATCACGATTATCATGAAGTAAGAATCATGTACAACAGTGGTTAGATAATTCATATCAATAAGAGTTTCTGGGGTTACCAACCGTACGATGACGATAAAGCCAATCACTGACGTAGCGTCGACGACCACCACTGTTTACTTCAGTTTCAGTTTTCTTTATTAAAAATATATTTTTCTTGGTGCCGGCACAGCACACCCGGCTTACAGGCTATAACTTACATCTTGATATAATTAACTAAATTAACTTGGGATTGTCTTTTTGGTTTTTTGGAAAACCCATTAGATCACCGAGATCAGTGTTTTTGTTTTTTTTTTGTTTTTTTTTTGTTTTTTTTTAAATTCTTGCATGTTTTCTGTGCTTCGGCTCGCCTCTTCTAATGTTCGCGATCACGTAGCTTTGGTGATTCCTAATGCGCGCTCACTATGCGGAAGCTCTTTTTGTGATTACCTCTGAGATAGATGGGATCTTGGTTTCTAGATGTAGGGTTTGGTTCCCTGCCATGGCAGGGATTTGAAGCACGATTCTTTAGCTTTTGGGTTCCATTACTCGACAAAAACTCTAAATGCATACTACACTTTCTCATTTGCGTCACATATCTGGGTTAACCTGCAAGGCAATTTCAATTAGCCGAAATATGCCACACTAAAGCCAATTTCCTATACGCAGATACTTCCATTTCCCGGGCCTTCTACGAACCTCTCTATTAGAGATATAATTTAACTGATAAGGGTTCCTTTCTGCTTTCCAACCCTGATCTACAGTCAACCAACAATATCACATATAATATCACGCTGTACATGTGAATTGCACAATATGATTAAAATACTCTGCACTTTCAATGCTGGTTGCTGATATAATTTATTTCAGATTGTTAATTTAATATGCTTCTAAAGGTGATAAAAGATAGTATTTTGAAATATAGAAGTCTCATGGAGATAAAATGAACTATGACAGACACAAAATTTAATGACGGCTGATAGCTGATCACTCTTTACTGTTATACAAATAAGTTTTGTGTGCGCAAATGATATTTATATCACCAGCTTTACAACGTGATTGCATAGAATGTTTAACTATACAACACCGCAAAGCGTGGCAAGCCTCTGATTTGAATCTGTGTTGATCAGCTTGTCCTGCCACCCGCCATTAAATTTTGCCTGCCATAGCCCACAACTTGAATGAATAGGTCAGCATGGAAGTAACTATAACCATTCGGCCTAGAAGGCAAGTTCATCGGCATGTAGGAGAGGTTTACGGGGATGAAAAATCTGTGTAGCATTTACAGAACTTTCTCGACTCACTCTTGTATAAGCTATTCTCGCACCGCTTGCTCTTATATCTACTTCCTGTTAATCGAGAGAAATCTTTGTCGGAATGGTTTTATTGCGCAATATTTCCTTGTAAGTACAATGGGGATAACAGAATAGAGTAAGGTTAAGCGACAGTCCAACATTTTAAGAGCTGTTCTTTATCTGAGCGCTTTAAAATTTTGTTCTCTTTAGATGAAGATGAGAAAAATCGGGGGACGAATAACCAATTTTAATTTGAGAAAAGTAAAGTTACTGAAAAAGACAAACCAATAACAAGGGATACCTTAGAGATGTTCAACTCCATAAGAAAAATGATTTCACACAATTTGTTTGCTTAAAGGAGTTTTATTTTGAGTAGTAACAGTTTGTCTATATTTTACGGTCTGCCAGTTATCAAAAGTAATTCAGAATGAAGAGCATTTCAGGTAATATTCCCAGAAAGTTCAAGATGTACATTTAAATTTCTCATGATAATATCTTAAGCATGTATTGAAACAAAATTGTTAGGGCCATTTTTGGGAATCAAATTTTACGGAACATTTTCCATGTAAACGATATTCGGAAGGTTTTCTTGGAAGCCTACGTGTCGCATATTTGGACGATGATGCACTTAAGTACCAAGCTCGGTATATAACCGCACAACAGCGGACGGAAGGGGGCCAGTCTGCTTCACACCACATGCCGGGCCGGCGAGGAAGAAAAGGTGTTCAAGGTCAGACTGCCTTGCAGAAACAAAGGGGACTTTTCTAGCGCCTTCTCGAGAGTTCTGAGTCATTTCCGGTGCGTGTGTGTGACCTCGAGAAAGATCAGAGGGATGTCATCCCCCATATATACGGATACCAGGCAGCAATAAAGTGAGTTTACTTTTAGAGTTAGAGCTACGGTCATGAGTCAATATGTCAGTGAGCGTGAGCCAGCTGTGCGTGTATCATCTTGAAAGTTTCGTCGGTGCGTCGAAAGAAGATCAATGAGTGTCGAGTGTTCAGTGCACCGTAGTTCACTGTATGAGAGACAGAGTAAGTGAAGAAAGACACTGAAAGGACAGAGCAAGGCTATGGGAAGAACAACTGTGAGTTGTGATAGCCCGAGAGACTGTAGACTGTGTTAACGACGAGAATACAGCTGTTTATTTGTGGTACAATTTTTGACGACAGTAAACTGATAGAAGTGTAACTGGACTGGATTTTGCCATTTTGTTACAGCAAAAAGGAATTGTAGGTGCTAGTCGAACGCGTTAATAGCCTAGAATAGCTCTGTAGGTGCGCTCAGGGGATTGAAAAGCACGTGAATAACATGAAAGATATCTACGCACTCGTTGACCATCTGAAAACGGAAGGACTGGAACACCACCATCACTTCCCTAATGCGAGGCATATGACGGAGCTGGTCGAGACGACCAGTTCTGAGGAGGAGCAATGTCAAAGTCACCATTCTTTCCGTTACTTTCACTTATCAAAGCCATTAGTACTGTTAGACTGTGTCTTGATTGCCATGGAAAATCTAGAATTTTCTGAGCACTTAAAGAATCTATAACAAGTCCACCCAAAACTTGAAGAGGAAGATCAGAGTTAAGTGAGGAGCGAAAAACGCGTAGACTGCGCGGAAGAACGAAGAAAACTAAAGGAAAATGAGACCCTAATTTGAATTGAGCAAACGAATAATTATTGCTTGAAGTCGTTATAAATAAGTCTTCTAACCAGAACAAAAGATATATAACATAAAACTTTCAGTTCATTAATAAGGAAGTACTTTCCTAAGTTCTGTATCATTATAAGTAGGGTTCAGATTTTTAGGTGCTAAAACTTGGGAAGTATCTATTTTTTATGTGCTGCAAATGTCAAAAATATATGCCAAAACAAATAAAATATATTTTAAGGATTTGAATGGCTCAGCTAATACATATATACGTGGTACTCGCCATACATCCCTGAAAGGTATCACGAAGCACAGTGTAAAAGTATACGACCAGATGGTCCCTTAATTTTCCATCCTGAAAGATTGACGATTGCCACGACTCTCGAATGTTTGTTACCATTTAAATGTTGTGTTATTACTTGGGAACATCGGTCTGCTGTTATAGCTTTACCACATTACTGACAATACATAATTTTACTACCGCAACTGAAAACACTCAAATTCGACAGCATATTGTTGCACACGGTAACTTGCAGTACTTTGCACTCTGGCACGTTTAACTCACTGTGAAATCAAAACTGTCTATATGTTATTTTCCAACATCGCAACACAGCTAGAATATTGCGTAACTTTGCGGATTTAAAAATGAGTTATTGACTACGCTGTTTAATGGACACCTGCAGGTATCAGTGTACAGACTAGCATGAGGTGAAGTGGTAACAGATGCTTAATCAAGCACATGACAGTTGAGGAATTCCCAGTTCTTATCTTGCGGGCTCATGTAGTTTGAGGAAGCAGGGTGTTTGTAATTCCTCCAACTGAAGGGACACTGTACCTGACATATTAGTTCTTCCAATAATGAACAACATATTGAGAAATCTGGCTAAGTAATTGAGCATTGAAGAAGTGGATGGTGGCCGGGCCGTAGCCGAGTGGTCAGACCATTCGCTTCTCACCAAAGTGGCCCGGGTTCGATCACAGGCAACCGCATTTGGGATTTCTGGTGGACGAAGCGGCGCAGGGGCGGGTTTCCTCCGGATTCTCCGGTTTCCCCCACCATTTCATTCCACCGGTGTTCAATCTTCACTCTATGTATCACCAGTGGCACTGTCTGTGGTGCCGTCTGCAGTAAAAGCGGGCGTTAAACACTACAAAAAATGAAAAATAATTCTGCTGCTTCTTCTATGTGAATTTATGCAAATTTGTCATTATATTAAAACGAGGTTTACTTCTTCTGTTTTTTGTGTAATTTATGTGAACATCTGAAAATATTTATTTACATAAAGAAATCAGAATACGTGTTTTTATGTGCAATAAAACTAAAATGTTTGCTCCGGTAAGAATATCCAAAATGTTAAACGCAGTTTCAAGTTCGTATAGGACGCAGACAAAATATGTATTTACCTAAAAATCCGAGTCCTAATTATAAGAATAGCATGTGATTTATAAAGCACTGCGATGCAGACAAATGTCTATTTGAACGGTAAACCTACGCTTTAAAAAGCACACTTTGGTGCTATCTGTAAGGTCTGTTTGCCAAATGTCTTGCTTCGAAGCCGACAACTGTCGGAAAGTGGGCTATAAAGGGTTATTCTGTAGTGTTTGAATGGTTAATAAGGCAAGCGACTTTGTATTGTGAAAGAGTTTGCCTAATGATTACCCTAGAGCTGTCATAGCCTCGACAGTGTGCGGGGATTTCCCTAGCCCCAGCGTGCCAAAAGATTAGCATAATGGAAAAAGTTTTTGGTGAAGCTCTTGGTAATGTCACTAGCTCCCTCCCCTCTCCTCATTTCAACTTAGAGTCACAGTAATTAGAAGAGTTTTTTCTTTCCACCCTCTCTTCTTCTCCAATCTCCACCCCTTTACACCCCCTTTCTCTAATATTTGCTTTTGCGTTAAAAAAACGAGGAAAGTATAAAAGAAGATGAGGTAAGGAGGGTGAGGAAAGGAGTAAACGATGCAAGAGGCGGTAAAGAGTAGAGACGATAACGTAAGGGCTTATTGCATATTCACCCCCTTTCTATGCACATTTACCCCCTTCTAGCCACAAGTAAATAAGTACATCCGTTTCACAAGAGAGCGGGGAAAAGGTAGCAATTCACAAGTCGAGACAACGTAATGCAATGTAATTATCAGAGCCATAGGGAGAATGGTGTGTCTTTCTATTGTATTAATGGATTGGGCTGCATTTCTGGAAGCCACACAGTGGAAGTTGCCTTCACAACTATATACTGAAGAACTCCATGTAAAATATTATATTGGGATGAGGTTTTATGTACACGCTTTAAAATACGATAGGTAGTATTGCTTTATTCGGAGCCGGGATACTGTGACAAAAACGACAAAAGTTCAATCCAATTACTTTTTCTTACTTTCTTTTCTTCTAACTGAATGCATAACAGCACAGTTCTCTTTTACTGATGTTAACACAGTCTACAGTCTTTGATGATATTACAACTCACAACTGTTTGCTTCTCATAAACTTGACTCACTCCTTTCTGTCTTTCTTCACTTTCTCTGTCTCAAACAGCTGAATTTGACGTCACAATCACTCAACGCTCATTAGCTGCTTCGCTATTTTCTTTTCGAAGCGACTGTACTCACGCAGCTGACACACACACACACACACACACACACACACACACACACACACACACACACACACACACACACACACACACACACACACATACGTACACATATACACACACACACACACTAAAACTAAAAGCTGACTGACTCCCATCTGTAACTAACTGCTGCTGCTGCTCGTTACCTCGCCTCCTTTATAGCGTGGATGACGTAACATGGACCTTTTTCGAACTTCACCTTCCTGTAATCCCTACAAATCCACCGGCTGCCGGGCACTTCTCGAATAATCCAGAAAAACCTTTGTGTTGCCGCTCTGATTGTTGTCAGGTGTTTGCTCGCGCTGAGTGGCGTGGGGAGGCTGAGCTAGAGCACTTGTGATATACGCCGCGCCTGGTATGTCGTGAGAAGTAATTTGGCCCCGACCGTTCCTTGCTGTGCGCCGGGGCCGGCGTCACACTACTTATGCGGTGCAGAACAAATAAAGAAGCATATCCACACCAACCTGAACGACATATTCCCTTATATCATTTATTATGAAATGATCCACTTAGGTATATGTTTCTCTTGGCTAGATTGTCAAAACAAATTCTTCAAACCTGTACATCACATAACTAACAACCAGAGTAAAAGCAATATTAAAAAATACAGAAACCATTTTTTTTCCCCTTTTCCTTGCACATCGAATATCGAATGAAAATCATAG
This sequence comes from Tenodera sinensis, assembly GCA_030765045.1. Taxonomy (NCBI): domain Eukaryota; kingdom Metazoa; phylum Arthropoda; class Insecta; order Mantodea; family Mantidae; genus Tenodera; species Tenodera sinensis. Next base: position 312,952,699 of record CM060964.1, read on the forward strand.
TCTGCCGTGTATATTTCACTTCTAGAGCCACAATTTTTAGCCACCTTAATGTGTACATTGGGAGTGCAGATTGTTTTATTCTCGTTCCGGGCAAATACACTCACGACATAACTGAGACCTCTAAACACAATGCCGTTCCAAAAATGTTGGCTTTATTCATCACAATATTTTATATTTGAATGCTCACAGAGAAATTAAGAGTTACAATTAGATGCCTTTTTGAGCAATTTAAATCCATTTTCAGAAAGAGATTAACTGCTAACATTGTGACTGAGTGAAATACGGCGCAAATTGATGCTAGCCCTCTCACATTTTTGGGACGGAAGTCTGTTTGTAGGCGAAACTGGCACATATAACCTCGAATGGTGAAGATGCGATATCTCAAAATTCACAACTATCTCAGCAAATAACTAACAGCACAGGAATATGAGATTTTAGACTCGCCGAAAATGAAAAACCTAACCTGTAATAATGCCAACAATGCTTTCCAGATCAGCGATAAATTCTCGAAGCAGGAAGTAATTATAGAATTTACCTAGAGGATTTGAAAATCGAGAGTGGCATTTGTTTCGCCATTTCACGAATAAAATTAAGTTATTTTCCCAAAAATTATAATCATAATAAGGACACAAAATATGTATATTTATTTTTTATAATGTAATTGGGTTGTTTTCGTGAACAAGTTAGAATCGTATGATTGTAACTTGGTTATTTTTACTTTCTCTACTGGTAAGTAGAGGAAGTATTGTATTCCACCCAAAAATTCGATGTCGAGATTTCACCGGGAATGTTTTGAGACCCCTGAATCCAAAAAGAAAAACATTTTTTGAAAAGGTTCGGCCGTCCGCGCGCGCGCGCGCGCGCGCGTGTGTGTGTCTGTCAGTTTGTGGCCAGCATAACTCAAAAACGAAAAGTCGGTTAAAAACCAAAGTTGGTATTTAAGTTTAATGTCTTTCAAGGATTTTTACTCTGAATGACTTCGGAATAACTCGTAAACCGTAAGAGATAGACAAAATCTTACTACACAAAAAGGTAAATCTCCCTAAAACAGACAATTTATGTCTTTCTTTTTTTGGTAGAGCGAACCATTTCGGAGATATTCCTTGTTGTTTGTGTCCGTTTCGGAATACTTACAACTTTGGTGAAACTTAAAACTTTCGAGAAATAGGACATCGTTATTCATTTTTTTATATGTTAAGTGTGCAAAGAGAACGAGATCTCAAAGCTTTAAAGGATTTGACTATCGCTCAAAGCCTCTGTATTCCCATATTCCCCTTGCACCTACAAGGAAATGAGCAAAGATAATTTTTACAAATGTTTATCTTAACTAACACGAAGAAGATATAGGAATAAGAGTTTGAAAGAATGGTTAGTACAGGAGTAGATTAAGTCATGTGAGTGCAACACATCAGATTTTTTATCTATGATTGTAAGAACACATCTAGTATAAGTTATGGCTTTCTTCATATAAAAGGGGCTGATAAATTTTATTCTATTAGCTGTGACTTTCCGCTTTGCTTTCACAGTGCATTCCTTGTACTCGTCTACAATTGAATTTCTCATATAGGTGCTCCAAACTTCAGCATCTTGGTGTTGAGTCTGTGCCACATAATACTCCAAGATCTTCGGACTATTAAAAAGGGAGGATGTGTTTTTATGGTCCAAAGGGTGAGGTAATAAAAATCTTTCCATAAACAATGAGTAGCATCATGGCCGTGATTGGTTGAAAAACAAAATTCCATTAAACGTGATTGGTCACTGTCTCCCATTTGGAGCATGAGCGAAATAGCCAAAGTCAATGACCGCAATGGAGTTTAAGACCATGGTAACATTCGAAGGCAAAGAATGAAACTACCTTACTATTGTGCATGTGAACGCACATAGTAAGCCTATTTTATCAGTGAGAAATGAATAAATTATAGACTCTTCTTATTTTTTAGCATACTTTAAAGGCGAAACATGTGTTGATGGCAGGCAGGCACAGCACAGAGATGTTCCTGGAGTCTCCACATTGTCTATCCCAGCAGATCAATGTCGTCCTCCGTGGTCTAGAGGTAACATGCTAGCCTCCGGTCGGGGGTTCAAACCCAGGGCAATGTATTTTTTCAGGCGCAAAAATTCTTAGCATAGCTTCCCTCGGAAGGAAAGCAAAGCCGGTGGTCCCGTGTCGTAGAGAGCCTCGAGCCTGATAAAGAGGCCTCTGAACAAAATTAAACGAGCCACTGAGAACCACAGCAGTTAGAGAACGTCCACAAATAACTTTCCAGCAGAGCCATGGCCTGGCAACCAGTTAAAACGATAAAAGCACCCTTGGTCCAGACGGTTTAGATGCTTAAACCTGATATTTCAATTATTCTTTCATCTGTGTGCTACCTATGTCTCAAAATAAAACATAGCTCTGTATTTAACGGCATAAAAGTACTCGGGAAAAGTGGCATTTGGCTAATATGTTTCATAGGATCATTTCAAGATTTTTTTAAACCAAAGGTTCCGCAAATTTAACCATAAGATTCCATTTCGAAACATGAGCCAGAGATGTTTGAGACTAGTATTTGCGTAGGTAAGGATAAAACATTTTCCTTATATTATATTTTTGGATGCATGCCCAAAACACTCCTCTAGTCATAATCTTTAATACTTCAACATTGTGGCTGATAGAAAATTTAATGACGGGTGGCTCAATACAACATCGAATCAGAGTTTTGCCATGCCTTGCGGTGTTGTATAGTTAAAATCCTGTGAAATCACGCTGTAAAGACGGTGATATAAGTATAATTTGCACCCACAAAATTTATTTGCACAACAGGAAAGAGAATAGCAGTTATAAGCCGCCATTAAATTTTGTGTCTACCATAGATTTGTTTTCTATAAATTAGTAAATCTTCTTCATTTTTCATGCCGTTTCTAGTTTGGAAATGAACATGTTGCGATGGTGCGGAACAAATACATAGCGACACAAAGTTCATTTCAACCTTTTTTCTCTTCCATAAACAAAGATGTGTGTCATATTTAAGAATGGCTATTCAAAATGACGTTGTGAGTCGAACATCCCTAATAACTGCAAGAATTGATCCAATCTCAAGGCATAAATAACAATGCTGAGGGAGGGAGATGGCTGTCTTCATAACTATGTTGTGCAACAGCCGCTAAGCGTTGTAATATAGGAATATGTAACATTGCCGTTGTTCATGAGCCGAAAGCATTTAGAATTTGGTTTGCTTGCGTTAAGTCAGTGAGGTGAGCCAAGACAAATGTTGGGTATAAATTTCTGTTCCTGACGGAGTGACGTTCTGCGGTGAGCGAGCGGCGTTTGTTTGCGGGAAGGAAAATGCCGTGAGATTATTAACACGCGGAATTGGCAGAAACGTCACCGCCACATTCATAAACAAACGCTGTCAAAGTTTACTTCTTCCCACTTTGTTTCTTTAAACACTCTCGGCGGGCGTTTTGTTTGCTGCACCTAGGAAGCCCATTAATCTACCCTGACATTTGTTGAGGAGGGATTTACGAGGGCAAAGGTACTAGTAATGAAACATTTATTTAATGCCTCATTTGTTCGGTTAACTTTGTCTAACAGCTTCAGTGCTGTCATGTTTCAAAACCTCGCCTTGCTGCGATTTGTTTCTACCAAAGTGAGTGAAACCTACAACTTAGAACTCCGAGGAGATCAACAATCTAATAGAACACAAAAGGACTTAAATAAAAGTTACATTGGAGCCATACTGTTTACAGCGTTAATTCACAATCATACGAGTGATTAAAAAACCTAAATGTCATACCATATCGGTAAGCCAGCATACTGGTGAATAGCTTGAACGACCTCCATTTTTTTACCTACTAAACATACATTTATCACCGGAAGGCCGTGAGCAGGCTGCGCTCAGTGAGCACCACCTTCCCAATCCTGATACAGTGTACTCCATATACTCCTCAAATAACATTCGTACCTACGCGAGGAACCGGAATAAAAACGCACAGGAGTTAAAATTAATTTCGAAACACGATAGATTGATAAACAAATTTCGTGAAAATTAAACGTAATATTTTATTTATTATATTATACATATTATATTACATTACGTTATACTATATTATACTGTGTTATTTCATATTATATTACATTATATTATTGTTTTATTTATAACTAGTAGAACAGCAGCTCCATCTGCGTCATTGCTTTAAGTGCATAGATCACTTATTCTATCTTTTCCCACCACCTCTTTTCCTTCCCTTATCTCTCTTTCCTTCATTCTTTGTCCCAATTTCCCATTCCCCTCTCGCTCTCCCACTGTCTCCTCCATTACTTCTTGCCTTCTTTCTTGTACTCTATGTGCAAGGCACATGTGATGTGACTATGTCACATTTTGAAAGTTGGTAGTAAACCAATTTTGTGGATGACTAATAAAAATTAAAACACAAATGACACATTTAATAATGCACCAATGTGTGTTCAATATACTACTTGTATGGTCAGAACTATAATATTGTCAGAGATAACTAAAATGTGACAGTAAACTATGCAAAACTAAGATGTGTCAGCGGTGCTGTTAACCGACAACAACAAAAAACCATATTAATAATAATAATAATAATAATAATAATAATAATAATAATAATAATAATAATAATAATAATAATAATAATAATAATAATAATAATGATGATGATGATGATGATGATGATGATGATATAACAATAATAAGAAGAATAGCAATAATAGTGATAATACTAATATGGATAATAACGATAACATTAATAATAACCTTAAAAGGCTTCGACATTTTATTCATTAGGAAGGACACTTCCTTCAAATATATAAACTCAATAACTAAGATGTTTACGTCTCTGTGCAATTTGTGCGCTTAGCTCATTAGAAATTTCTAGTTCCGGGCACATACGCTTAACGAAAAAAAAACAAAAAAAAAACACAAGTTTGTGTACCGTTAAATCATTTACTTGCATTTTAGTGTTTCTAATGTTACACGGGGAAAAAAGTATTGTTACCCAAACATGACGTGAAACTAGCACGATCTGAAACCTAACTTGCCTGCACTTGTTTTGACTATTTTGATTCCGCTTTCAGTTATTTCTTTATTATCTAGCTTGTAACTCACAAATTGTCTCGCATTTCTTTAAAAAAATATTTGATTTCAAATGAAGTGAGACAATATGTATCAAGTTGTATGTGACCAAAGTGTACGTGTACAGAGAGGAGAGAGAAAACGAATGGAGGGGGAGAGCTTCGGAAAGGGAGCTGAATAGGGAGAAAAGTGAGAGAACTAACTAAAGAGGGGAATAGGGAGGGAGGGAGAGAGAGATAAAACGAGTGAGAGGAATTCCCTGTTTGTGCAATAACGAGAGTGGAGCTGACGATTTTGCAAGTACCTAAGAATAAAAAGTTTTAAAATCTTATTTATTTTAAAATCTCGTTTTTGGCCTTAATTTATCCTATTATACATGTCAACTTCAGATATCCAAAATATAAATTAGCAGAAAATCTTCTATTAGCTTAATAATGCATAAGACAGGCAGAGAGAGTGAGAGAGAGTGAGAGAGAGTGAGAGAGAGTGTGAGAGAGAGTGACGAGATAGAACTCACTACTTAAAACTACCATAACTGAGTGTAAACTACGGCAGTTTTCCTAGTAGAATTGGTCAGTTAAGAACCTGCCGCATTACAGGGACGTTAAGTGTGTTGCATACCTCTCGGGCGTTACTTCATATCGATCACGTTCACATTTTTTGTCATGTTTTAATAGATTCCTATAGAAACCGGAAGCGCTGAACTTTGAACCATCACAAAACTGAGAGGGGGTATGTAAAGGGCCGCTTAACCTACGGAACATCAGTTTCTTCATACCCTTTTGGAAGCTCCAGTTAAGTATAATGGAGTTAAGATCGAAGATACTGATAGTGGTCACGAGTTATATTATTTTGAACCGAAAAGTACAATTTTTATCCCAATCACAGTGACCAAACTCGTGATCATTATGTTTGAAGTTGTCATTAAATTTCTTAATTCGTTGTACTTTGTATTATGTTTCTTTCCTTACTCCTTACCAATAGTGTCGGTAATCCTACCGTTTACCACGAATGTCAGATATCCAAACTAGAAATTAGCAGAAAACCTTCTTTAAATTTGATTATATGTACGAGAGACAGAGAGAGAGAGAGAGAGAGAGAGAGAGAGAGAGAGACAAAACAGCTGAAGAGTACGGCAATAATATAAGTTTGATTATATACGTTATCAGATATCCAAAATAGAAGTTAGCAGTTTGTTTACGTGCACAGATTGACACATTCAGAGAATTGTTGGCTTTGGCATCTCCAACGGAGAAGGATGCACATCACGAATCCATTAACTGGTGCCGACCAGGGAGTCGCATCAGTAGAATTGCAATGCGCAACCGAAAATGAAAGTGAAATTGGAAAGGGATACAAGTGACAACAGATACTACTTGGGGGCGAAATGCGTAAACCATATCACAGTTTATTAGACATGCGCTCCAAATGTAACAAACAAAGAGATGGGTATCAAGAATACAATTAAAACGAGAGGGACGGGGTAATAAAACAAAACAAAAAAGGCCCGCTTTCGAATACAAATTGGGGTATGTACTTACGTGCCCACATTCATACATGTTTTCATCATTAGCAACTAACCCTACAGCATCCATTACTGTAACAAGAGGGGGCACCGGGGGAGTTAGCCGTTCGATTTTGCTGGAAAGCAAAACAAGCTAAATGGGCAGTGAAATGTTTCGAGAGAGCTTCTCGACTGAAGCCCTTTCTATAATGAAACCTTGGCCAGAGGTGAAAACAATACTCCTTGACAAAATTACCTGCATGGTGTTTCAGAATACCGGCACCTCTGAGGCATGTGTCTTATTTAACAGCATCAAGTAAATTTGTTGACATGTTTCATATTTTATTCAGATATATAAATACATAAATTGCAAGTACATATATGTGCTTAACTTTCATGCATTTTTGCACATAAGTTGTTATCGTATTATGTATTCCTTTGTATAGCATGTTTGTTCTTATAACTCAGTGTTGTAGAAACGTTATATTTGTGCAGGGAGAAACAACTCTCTATGAAATTACAGGCTAGGGCACAATGGATAGTAGGATATAAACAGAGCAGAACTTCAAAAGAATTGAGAAACTTATTGAAACACACTGAAAACACGCAAGTATATATGCCATTTTATACGGCATTAATTGGTTTTGAACATGACACCTCATCCGACATCATGTTGTTTCGCATCTCCGGGTCAGCTGCTAAGAGTTCAAGGAAGCGCGAGGGTAAGGTTCGTCTTGTTCTCTTAGTTCCTGTAATCTGTATGGGTGGAAGTGCAGGTCATCACGGATGATGCGCCTCAGTGAACGATCTGACATTCCTATTGCCAAGGCATGTCTCGCGGCAGAACGTCCAGGACTTCGGATGAGTGCTTCAGGGGCCTCCTCTGCTCGCTTCGGGACTCACTGTGTCTTTGGACGTCCTGGCTTTCTCTTCTTTGCAGTAGTACGGAAATGTTGCACCCACCGTACACTCGCCCGATGATCTGGGACCTTATCATATCGTCCCAACCCAAACGGGTGACAAAACATTGGCTGTACTGTGATGAGAAACTCGTTATTTTTTAAATACGCCTCTACAGCGAATACGCGATGCTCTGAACTACACAAGGCCATAATTACAAATGGCGGTCTTTCCTCAATACAGCGCGCAAAACAATTTTGCGCGTGCGCAAGAAGCGACGCCGTGCTCCATTACTCAAATCAGGCTATTTTTTCTGCCGGACCCTGTCTAAGTATTTGAAATACTGATATATAATGTAAATATGTGTCACTTCACTTCGCGACACTTAGTTACCTTTCAAACAAGCACAGAATTTTACGGAGTAGAAGGATCCGTTTTCAATTTTGAATTATTGGAAGAACGAGGACTTAATATGACTTAAGATATTCTAGACAACTTTCTTTACCTACACAGTGTTGTTGTATCTGTTTGATTTACGAAATTGTAAACGGAGTACTTGGTTTAATTTAAATAGCTTTAAAGTTGTAGAACGGAGAAATTCAACAACTAAATGTTTTCAATTTCTTGCGATTTCTTCACGCGTTTTTATCGATTAAAATGCAGTCTGCTACAAATCGTAAATATTTACTGCTACAGCTTCGATTATTTTAAATGTTTGTTTATTCAGAATCCAATATTTCTGAGCCATACAATGTTACTTAGCCACGATATTATTCCACTTGGTCTCCTGTGGCCGTTATCGGAAACAGGTGATGGCGTCATAGTAAACAGGTATAATTGTATTGTCCTTCCCTCCCCAACTTCCGACTAGGCGCTGACTCACGGTAGACAGACCAAAGCGTTCTCACCCCCAGGTGCAATAACATGGTGATTGACTTATACGTATCTACTGCTAACACTATGTAAACTTTAAAGTGTTTCCTTTCTTACTTTTTCATCAGAGTTTTTCAGTCCTTTTGAGTAAAAATAATAAACTAAATTAAAGTACTCGACTTCAATGGTAGTACTAGTAATACGCGAATTGTATGATGTACAACTAAGTTTATAATTATTCACCAATATCATTTTTACATTATCTACCTTAACTCATTCCCATATTATAATAATGTGACGCCAGCCAAGGCGCACGACAAAGGACCGTCGGGGCCAGGTTGCCTCACTCCACCGCGGTACATGTATTAAAGGCGCTCAAGGTCCGGCTGCCTCACGCGAGAAAACACGTGACTGTCACCAGAGCGACAGAACCAAATGGAGTTTTTCAGATTATTCAAGAAGTGTCCGGTAGCCGGCGTATTTTTAGGAGTTAGAGAAATACCCACGTTACGTCATCCTCACTATATAAGGAGGCGAGCCGTCGAAAGAAGTGAGTTAAAACAGGTTTTAGTTTCAGTAGTGTGTGTGTGCACGCGCGCGCGCGTGCGTGTGTGTCAGGTGCGTGTACCGTCGCGTCGAAAGTAAGATAGCGAAGTAGTTAATTAGTGTCGGTTGATTGTATCGTCAAGGTCAGCTGTTTGAGAGATAAAGTGAAGAAACACAGAAAGGAGTGAGTCAAGGTTACGAGAAAAAAACAATTGTGAGTTGTTAATATCACGAAGGACCGTTAACGTCAATAAAAGAGAGCTGTGTATCTGTGCAAGCACTTTAGAAGAAAATAAATTGAGAATAAAGTAACTGGACTGTCAAACTGTCATTTTGTCACATTGGTGTCAGGAGTGGGATTCGTCAAATTGTCGGTTTTGCCACAGTAATAACGATATAGCCATTGCTGCAAACATTTAAGATACGGGTTAAGCATGGACATTGCGACCTTCATACAGATTTATTGCTGCTGCACACATAAGTTTCCGTGTTTTGGTTCATATATTTGGTATCCGGGCTCGCAGCCACAGCACTTCAGAAACCTGCACATTCCCTTCGAGTCTGATACAAAATTATTAACTGCCAGCTTACTTTCCAAACCCTGGTACGTGGAACGACATTCTACATTTACAAAGGGATACGTATCACTTTTGTAGAGCCCACATCTTCTGCTTGGTATTTACATAAATATGACACGCATTTGAGGGAGGTATTTACGACGTGGCTGGGACGCAATAGCACTGTTCTATATTTCTATTTCCCCTTTAACCGCACAGTGTGTTTTCTATTTTTATTTTTTCTTCTTACGTACAAATTCCCGCTTGTATGATTGCCCTTGTGCTTGTTCAGCCGCAATAAAATTTTCTTTTCACCCCCAACATTTCCGCTTCTCCAACGGTTTTAACGGACGAAACAAGACGACCACGAAACAAACGAATGCTACGTGACGTTAACATGGGCGAATGGCCATCCCGTTTTACAACCTAATTCTGTAGCAGTAGTAAACAAGAAAGAGCAAAAGAAATAGAAAAATAAATGAGATGTGTGGTTTGATCTAAAGTGGGCCCTTGGCGTAAACTTGGGTTGCATTATACAATTAGCTTGTTCCTCTGCAGACAAGCCGAATAATGAAGTAAACTAACATAGACTAGATATTTTAAGATTAATGTATAATTGTATTGGACGAAAGAGTATTGTAATCCAGAATGGTATCTATGCACCAAAAATATTTCAACTCCCAAGAGCCATTTAGGTGGTCTGCAATATTGGGGTTACATGTAATGGCAGCATATTGTGACGCTGGGCGCGGCACACAAGAAAGGAAGGACGATCGGTCTAAGCTACTTCACACCACATACCAGGCCGGAGAGCAAACAAAGTCGCTCAAGGTGAGGATGCTTCGCGCGGCTGTGTATACGTGACTAACAACAACCAGCGCAGCGCATAACAAAGGATTGCTGGTACCTTCGATGGTCATTCAACAGCCGGCGTATTTGTGGAAGTCGAGAAAGGTCCATGTTACGTCATCTTCATTAAGGAAACAGCAGAACAGAGAGCTACAGACATGAGTCGGTTAGGATGTCAGAAAGCGCGAGACAGCTGTATGTGAGTGGTACTGTCGTGAAAGATACGTCGCATCGAAGTGAAGAAATTCTAACGAGTGTCGAGTGATTGTATCGCCAGAGCTAGTGTTTGAGAGGCAACGCTACGAGAAGAAAACAGTTGAGTTGTAATATCATGAAAGACTGTGGACTGTGTTAACGTCAGTAGGAGAGAACTGTGTTTTTGTGCAAAGGTTTACAAGAAAAATAAAGTAACAGGAAAGTAACTGGACTGAGTTTGTCGTTTTGCTACAATGTATTAGCACCTCCTTCCAGAGAAACTTGTTGGTCTGGATAAAAGCATTAATTTCAAATTCAATCATTGGCATCTCTATAACGCTTGATGCAAAGGGAAATAGTTTCTTCACTTAGCACTATCATACAATTATCATAATGGATATGAGCAGTTGTTGGGAACCATGAATTTGGATAATACAAACACAGAATTATTTTGAAATCCCATTTCGTGTTATACTAAAAAATTATATTTGTGCACTCACAGCGCTTTCTCTATTCACTCTTGTACAACTTGATCCCAAGAGTGCCTATTCTTCTAACTACTTCATGTTAATCGCGGTGAAGGCTTCTAGAAATGGTTTTATTACACATTGCCTTATAGGCACAATAAGTTGCCATCCACGGATAAGGCATCACCACAAGGTAGATGATGGACTTCTTTGAAATCGTTGGGATTTTGTAGATCATACCTTTTACTTCAGTTTGTGAGAAGTAGTAATACACTACTTGCAATGGTAAAGCAATATTGCACAACTAACGAGGCGTGCAGGGTGTGGCTGGCCTGTTCGACACGTATTTGTGAATTAGACATTCTTGCAGCTAAAGAAGTAAATATATAAGGTTGTTGCTGCAACAAACAACTGAGTAAAGTGTAGTGTTAAATGCCCTAGGCAGGCAATTATGTAGTGCGTTCCTATGGAAACTATAACCTCTAAATAAGCCAAGGGGTCTCTCAGGCCTCTAGTAGGCCTCTACTTTTGTTGGACCTCTGTATGTTTATGTTTGTATTCTGTTATATTGTATCGCTTAGTAGAGTGGAAGAGAAGGCCTCAAGGCCTTAGCTCCTACCAGGGCTAATAAATAAATGAATGAACTAACGAATAAATAAACATACAGACATCAGACAGACAGATAGACAGACAGGCAGACAGACAGACAGACAGACAGACAGACAGACAAACAAACAAATAAATAACTAAATAAATAAAGGAAGGAACGAAGGAGCGAACGAACGAAGGAAGGAGCGAAGGAACGAACGAGTAAATAAATAATAAAATAAATAAATACCAGGATTCCTCAACTCGATATTAATGATCAACAAACAAGGCGTTTTATTCTAGAGTTTAGCATTTCTGAGGGAAAATTTTAGTAAGACAGAGATCATATAAAATCATTAGAATTATCATTACAAATTTGGTTTAGTTTTATGGGGATATACATTTGAGGGGAGGATTCTTCTCAGTAAGGAGGGAAATTAGGTTATATTATTGCTACTATTTATTTCATCGGTCGCTATTCAATACTGATCAGTTCAGTTCGCAGCCCATGTCAATTTGAATCAATCACTGTCAACTGTCACTGAAACCTTGTGGAAATGAGATTGTCGCACCTGCTTCTCAATTGTTTGGAAATTGTCGCAGCTGATTCGCAACTTTTTTTCAACTTTGGAAGCCAAAGAAACGAAGAAAATTTTCTTAAATAACACAGCTCATGTTACGATATAACATTGGCCTGATATAAATTAGCTATTAAATAATATTATAAAAAATAACTATGTTGTTTACTATTTATTAGTATTAGTTTTTAAACACTTCATTCGTTGAATAGTCTTAGCAAGTACCACTCGTGGTTTTATCTTGTTCGGATAATTTCACTGGCGCCTTCGACCATTTTTAGTAGTGTTTAACGCCCGCTTTTACTACTACGGCACCGCAGGCGGTGACGCTGATGATACATGGAACGAAGATGGAGCACCGGTGGAATGAGATGGCGGGGGAAACCGGAGAACCCGGAGGAAACCCGCCCCAGCGCCGCTTCGTCCACCACAAATCCCACATGCGGTTGCCTGGGATCGAACCTGGGCACCTTCGGCCATATAAAACTCTGATGATATTATTGTTGTTATTTTGAACATTAGTTTGTTAGAAGAAATGAGAAATTATGTGAATTTTATGGGCATTTTTCCCGACAGTGGGGGATTCGAAATAAAGTGACAACTTAACATCTGGTCAAGTGTCATGTATTTGATTACTTTATCTAGAAGGCAAATCTTTTTCATTGACTTGAATTTGATTTATATTAATTCGAATTTATATTTGCTTTTGAAGTTAGGCGCCGTTTCGGAATTTAGCACTTGGTACTAAAAGTGCAATATGCGGCAGTATAGTGCCTTGTTTTCAAACACAACGTACATAACATGCTCTTTATTTTTATTTGCAAAATGTCACAAACAATGTTCGAGGTTTGGAACTCAATGAGATTATCTCAAAATCTCTTGTATTTGCCCATAATATTTTAACACCACAGTTATTATTTGTATACAGTAACGTACTTAGAAAGTAGTAGGTGTAAACAAAAACTGTGAACTGTCACATTCATATGGCTTTCTCCTAAAAACTACACTACAAAACCTTACTATTTATTTACTTGTTAAATGTTTGCAAAATGACTTCAGAGGGATAAGTTAGGCTGAAGCGATGGATATTTAAAATCCGGGTCATTGTATAATAGTCTTAAAGCTGCACTTGATTGTGAGCTGGAAAAACCGAATGCCATCTTAACACTTGAAGAAAGAAGTACTGGAAAATTCAAATCAGTAATAAAGAATATCTTGGATATGGTTAATTCTATAAAAAACTTGACGTAATCTAATGAGATCTACAATTTTGTATACTAAACTTTTTGTGTAACTGTTAAGGTGTGCTAAGTTCACCTCCAATCCGTTGTCTTCGCAAAAATTTTAAGATGCATGTTTTATTATTTTCAATTCTTCTAAATATAGATATATGATATGTTAACCAAAATTCAGAGCTATTTTTGAGAGGAAAAAGGTGCAACAATTTGTTCATTTTACGGGCAGTTGGGGGTAAAGAACCTGAGAACCATGTTTGGTACTTAACCGATTTCCCATTTTTGAGTTCTGTTGTTCTCTCTCTCTCTCTCTCTCTCTCTCTCTCTCTCTCTCTCTCTCTCTCTCTCAAACCTTTGCAAAAAATGTTTTATTCAGGGTTCACAAATCGGTATTTCAGGTAAGGTCCTCGTATCGAATTGATAGGTTAAATACCAAGACCACTTCCAATAGTTCCTCTACTTATCTATCACACATACGAACAGAGTGGAGAAAGTAGATATGCATGTATTAGAGTATTTGAACATTCGGAATTCTTTAATTTTCATTTGGAAATAAGTAGTCTGGTCATCTTTGTGAAACGTTTTATTATTCAACAGGGACATTGATAATCGTCCTGAGATAATAAAACTGTATGTGTTGTATTGTTTAGGACCGCGTGTCGGAGCAACAGATGCAGTATTAATGTGAGGCAATATATCTGTATGTTACATCAGAGACTCAAGCTGCCACACAACCCATAAACAAGCGCGCAAAGTTCACGCTCCCTGTACGTATCTGGCCCTCAGGGGTAGTCCAAATTAACCTGTTTTTGGGACCTCACTTGACAGTTTTATTCCGATACCATTAATATTTTCTGTCCTGGCGTTATCTCTATCACAAGGTAGCTTTTTTTAACAGGTGGGTACTACAGCTAGTCACATTAACTCTCAGAAAGTTCAGATTTTTATAAAGTCAAGGGAGGTGTTTAGTTTCCATATTTATGGGAGCAAATTTAGACATTGCCTCCTTAGGTCCAGAAAGATATGGTAAAGGTTTCAGGAATTCTCCTACACTGCTAATAACTCCGACAGAAAATGTTGAAAGTAACATTTGAATACTGGCTCTGTCACTTCAAAACTGCTTCAGCACGCGACCCCACAGTGTAAAGGAACCACTGGTATCTATATAGATCATGCAGTCGAGTGCTTGGGACCATGCCGATAAAAAGCATAGAGGTTATGTTGGTGAGGAAATACTAAACTCCCTCTGCCAACCCCACACCAGTTCTGGGATTCTATATGGTGTCTGTTTTACTCGCTCCTGAACCTGAAGCGGACCTGTGCTCGTAGGCTAATGTTAGAGTACTCGACTTGTGATATAAAACAAATAGTAGGTATATGGAGTCATCTAGCAGCCGGTGTGAACTGCCATTGCGAGGTATTCCCTGCAGCCTCTCCTTTTGACTCCTTCCCTCTTGCTGCTCACCTAGGTCTGACCTTTATTCATAGACCACCGAGCCAAATGGCTCCACGTTAACGTGTGAGCCGCGCATTCGGGAGGTCGTTGGTTCGCTTCCCGTGGCCGACCTCCCTAACCCACGGATTTTTCGAAGGTTTTCCCGGGTCACTAGGCGAATGCTGGGAAGGATATTTACATCCCCGAATTTCCTGTTCCACCATTTCACCTCACTTCTCATTTCACTTCACCTTTCATCTCATTGGTTGTTTCAGGGTTCTGATGTGAGCGGAAGTTTCGGCGTGCATAGCAGGTCCTTGCTCTCTGTAAATACTCGTCTTCTGGATCCGGGGAGGTCTCAGAGTTCCGGGCGCCAAGGAACCTGTGAGTCTGAAGGGGGAGGAGAGTAATTATTAGGGACCCTGCTCTCTGCTGTCGTACCACGGTTAAATTACCTTCAGGATTGTAAACGTATTTTCACGTGGTTAATTTGATTCTTATCTGGTTTTGTACCGATTGCCCCCGTAAACAGTAGGGAAGAAATTATAAAATGAACTATATTTTTCTTCTCCTGACAATGACATTCTTAACCATTCTGCTTCCCTTTTCCTAAGAATTTCTATATTAGCTACATTCTCAGCTTGTAAGAGATTTGGGTGGCTCAGTTACATACTTAGGAGGTAGCCTACTGGCCGCGGATTCTAATCCGGCCCGGACCTATGGCTTTCCAGTGTGCTTAAAAGGGACAGCCCCGTGTCAGTAGATTTACTGCCATGTAAAAGAATTCTTGACGAAATTCCGGCACACATGCGTCGCTGATATGATCTTCACAATTATAATATTCAAATTTAATTTTGTACAGGATCATTAAAGTGATGAAGTTTTCGATTTGGCGAATGGGTTACTTGGGATTGACCCCTTGTTCGTCATCGAAAGTTGGTAGTACTATCTCTGAAATTAAGTGTTTCGCACAGTGATGGAACAATCCCACTAGATCTCATGTGTGCTTTACTAGGTGAGGATTGTGTATGATATGTGTATAGTCTGGGTACATCTCATAGTTTACTACAACTGTCCTTGGTGGCTTATAAGTCCTTCATTGTTATGTATGTATGTATTTTCTGCAAATAGGTATTACCCGGTGGCAGAGTTAAATGTACAAATTAAGGTTACAAACAAAGTGCACAAACAATAGTAATACAATCATAATACAATAAAGAACAATAATAAAAATATAGATGAAATGCACTAAATACTAATTAACACTCATTAATTAATTATTCTGGCAGTATAATTAATTTAAATTTAGCATTAGTATTCACCATCAGTTCAATAAATGTCAAAAATACACGTGCGTAAACTTTATAGTAAATTACACAGCATTTACTTGATTTACGATATTTTTCGAAAATTTCTTCACAGATAAAGGACAGCCCTGAAAGACTGCTACAGGTAATTCATTCCATTCCTCAATGGTTCTATTGACAAAGAAGAACTTTCCTACGTCGGTTCTGTGCCTTCTACCTTTAATTTTATACAAATGATCCTTTCTTCCGTAATATGTAGGGTTGTCCAATCTTTCACTAATACCCACCCATGCATTTGAACCACGATATGCTTGAAATAATGCGCATAACCTCTGCCTCTTACGCCGGACTTTTAGAGGCTCCCATTCAGTCTCCTCCCCTTTTTTAGGCCCAAAAGATTTACCTCGTTTTATTAATTTTATAGCCCTTCTCTGTATTCTTTCTAGCGAATCAATTTGACTAAGTCTATATGGGTCCCAACATACTGCTCCATATTCCATAATCGGCATCACCAAAGATTTGTAGGCAATTTCCCTGGACCTTCCGGTTATTATTTACATAAATAGGTACATTTCTAGGTATATTGCGAACGTGAAATGTGTCCACAACCTCTTGTAACTGTTCTGATTTTTTATTAGATTGTCAGTACTATTTTAAACTGCATAGCAATTTCTTTCTCCGTTTTTGTTAGGGTATCTCCTACATTTAATCAAATCTTGTTGTGCACACATTTCCGTTCTGACTGTCTCTAAGCTCTTACTAACTACTGCCATTCAAATTTAACATCTCTAACTGTGCATTTGCACTTATCTTCACGGCTGCACCATTTTCCTTTATTTCATTACGTTCGCTGTTGAATATATTTTTGATTTCTAAAACTGTTCCGTTCTGAAATTTGATCTGCCCTAACCTAATTTTCTTTATCTTACCAATTTAGTTCAGTAGCTAACTGACCATGTTTTTTGTTATTTCAGTAGCCAACTGAATCTGTTTTTCCGATAATCAGTAGCCAACTGACTCTGTTTTTTCAATTATTTCAGTTGCTAACTGATCTTGTTTCTTATCGATTTCTCGATCTAATGGTTTTCGTTCCATAGCTATTTGTTTCTATGCACTAGCTATCTATTTCGTTCACTAGATAACGGATCTTGCTGTCCATTGATTTCTCTCATTTCAAATTTCACTTGTTTTAATCAACTAATTGCTAAGACTTTCTAGTCTAGCACTGTGTTGTTCTTCCCTATCCTCCTTATCGGTACCCTTAGTGGAATATATTTCCTTTCCAGTTTGTTTCCTCATTTTCTTAGCACCATCCCTAACTGCTTTTCCACTTCATAAGCACATGCAATGCTGCTAAATGGTAACTAAAATCATTTATACAGTATACTACACTAATATAGTAAGTGCTTCTAAGCTATTGTTTTGGTACTTAAGTTTTTGAAGTTCTGAAGCACACCGTTGTCATATTTCTTCGTTTCTTGGTGGCTTTGGGGTTCAGATGCATCATGATGTTCCTGGGCCTCAGAAGTTGTAGAAGAACTGGACGCTCTTGGAGAATGAAATTTTTGTTTTATTTAAGTATTTTTTCTATTTTCGTTGTCTTAATCTGTTTGCATACCCAATTTTATGCGTGAGCTATCACGTTGGACTCCAATTTTCTGAACAAGTTAGTATGTAAAGAAATTTATTTTAGTTTTTGGTCATCCTACGTTCACCCGCAATATGCAGATGAATTTAATTTGGCTCTCTTTTTGCAATAAGATTTACAATATTGGTTAGCTGTTTGTTACTATGAGATCCTCGTGAGCACTACGGACCCACAGCACTATTGGTATTGATGTCACCGTAAGAACGTTGGACCGAATTTCTGAACCCCTTCCTTTGAGAAACTGTTCGAATTGGGTTGGTCTCGACACCCACGGCAGATTGGGTTACGTCTGGACGGTGTTGCCTGGACGAGGCTAAGTGCATGCTCTAATTGCCCTTCGGAACCACCTAGACAAATGATAGAAAACGAGCTAGATTATGATGCCTATAGCGAGGTTCCTCGGTAGTTCGCGTTTGAATAGACGCACATTCATTCGCGTAAGTTGCGTATCCACTTCCGACCACGCGAGAGGAAAGGAAGCTTTATTAAAAAACTAGGTACTGTCCCTAGTGGAAAAACCCATGAAGGGAGAGTCAATCGCATGCACACTTAGATACGCAATTTTGGACCCCGATAGTTTTTAATCTCATCTTAAATGGCTTTCATCAGGTAAGACAAAGACAGACGTTTGTAAGCAGCAATTAGCCGGTAATGATACGTATATGGTAACGGCGATATTAAGTAATGTCATAAGTTAATGCAATTTAATATTTCAAAATGAGAAAAGATGCAAGCAAACAATAGCGAATATTTCAGAAATATTTAATATAACAAAAATGATAACTACATTAAGTGCCTATCTTAACTATACCTACTAACTCAACTCAACTATACTAACTCAACGTATACATTTTATTCACTATTTTCTTATCTTAAATACATACTTTAATCAAAACCGTTAGAGGAATCCTTCATCAATTTAGTAAAATAATCATGTATGTTTCCATGCCTAGGGGTATTTGTGGCTGGAAATCTTCGCCTTGCAACCATAAAAGACAACTATCTTGAAATTAAAATGTTGCTTCATTTTTAGTTATACTGCCAATAGATGACATGCTTACTGGCATAAGCACGTGTGAAGATTTTTTGAGATATGCTTTTGTTTTGGGGAGTGTTAAGGGTACCCAAAGATTTATTTCTGGTGAAATCTCGATAACAATTTGAGAGGGGGAATAGGTAGGACGCAGTACTTCCTATACCAGAAATAAGTGATAAAGAAAATGACTGTCTGTGTCCTTTATTTGGCTGGCTCATATTGAGGACACGCTATCCTGTTATTTCCAATGAATAATTTTTGCGAGGGCTTCAGTTGTTCCGAAATCGTTGGGTCAGACTTTTCATCAAAGCTACAGATTAAATTCATCTGTAGAAAGACAGTTACTTAACAGTACGAATAAAACTGCTAGGTTCCATGGCCATTATGATTCTGCATGCAACGTTATTTTTAACCCTATATACCTACAGCTAATGCCCCAATTTATACGTTATATTACTGTAGCTTTTTCAAGGACCTTGTTAGAAATTTCATGGTCTTGTAGTTCATTTTTGCTCATGCAACAAGAATAACTTTGCTAATACATTCCGTAAAATTGCCAACAGAGAAAGTTATATTCTTTTAAGACTTCTTTTCGGGAGAAGTCCAAACGAGAGTTTATGAGGGTAGAAATTTCTTCAAAACTCAAACGCCAACCGGAGAAGGGCGGGGAGAAATAGCTGTAACATTTTCGCACTTTTGGAGAAAATTATCAAAGTTACCATTGTTTTTGAGATGAGCAGCAGGGGAAGACGAGGCAACCGGAAGCTGCGACGGAGAAGGGGAAGGGCATGGCGCCGTAACGACTCTGCTTTCCGGAAGTGACATCATAAGGCCAGTGGAGAAGGCGGCAAGACAACTCCAGCCGGGTCACGCCGGGATGAGCAAGGATCTTCTGGAGTATAGGGTGCTTACCCTCATTCGGGAATCTTGGATTTCCTTTAAAGGCGATTCTTCCGTGCAGCAGAACTTCTGCCTCTGCATTGTCCTTCTGGACATAACGAAGCTGAAGAGATGGCGTTAATTTCCATTGCATTTTAACTCTGTTCAAACATATATGGATGCGGCCAATTATCTCTCAGAAGCTCCAAATTTTTGGGACAATAAAACTTTATGAAAAAGTAGCCTTAAAGAAAAACCCCAAAAGTATATCTTTAAGTGGCAAATGCTTACATTTATCATTAGTAAAGGCCGGAGGAATGTGCGCTAGCATGCGATACAGGTTAGCTGGACGCAGAGTATGAATGACGTCAGATGTACAGCACGACTATCAAATGTGTAAACAACTGCCACTATAGAAGTAAGAGTCGAAAACAACGTACCGTGGTACTCTGCGAACTAGTCATCATTGCCTTGCAGGTGCATGTAGACACCAATAATTACAAGATGGGGTACTTGGATAGAGGCCATGGCGTATTATGCGGTGCATTACAATGAAATTGTAAATGTTATTAGTGCTCTATGTGATGCAAATTCATCTGCTATTGTAACTGCAAACTCTCTGATATCGCATGAACTATCTGAAAATCTTCAGTCCACATCCAACAATTTTGCAGTGTTGCCCAAAGGTAGTAAACAAGAATATTGGTCATCAAGCTATGTGCGAAATTTTGGAAATGAGTGATAAGGAAAACACGGCAGAGTGGAATTCTTTGCATTTGCACCTGCGACATCGTGTGACGTAGAAAGGTTTTCATTGTTTAAAAATTGATTCAGTGATAGGCGTCCAAATTTCATATTTAATAATTTACGAAGGTACGTTGTAACCCGATTTAATGCACTCTGTGGCGATATATAGTTAATACATAGCTGTATGTATAAGCGTTTAAGTGGAATTCAAGAATACAAGGTTCATGATGCTTGTATTGTGATGCAGTGAGGCGGTTTTCATGGTCAGGCTGTAACAAGTCCATGTGCAGTGTACCTATTGAAAAACGCACAGGCCTCCGGCCTTTAATAATTAGAAACCATAGTACAAAGTGACCAGAAAATGGAGAACGTCGTCTTCCTAGACCATCCTTGTTATGTACTATAAAGCAAGATTGTCGTTAGTTTTCTGGTGCATGCGCCTCATATTTTAAATTAAAAGATCTTATGTGTATCATTAACGCAACTGCCTCTATCCACTAATTTCACGTAATCCCTTCACACTACAGTATTCACATAAAAAGTGACCACACTGTGTTACTTATGATGCATTTTTTACTAGGAATAACTTCCAATTCTGCAACATAGATTTGCTTGCTTGCGCGATTCCGGAAATAAATTACAACCGTTCGCATATCATAAGACGGCCTTTTGGTATTAACAAACCCATGTGTGTGGGGAGGAGAATCATTTTGAAGATTTCGCACGTCAGTTCAATATGGGAATATTTAAAATGGCAACAGATAATATTTTTAAAACGGATAATGCTACAGAAAATACTGCGTGGCATACATTTCAATTAGGTTTAATTCTCTTTGCATAAAACTTTTGTTTATCTCATAGGGTTACAAAGATCATTGAAGAATGCATGCAAAACGCAGAGGGCGTCATCGGCTGTTCACACAAACTACAAGACGTATGCAAAATTTATTAATTACATAAATATTTTAAATACCTATCTGATAATCTAATCAAAGTCCGTTTTTGAGAACTTCAGAAATAAGGAAACGTCTTCCATCTAGATGATACCTCAGGATGATGAATTCTCTTGCATTAGAACATACTGATCTTAAATGTCAAGTTTAATAGTAACCAGAATTTTTTATTTTACAGCCATGCTGTTCATCACACACGCACGTGCCTTTTACTTTCTCTACTCGTATAGTAAAGTAGAGGAAGTACAGTAGAATCCCGATAACTCGACTCTCGATAACTCGACATTCCGTGTAACTCGAAAACTTTGTTTTATTTTAATGTTTGTTTACTTTTATTGTTAAAGTTGACTGCAACACCTTCTATTATCTACTATGCGGTATGAACAGTATAGGTAAATTTTAATTAATATACGTGTCCAACTATACATGGTAGGTTTTTCGAAAACATCTATTATCTTGAAAATGACTAACGATTTTGATTAAAATGTCATATGCTTGAGATATTCTTATGGCATATGAAATGCATATCCTGAATTTTCTGGCCATAGTCCACGTAGTCCTACTTCCTCCGGATGACTTTTTCATAACTGGTAAACCGTAAGAGATAGACCAAATCTTACTCTACAAAAAGGTAGACCTCGCTAAAACACACAATTTGTCTCAATAAGTTTTTGTAGGGAAAAGCATTTCAGAGATATTCCTTGTTATCTGTGTAAGTTTTGGAGAACTTGCACTTCTGTCAACCGTGCAAAGAAAACGGAATTTGAAATATTTAAAAGATTTTACTATGGTTCAAAGCCTACTGTATTCCCATATTCTCCTTGTACCTACAAGGAAATAAACAATAAGATAATTTCTGTAAATGTTTATATTAACTAACACGAAGAAGATATATAAATACGAGCTTGTAAAGATGATTAGTACAAGAGTAGAGGAAGTCATGTGAGTGCAACACATCAGATTTTTTAAAATGAATTTCAATTTTACTTTGTCTACTATGTATAGTAAGTGGAGAAGTACTGTACTGCACATGAAAATTCGATACCGAGATCACCAGAAATATAACTTCTGAGCCAGCTCCTGTGTCTGTATGAGTGCGTCTGCCAGTCTGTCTTACTGTGAACGGCATATCTCAAAAGCAAAAAGTCGGTTAAAAAGTACATTTTATATTTAAGTTCAGCATTTTGCGAAAATGCACAAAGCTTTTCAAAACTACCACCACACCAAACTGCAGGAAACCTTTTAAAAGCTCAATTTTTTTCAAAAATAGCTCTAATAGTTTTGATTTAATTACCATATTATGCTGCTGTGGTTTTCCCATGTCACTTAGGCGAATGCTGGGTTGCATTATTTATTACCACGGTTTCCTTTCCATCATTTCCCTTCATTCCATTTCCTTATCTCTCAGGTGTGCTTTCAGGCGAATGCTGTTGGCGGTGCCGGGCAGATGGCGCGGATGCTTGCGCATGGTAACTGCTGTTCACGGCACTAGGTGACGTTTGGGCGACCGTTGTCCTCCGTCAGGGGTGCTTGAGCGGTGTGGTGGCTGCTCGGTGAGGGCTGGCGCCGGGATGAAGAGATCTTAGCACCCTTTAAGGGACTTCCGCGAGTCTCTGTGGCCCGTGTGACTGAGGCCCTATGGTCCCTTTGGTTCCCTCACTTCATCCCTGCCTCCTGGGTTGTGTTAGCACACAATAGGTCGAGGTGTGCGGAGTGCCCTCTGCGTATGTACCCTTCACCCTTTTGCGTGTGCAGTAAGGCGAAAGAACCTAAATCGTTAAACATAAATCAAGTTACAGTACTACTGCAAACATACATAAAGTGAGCACTGGAGTGTTTCCTCGTGTGCTTATTGCCAAAGTGCTTAAGTACAAGATATGCCGATCTTACAAAATAATTCATACCTCAGAAGACATTGAATTTAGGTTATTTATAGATGATTTTTCCCCTCCGTAAATATTTGAATCTACTTTTAGAACGCCCAGTATACAGTACCACTACAAAACTATTTTAGTGGTAATACACTAGAACTCTTTCCTACAGTGTAACAATGCAACAGTGTTGCATGTAGATTCAGATACGTGTGGAACAGACTAAGCCAAGAAACCAATTGTTGCAAAGAACGCAGACAGCGAATGTATTGGGATGAGAGGTCCCTTGTTTCTCCCGGGTTTCCGGAGGACGCGCACGTCAAGCAGGGCGAAGTAAATGGAGAAGATATGCAAATGATATTCATTAGAAACCCCGCGACGGCAGCGGCGGTTGTGGTGGTGGCATCAGCTTTACTGGAAAGAAGAAACTTGGCCTCCTTTTTTCTTCTCCCTTTTCTATTATACGTAAGCAGGACAGAGCAGAAAGGCACAGTTCTTCTGCCTGGGAAGAGGGCACCGCGAGAACTGAAGCATGAAAGCGACACGATAATTAATTTTAGCCTGCTTTCCTAGGCTTTGAAAATGGTTTCTTTGTACAGCAACGTGCAAGTCTTCTGCAGACACTATCCTGTTTTTGCCTAAATTATTTTATAATAATTACAGTGACTGATGAAAGGCACTCCATCACGGGCTCTTAGAACGTAGCAAACGCTTTATGAAGAGAGGTTATTCATATTTACAAGACGGTATCCTCCATGCATCTAGCATAATATACTCCGTTTAGATGACTTTCGGGCATCCGCACGATTTTAAAAGCCTTCGTTCTGGCAGTGCACCCACTAACATAAGCCCACAACTCGCCTAGTGTTGCACATATGATTTGAGGAAACTTAAATTTGATTGAAATTGTTTCAAAATTGGAATAATTCATGTAGAAATTTTCTCAAAAACGTACCACTAGTTTTTTTGCTGCAAAAGTTTATTTGCAAGAGACAAAAAAGCGTCTTAAACCTTTTAAATATAGTTGAACTTGGTCAACGTTTGTCTCGATAGAGCTTTTGATTGGCGCTGTTTCTAACCTATTCTGACCCCCCCACCCCCCATTCCGCTCTTCACTTTCCCGCCTCTTCGTATACCGGCTATTCAGTCGACGCAAAGTCTGTGCTGTACAGAGGTTGAAATGTTTGAAACCACGTGTTTCAGTATTATATTGTGTCAGTGCTCTTATAGCGCCAAAAGGTGAGTATACGTACATCTTCATGTAAGATTGATTCCTATGTGACAACAAACTCTTTTTAGAGATACGAGACGGCCATTTATAGACAGATTCCGCACTACTTCTAGAAACGGCTAGTAATCTTGAGAGTAGATTTAAGAAAACGATGTATTCTTACTAGTAATCCAAAAGCAAATCGCCATGTTCTTACAAAGGAAAAAGTACATCCAAGGGCGAAACTCAAAGAAATCTCTGAAAAAGCTTGGAATGAGGATATTCCGAAACCTCGCCTTAGAATGTCCTAAAACCACGGGATAATGTAGTGGAGTTAATTTTTGCATTGGGTTTGTACAATGTTAATGACACGTTTAGTTCGTTTACGAACACGAACAATATACATAGTTTTATTTAAATGGCTATGATGAACTAATATGTCAATGCAAATTTTATTAAAACGTGTGAATGATGTGTGGCGGCAAAAGGACATAATTGCCAACATCTTCTATGACGCAAGTGGAAACATCTTTCTCGAGTACAATCGGAAATGGAACCTATGACTCCTTTTAACGTTAATCTATGGTCCCTCTTAACGTTAACTTATGGAATATTGGGGTTTGTAACTCAGAGGACTAAAGAATAGTTATTTGCCCTAAGAGTTGTTATTTATTAATCACCATATTGGGAAACTAGGATAGGATAGGACGTCGCGGAGGGGATTCGGCACGTCGACCTTGAAGATGTTTTGTAGCTACGTCCCTTGCAGGACACTTCCGGGAGGAAGGATGAGGCGAGAGGAGACAGAGGGTGGTCTACCCAAGGAGTTACGACAGAGCCGAGGTCAGTGTCCCTGCCATTTACAGATTGAAACACCCCGGCAGCGTCTGGTACAACCGGCGTTCAGCCAACCCTCGCAAGCGGGTTCGGAGAGATCGCCCCGCCAATGGACGAAGGCTTTATGGAGAGCATATTCACTGCCATGTAACGCCGAGATCCCCGCCGACACTTACTACCCTGAAACAGACCAGTCACAAGAAGGGTGAAAGGAAAATAGAAGTGAAGTGAAATGGAGGGACCGAAAATTCCAGGGAGGTAAAGAATCTGCCCAGCATTTGCCTGGTATCCCGAGAAAAACCCCCAAAAAACATTGGTTCTGTATGCCGACCGCTGGAATCAAACCCTGACCTGCCGAATTGGGGCCACAGACGAAAGCGCCTGAGCCATCCCGCTCGGTATCGGGAAATTAAAATATGTGTATCCCTATATTGAAAAATGAGAATGGGAGAAAGACGGGACCACAAACTTACGCGCCAAAAGAGGACCCACTACGGAGATTTTGAAAAGGAGAACGATAATTTATTTCGGTAGGATTTTGCGCTCGATCATGCTCGTCAATATACTGCTGATGTCAACATGCAAATCTTTCTTCGATCAAAGTGCCAGACCCCACGGCCCGCTCGCTATAATGCCTAGGTTTGGTGCTTGTGCAGGGGATCACTGGTTCGAATCTCAACTGAGGTACGGCTGTTTGTGTGTTTGTCTATACGTATGCATAAATAAGGGAAAAGAACAGTAAAGTAGGAAACAATTACAAAAAGAGTAGTGTTACGTGATCGGTCCTGTAACATTAACCATTAATTCTGTATACACTCGATATCTATGGGACTCATACGTCAGTGTTACTCTGTTGCCGCTACCTCTCTGGATGGCTGGCCGTTTGTTTTACATTTGATGCAGAGTGATGATACACATTTTATAATTCAGAAGAAAGACACCTTCGCCACCCCTTGCCTACAGGGTAAACCACCACGATGCCATTTGTACATCCTTGATATTTTAGGATCCTCACTGCCAGGCGTACTTTCCCACTTCCAATCTACGCAATATTAAGTACATTTTGGAATTCAGCTATGTCGTGGATTACACAGTTTCATAGGTAAAACATTTTGAGGGAATCGTATAAGGCTTCGGATTTAAGCGGACTATGGGAGTGTAAAATCAACATTTGGCTTTATTTGGTTTTAATGGGAACAACGTGTGCGATTCTTACGGATTCAGAGTATACACGATTTATGAGTTATTTAAAACACGTAACCGCTTAAATGTATTTAAATGGAATGTACATCGCTTTCAACTTTGGAATTTCACATCCCTTTTACCAAAACGTTTAATATCTGAACGCACGTTATTTGCTTAAAGGGCATTAAAGGCTTCATCCAAGATATACCAGGTCAAAGGGTAAACAATTTCAAATTAAGAGCCCACAGAATGCGGTTAATGACCAATATTCTGGAAAGCACTGATGTTAATTATACCTTTAAACTTAAACTGCCGTTATATCAAAATTACTTTTTTCGAAATATATATTCCTTTTTCTAAAAAAAAACTACAAGGGCTCCAAGCCTGAAATGTTGCACATTTTTGTGAGATAGTCTACCACATTCACTGAAGTGGAGTTACATTTTTAAGTACAATACATTTTGAATTTTTGAGAATTGTCTTTAAACAAGCCTAGAATTTAATTTTGGTTAATTTTCTTCACAGGGGGAAATGCAATCGCCAGCTTAATTTCCTTGCTTCAGTGGTATAGGCAGAATGTCTTCATATGCAATAAATTGCTCAGCTCACTACCTCGGCTGATTTCTGACAAAAAAGGAACCTAAAGGTATCAAGTTTTACTTTCTCTATTACGTATAGTAAAGTAGAGGAAGTATTGAATTCACCCAAAATGTCGATGTCGAGATTTCACCGGAAATATATGTTTCGAGGTCCTCTGAATCCACAAAAAACATTTTTAGAAAGAGATCCGTGTGTGTCTGTGTGACTGTGTCGCTGTAGAAAAGTCGGTTAAAAATCAAAGTTGGTATATATGGTTAATGTATTTCAAGGATGCGACACGAAGATTTTGAAGAAAATTACTCCACCCTAAACTACCCTTTACATGGAAAATTTTTCGAAAATTTTCATTTTCTTGAAACTGGTTCTAACGATTTTGATTAAAATGTCATATGTTTGAGATATTTTATACAAATGAAATGTATATCTTGAATTTTCTAGCTATAGCCCATGTAGTCTGTTTGTTCTGAGTGACTTTTGCATAACTGGTAAACCGTAAGAGATAGACCAAATCTTACTATACAAAAATGTAGACCATGGTAAAATACACAATTTATGTACAAATAAATTTTTTGTAGAGAGAACCATTTCGGAGAAATGCCTTGTTATTTGGGTTTATTTTGGAGAACTTGTACTTCTGTCAAATGGAACATCATTATTCATTTTTGGTGTTAACTGTGCAAAGAGAACGAAATTTGAAAGCTTTAAAAGATTTGATTGTCGCTCAAAGCCTACTGTATTCCTATATTCCCCTTGCACCTACAAGGAAATAAGCAATAAGATAATTTTAGCAAATGTTTATGTCAACTAACACGAAGAAGATATAGGAATAAGAGTTTGTAAGAATGGTTAGTACAGGAGTAGAGTCAGTCATGTGAGTGTAACACATCAGGTTTTTCCCCTCCTATATAACCAAACTGCTTTATAAGCTAATACGTTTTCTTGGGGTAAGTTGTTTGTTCAAACACTAATCACACTTTGCACTCCCATTAAAGCTACACGGTGATGATATTTCATTGAATGTTCAAGCAAAGTGGGTATTCATATACTTAAATTGTGGATATGCTGTGAAACTGTTTTGAAATAAGTATAATTTATTTTTAGGAAATTAAGAAGGATAGCAACGTTAGTGAGTTGTTTTATACGGGCGGCGCAGATACGCTCTCCCTCTCTCTATCTCTATTTCCTCCCCCCCCCCCCAGGCACACACACAAGGCAACAGTGGGGAGCTTACAAGTAGGAACGAGTAGCTAGGCAATATTTCTTCTAGGCGACGTCTGTGTCAGGAATTCATCCTCTCCTTTCCTTCCATCCAGGATCTCCCGAGGGTTATTCCGACCTCTGTTCTCCTCCCCCGCTGGTTTCTTTACTATACATTTATTTGACGTGTGTGCACCGCCACCATACCAATTTCTTCTCGAGAATCTTCTGGCTTTCCAACTTCTTTCCCCTTCTTTCTCGGCTGACGTTCGTCTTCTATTTGTTGTGTTGGCAGTAATGACTGATACATCGAGACTGTTTGCTCTTCGATATCAAGCGACGTATGTCACCACACATCTTGACTGTTGGAAGGCAGACTCAGAGGCGAATTTCCGATGAGACTTCCACTACTTTGCCTGGCTTTTAGATAACTTAAAATCCATCCGTGGTTAAAGTGCACAGATTAATGTTATAATTAATATATAATGACTTTGTTCCATTTAAATTTCCTTATAGACTTTCAGACTATTACACTCTTATGAAATACAATGCCAACAACAAACAAACCGGATTGGAGACAAAATTGACAATCCAAACATAATTGAAAATTGGGGGAATGTGCAACACCGGTCTTCTCAAAAATTGTACCATAAGTAGACGCAAAATTATTCAGACTTAGTGGATAAAATAACCTCTAAATTTATAAGTTCCATTTGCGATTCACCTCTGGATTAAGGGGTATTTTTGTTTGGTTACAATTATTATCTACGCTCCCTAGGATGTATAGTACTGATAAGGATGTGTCTATGTGTGCTAGCGAGACAGACAGACAAGAGTTCAAAAATCTGAACCAAATGTATATAAAAACGTAAAAGTATTGTTGATGAGTACACTTGTAATGTTCAGGACCAGTTGATTGGAATGCAGTGCTGTTACCTACCCCCTTAACTTAGTGTGCGTTCTGTACTCCAATATGCTGGAGTCGATGTGTTCATATACCGTATGAGGAGCATTCTAAAAGTTCGTGGATTCATAAAGAAATAAGGAAATGATTTTTGCTTTCTTTCATTTGTAAACCAATACGTTTAGTCCAGGGCCCAAATCACCTATCTGTTGACGGGCCCTTAATATCCACCCACTCTCACGCCCACCTACGCATTCACTCACTCACTCACTCACTCACTCACTCACTCACTCACTCACTCACGCACTCACTCACTCACTCACTCACTCCTTTAGTCCAAAGAATTTCCAACTTAATATCCCTGCGTAAAAGATTTGTCCAATCTTGCAAATAAGTGTCCTTTCAGCTTCATCCTCATCATTTACTGTGAATAACTGTCCATTCAGGTGCTTCTTGAGATTTGGGAACAAAACGTAATGGTCGGGAGCCATACAGCGAATATAGTGGACCTGAAAGCATGTGAAAACAAAGGTCTTGCAGTTTTGCCGGTACAATTTCAGACAATTTCTGACGTCTGGAGACGTTTAGCTTGATTAGCATCCTTCAGATGGTCCAGAGCTGCATAATACCCCGCAGTGATGGTTACATTCCCTTAAAGGTAGCCTGTCAGCACAAAGTCAAGATATTTCAGGAAACAGTAGTCATGACAAGTAGCTGGAACCTTTCTTTGGTGCTTTTCACCTGTTGCAACCCATTGTTTGGTTTTCCTCCATCTCTGGCATTTGGTGATGAATTTATGTTTCATCCACTGTTATAACTGTAGAAGCAACTCACTGGAATTCCATTTAAACAAGTCTAAACACGCTTGAGAAATATTCATTGCACTCCTGTTGCGAAGGGAGGGATATGTAGGTTTAAGGGCGCTGAACTACATGGCCATCAGCGGTCTTAAAAAGCAATTCATGCCGAAAGCCAGATATAAACTTCAATAAAAAATAAAATTACTAATAAAAAGAAAATAAATAAATAAATAAATATATATACACACACACACACACACACACACACAAAACATAGAGCGAAAAGCCAGAATTAAAACAAAGTGACAACGCTATCAAACGAGTATAAAAACTAGATATCTAAACTTTCAAATACTCAAGCTCATGTTAATCTCCGCTAAAAACTTAAAAATCTCATCGACCGCTTGCGCATCGACCGCCAGGACCTCTGCAGGCTAACAGGCAGCTGCAGAGAGTTTCGCAGGTGCGCTAGGGAGAAACACTCTAAACAGCCCGTGACCGACTGACAAAAGGTTGTAGCACAGCGGACAAGGAGGAGCAGGGTCCCGTTTAAAAAGGAAACCATATGAAACAATGCGTGGTCAATGCGCAACCAAGTCAACCTAACCTTCTAACCACTTCTCTAAGCTGAGCCTCGGAGAGCTGACCACTTTTCAAGTCAGTACGACAGCACCGCTCTCCACAATTCAAGTCTAAAATCTTCCGAGATAACACGAGAGATGGTAATACTGGGTTCTGTGGTTGTCCCCTTTGCTGCCAAATCTGCCATTTCATTCCCCGGCAAACCTACGTGACCAGGAGCCCATGCAACAACACGTTAACGCCAAAAGCATGTAAAGCATGGAGGGCATCTTGGGTACGCTGTACAATAGGATGGGAGTTGTACAGCTCACGAAGACTCTGAAGTGCCCTAAGAGTATCGCACAAACTCGGGCAGTCACCTAATTTACGACGGTGCACATATAAAACGGCTCGGTATATTGCATACAGCTCTGCAGTATAAATGAAAGTGCTATTATGAAAATCGAATGTACTTCTGTTGCACTGTTAACAAACCCGGCAGCTGTAGAATGGTATAATAGTATAGGCTGGTTCACAACCAGCGACAACGGTAACAATAACTACAACGCGAGACTTGAAATACATGTATTTAATTAACGACAAGCCTTCCCAGGCCCCGGAAACGACAAGCAAGACTTGGTCAAGATTCAATTTTGATGTTGTTCTTACCGGATACGGCATATCAGATCCATTAAGTGCATATTAAAGTCTTCTTTTTTTTTTTTTTTTTTTTTTTTTTTTTTTTTTTTTTTTTTTTTCCCTTTCTTCTTCTTCCCTTAAGGTAGAAATTCTTCAAGGCGGTCGTGATGTAAACGGCCGCTTGAGTTCTCGCTAGTCGCAATTCTGGGAAAATCAAATCGGAATGAATTTTATACAAAAATAAAAAAACAACAAATAATTTTAACGAACGGTAAGACGCTGAAGGACTGGTGCTTACTGATTTCTGGGAATCGGAAATACGCAGCGGCTTCGCGCTTAGATCTTCACTATACCGAAATTTGGCGTTGGTTTACGTATTTTTTATGTTGGTTGAATTGGACAGCAGGTTAACATTTTTCATTTGTCAAAAGAAATAAATGACATCCCAAAACGTAGTATGATCGGTCTATTCCCGTTGCCGTTAGCGGGTTGTTGTGAACTAAAATGTTCACGCTATTCCCGTTATCATTGTCGTTACCGGGTGGTTATAAACCAACCTTCTTCGTGATGAGACTAAGCACCTCAGCATTTACCTAGGTGACACGGAAAAATTCAAGTCAGAGTGCGCGGTCGCCAGGTATCGAACCCGGAATCTCCCGAATGCGAGTTGCACACGTTGCCGCGGCGCCACCTCGATCGGTATTTGATAACTAGAGCGAGGATAAATATCCCATCGCCTACAATGTTTGCGCGCTCGTACTATACACGCTTCGTGGTGACTGGTAGACGGCGTAGCACAGGACTTCAGAACATGTAAACAAACGGGCAGGGCTGTATAACAAGCTCTACTCCATTTACATCAGTTCATATCGTCATCTATTTCTTCCTCAAAAACATTGCAGTGAACAATAATACATTTTTTAAACTGTTCAAAATTAAATCTTGTCATCCAAACAATGTTTATACAGCGAGAAACTTCTCTCAACGTCACATGATGTAACGGGAGCAAACGTAAGATATTTTGCATTGTGTTCGTCATACGTAGATGTCATTTTGTCTAGCTGTTGTAAACCAATTTTTATATGAACCATTCTAGCGATTTCTCTCCAACACGGTTTTCAGTTTATTTTGCACTGCTTCGGTTACAGGCGCAGGATCTGCATTTTCAATTTCCATATAAAGCTCTTCTATCAATTATAAAGCATATGACAGTTTGTGATTTCTTGATTCTAAATGGAGAATAGTTTTGGTGACATCTGGAAAATTCTTTTTAATAAATAACAAATGTTTACGTAAATTGCCTGAAATCAATGACTGAGCAGAATTAATGGCACAGCTGTCTTCACTATACAAAACATTGATTAGTTTAACTATTTTATCCTAATAATCTGCATAATATGCAGCAGCATTTAGCCAGCTGCCCCATCGAGTTACAACGGGCTGGGGAGGTAAAGGGACCCCAGGGCCATTTCTTTGAAAATCAGTAACCTGCTTGGGGCTTTCAGAAATTTGTTTTCACATTAGCAATGAAGCTGTCCACATCACTGTACCAGAAGCGTATCATTTCGACTACACGATGAAGGCCGTGAGCGATGCACGTTAAATGTACCATGTTGGGCTGCGTGTAGTTTTAATTTCTTTAGCTGCTTTTAGCATGTAGCTTGCACCATCTGTCAGAAAAAGTAGTACATTATCTGCTTTGATCCCCTCTGGCCACAGCAAAATTAGACTCTTTTGAAAAATTTCAACAGTACTTTTGTGGTCAACCTTATCAACAACTTCAGGCGTCAATAGAAATGATTTAGTAGGTCTGTCTTGCGAAAGTACTCTAACAATTACATTTGCAACAAACCTCCCCAAAGAATCCGGAGTTTCGTCTATGGAAATCCAAATTTTATTGTCACCCACAGATTGCCGAATTTGAGCCATAACTTTATCATAACATTTTGATATACACTATTTACGTAGGTTTGCTGCACTGAGAGGCTCCCGCTTAGTGTATTTTTATGAACATTTTAAATTCAGCATGTTCTACTTTGTGAGATGATATGCTGCTACGTAACAACATTTTGCACATGTGTTCAAAAGGCTACGATTGAAGTGACTAATGGTCGTGTTCTTTATTCTTTGATGCTGCAACAAGTGCTTTATGTTTTTTGGTATTGCAATGTTGCTTCAACAATTTCCGTTTCTCCTTGGAATCTCTGATTTGTGAATAACATAACTTACATTGTATCATATCACCATTCAATACGAAATTATTTCTTCCAAATTCTTCCAATAACTGATTTACTTTACCATCACCTAAAGCTGAAGACATTATTCACCTCATATGTAAACACGGATCGCACAGAAAGTAACACTCCCTATCTGTACGGTACAGCTGTCATACTGAACCAGAGCACGCTGTTCACCCCTCAGTCCGAGGTAGCAGCGATGACGTCAAGCAAGCAACTCGCCGTGCAGTCAACCTGATTTCTTCTTCAGTGGATATATGTCCTCGCTCTATTGATAGCGGAAGTATTCGTTGAGAAACAGATTTGTAATCTAACCCCTTGAAGTATCGGCAACTTCTCTGCTTTAGTTGTACAGCGGGTCAGTCTAAAGATGAAGCCTGTCGATTGATGTAAAGCTGTAAATGATTAGTCAGCATTCTGTTATTCTCTAAAGCGATATTGCATAGGAATGAGCCCCGGTTCGATCTCATCCACGTGGACGCAAATTTTAAATTTCGGGTGTAGGACCGGTGCCCAATCAGCATTGTGGGGGAATTGAGGAGCTGACTATCTCACCTACCCGTGTCAGTTGTTGTTGTTGTGTTTAACGCCCGCTTTTACTACTACGGCACCGCAGGCGGTGACACTGATGATACATGGAATAAAGATGGAGCACCGGTGGAATGAGATGGCGGGGGAAACCGGAGTACCCGGAGAAAACCCGCCCTGACGCCGCTTCGTCCAGCACGAATACCACATGCGGGTCCCTGGGATCGAACCCGGGCCGCCTAGGGCCGTGTCAGTTGAATAACTGCCCTCTTCTGCCGGGCGAACATGGGCATGAGGCCCTATGACGGGTGAAGGGGAACTTCACTTTGTTGATATTGTTATTAGTATTATTGTTATTAGTATTATTGTTATTATTGTTATTATTATTGTTATTATTTTTATTATTATGCACGCGCGCGTGCCTCTAAACGTTTTAACCCCAGTGCAACAGCCCATGAAGTGCCAAGAATTGCCGCCCAGCCGCTGCGCTCCCCACCCCTGCCTACTACAGGCGTCATTGGTGGGGTGCAGTACTGGAGGGTGGGACGTGGTCAGCACCCCGAGCCCTCCCGGCCAGTTATAGGTCTTCTCAACCTGGGGCCGCTACTTCTCCAACAAGTAGTTCCTCGATTGGTCCCCCCGGAACCCTAATGAGGCTGAGTGTACCCCGTGCCAGACCTCCCAGCGGGGGAAAAGCCCCCATGCTGGTACCGGGGATCGAATACGGTTCCTCCGTGCCATAGGCAAATGCGCTACCAACTGCGCTATGGAGGCGGTCCTCTTAACGTTTACTGACAGTGAAATCTCGGTATTGAATTTTTGGGTGGATTCCTCTACTGGCTATAGGTAAGTTATAACTTACCTATGTATTAGCGAGAGCATAGTACCGGATTTTATTCTATTTATGAACAAATAAAACAATACTGCTTTTACGGGTTATTGTCGCAGAGATGTAATGAACAAGTGGCTTTGGAAATAGGAATATAAAGAAGTTCCGTTGATGCAATGTCACCCCATTACCCTGCATGTGGCAACACAGCGTCCCTCCGTACAACGAGCCGTCGTCCCAAGAAGCAGTGGAGTTGAATTATACTTCCTATTAACACTTGCAGCCATTAGAGCGAGAGATAAGAGCCTTGTGACACATCAGCCCTTGACCAAGGCATGTAATGGCGTCCCCTACTACCCAAGATATATGAACACCTTATGTTTATAGCCTGGGGAACAGTATATTGCTCTGAGAGCAAGAGTAAATCAATTGCCACCAGGGGCGCTGCCTACTTTTCCTTGCGAGCGGTAAGACAACGAACGCTCTCAGCTGTGTACTTCATTCAAATTACTTTAAGTGAAACATAAAATATATGCTATGTTTATCACGTATATTCAAGGGGATGTACGACAGTGAATATATCAACCCTAAGGACTACAACGGAGATGGGGATACACTTAAGGGGACATTTAGAGTAAAAATGTTATGATCGGCTTACTCGCCGCCCATCACATTTCGGGAGTAATTAACTACGTAATATGGGCATTTCAAATGTATATTTCTGATCATTATATTCGTTTATTTTTCATATTAAAAAACTGGTTCCGTTACATTTTGAAATTTATATATTGTTTGTGCAATGTTACAGCTGTCGGAAAACATCACAGCTTAAAATAGAGTTCTAAAGGCATGCTAATGGTCTACTTATATGAAGTTTGAAAATATTGAATGAAATATTTAGCTGTCGAGTTTCCAGGCTATGTGCACATTCTTCTGTAAAACGTACTTGCATAAGTTAGCCTAAACATTTAAAACACACATAAAATCTATAAGATTTGAGGCTTTCACGGCGAGGATTATTCATTAGAGCTTCTCGGGTTACCAGTCGTGTAACATCTATGAAACTGTTCGAGCTTTGGGCCATAAATAGGACAAACAGGTCGTACAATCGAACAGAGAGGTGAGGAACACAAATGCAATCTATGACTACTACAACCAGCAAAATCAGCATGGTCTCGACAACGATAACATAATTTTATTTGATGAGCTCACGGTTTTACACCACAGTAACCCACTCATAAAAGTGACAATCGAAATTAAATTAGAGCCAAATAAGTTTAATAGGGACAACGGCCTACGACTGAGCACAGCTTGAACAGGAATACCTAAAAGAAGACCATGCTATTGAGATGGCCGTTTGTTAATTATTCATTTCCTTATGATGGCCATGGAATTTAATATGGCCGAAAACTTGAACAATTTCATAGATATTAACGCTTGGTAACCCGAGAAGCTCTAATTAACAAAAAACCTACTTTTTCCTGCAATACTTCTTTATTTTAACAAGTGGTTGTGTCATTACTAAGATGCTAAATACGTTAATATTATCGCCGTATCAGTTGGCATTCAAAATATGTAGTAAAATCTCTTCTACTCGCAGTGTTTATATCCCCCAAACAACTCATTGATAATTATCAATAGATGCTGCATGTGCAATGTTCCGGGTGAGTTATATATCCCAGTATTGTAGTTAACAATGATAGAATACTCCAGCCATGCTTTTCTGGTTCAACAAAACATTGCCAAAGTCACAATTCCCAATATAGAATTGGACGCTAAGAACCACAGCAGTTCAAGAGCGTCCGTAAATAAAAAACTCAATTTATTAACCGTGGCAGATAGCGAGTATAGGTTGAATGCACTAATTGCGAAGTTAGCAGCTTCACACCAATTTCATAAGCGCCCCTCGATGCTGAAGAATAGGGTAACGAGATTTTGAAAAATCCATGCAAAGGCGAATTATATTGAGTGTAAAATACGCATTTTTCAGAGTGCAAGTTAATTGTTGTCCTATGACAGAGAAAACAAAATGTAATGGGTTAATTAGGACATTTCTAGTCCCTGCCGTGGCGCAGTGGATTGGAGCTTCGCAACTTAAGTTCCCGGGCACGGAATGTTACTGGGTTCGATCCCACCCATAAGAGTGGGACTTCAAGCGCAGGTACTCTTTCAATGTTCAATTCACTGGACTCCTTGTAGGAGTTAGAGGTAGTAGAAAATATATTTTGTTCGAGGTACGAGGGCCGTTGTGCACTCTCCAATCGCCAGATATACTACTACTTCTACTGCAACTACTACTTACTACCACCTATACCACCACCACTATCACCACCACTGCTACTACTGTTGCTGCTGCTGCTGCTGCTCGTAGCACCACCACCGCGACCGCCGCCGCCGCCACCGTCACCGCCACCGCCACCACCACCGTCACCGTCACCGCCACCGCCACCGCCACCGCCACCACCACCGTCACCGTCACCGCCACCGCCACCACCACCGTCACCGTCACCACCACCGCCACCGCCACCACCACCGTCACCGCCACCACCACCGTCACCGTCACCGCCACCGCCACCACCACCGCCACCGCCACCGCCACCGCCACCGCCACCACCACCGTCACCGTCACCGTCACCACCACCGCCACCGCCACCGTCACCGCCACCGCCACCACCACCGTCACCGCCACCGCCACCACCACCGCCACGGTCACCACCACCGCCACCACCACCGTCACCGTCACCACCACCGCCACCGCCACCGTCACCGCCACCGCCACCGTCACCGTCACCACCACCGCCACCACCACCGCCACGGTCACCACCACCGTCACCGTCACCACCACCGCCACCGCCACCGTCACCGTCACCACCACCGCCACCGCCACCGCCACCGCCACCACCACCGTCACCGTCACCACCACCGCCACCGCCACCGCCACCGCCACCGTCACCGTCACCACCACCGCCACCGCCACCGTCACCGTCACCACCACCGCC
Source organism: Tenodera sinensis (assembly GCA_030765045.1). NCBI lineage: Eukaryota > Metazoa > Arthropoda > Insecta > Mantodea > Mantidae > Tenodera > Tenodera sinensis. Next base: position 312,990,474 of record CM060964.1, read on the forward strand.
ACCGCCACCGTCACCGCCACCACCACCGTCACCGTCACCACCACCGCCACCACCACCGCCACGGTCACCACCACCGCCACCGCCACCGTCACCGCCACCGCCACCACCACCGCCACCACCACCGTCACCGTCACCGCCACCGCCACCACCACCGTCACCGTCACCACCACCGCCACCGCCACCACCACCGTCACCGCCACCACCACCGTCACCGTCACCGCCACCGCCACCACCACCGTCACCGTCACCACCACCGTCACCGTCACCACCACCGCCACCACCACCGCCACCGCCACCGCCACCACCACCGTCACCGTCACCGCCACCGCCACCACCACCGTCACCGTCACCACCACCGCCACCGCCACCACCACCGTCACCGCCACCACCACCGTCACCGTCACCACCACCGCCACCGCCACCACCACCGTCACCGTCACCACCACCGCCACCACCACCGTCACCGCCACCGTCACCGTCACTGTCACCGCCACCACCACCACCGCCACCACCACCGAAACCGTCACCACCACCGCCACCGCCACCACCACCGTCACCGTCACCACCACCGCCACCGCCACCGCCACCACCACCGTCACCGTCACCGCCATCGCCACCACCCCCGTCACCGTCACCGTCACCACTACCGCCACCGCCACCGCCACCGCCACCACCACCGTCACCGTCACCACCACCGCCACCGCCACCACCACCGTCACCACCACCGCCATCGCCACCACCCCCGTCACCGTCACCGTCACCACTACCGCCACCGCCACCGCCACCACCACCGTCACCGTCACCACCACCGCCACCGCCACCACCACCGTCACCGTCACCACTACCGCCACCGCCACCGCCACCACCACCGTCACCGTCACCGCCACCGCCACCACCACCGTCACCGTCATCACCACCGCCACCGCCACCGTCACCGCCACCGTCACCAACACCGTCACCGTCACCACCACCGTCACCACCACCGTCACCGTCACCGCCACCGCCACCGCCACCGTCACCGTCACCACCACCGTCACCGTCACCGTCACCGCCACCGTCACCACCACCGCCACCGCCACCGCCACCGTCACCACCACCGCCACCGCCACCGCCACCGCCACCGCCACCACCACCCTCACCACCACCGCCACCGCCACCACCACCGACATCGCCACCGTCACCGCCACCACCACCACCGTCACCACCACCGTCACCGTCACCACTACCGCCACCGCCACCACCACCGTCACCGTCACCACCACCGCCACCGCCACCACCACCGTCACCGTCACCGTCACCGCCACCGCCACCGCCACCGCCACCGTCACCGTCACCACCACCGCCACCGCCACCACCACCGTCACCGCCACCACCACCGTCACCGTCACCACCACCGCCACCGCCACCGTCACCGCCACCGCCACCGCCACCGTCACCACCACCGTCACCGCCACCGCCACCGCCACCACCACCCTCACCACCACCGCCACCGCCACCACCACCGACATCGCCACCGTCACCGCCACCACCACCGTCACCGTCACCACTACCGCCACCGCCACCACCACCGTCACCGTCACCACCACCGCCACCGCCACCACCACCGTCACCGTCACCGCCACCGCCACCACCACCGTCACCGTCACCACCACCGCCACCGCCACCACCACCGTCACCGCCACCACCACCGTCACCGTCACCACCACCGCCACCGCCACCGTCACCGCCACCGTCACCGTCACTGTCACCGCCACCACCACCACCGCCACCACCACCGTCACCACCACCGCCACCGCCACCACCACCGTCACCGTCACTGTCACCGCCACCACCACCGTCACCGTCACCACCACGGCCACCGCCACCACCACCGTCACCGTCACCACCACCGTCACCGTCACCACCACCACCACCACCGCCACCACCACCGTCACCGCCACCACCACCGTCACCGTCACTGTCACCGCCACCACCACCGTCACCGTCACCACCACCGCCACCGCCACCACCACCGTCACCGTCACCACCACCGTCACCGTCACCACCACCGTCACCGCCACCACCACCGTCACCGTCACCACCACCGTCACCGTCACCACCACCGTCACCGCCACCACCACCGTCACCGTCACCACCACCGTCACCGCCACCACCACCGTCACCGTCACCACCACCGCCACTGCCACCACCACCGTCACCGTCACCACCACCGTCACCGTCACCACCACCACCGCCACCACCACCGTCACCGCCACCACCACCGTCACCGTCACTGTCACCGCCACCACCACCGTCACCGTCACCACCACCGCCACCACCACCGTCACCGTCACCACCACCGCCACCGCCACCACCACCGTCACCGCCACCACCACCGCCACCGCCACCACCACCGTCACCGTCACTGTCACCGCCACCACCACCGTCACCGTCACCACCACCGCCACCGCCACCACCACCGTCACCGTCACTGTCACCGCCACCACCACCGTCACCGTCACCACCACCGCCACCGCCACCACCACCGTCACCGTCACCACCACCGTCACCGTCACCACCACCACCACCGCCACCACCACCGTCACCGCCACCACCACCGTCACCGTCACCACCACCGCCACCGCCACCACCACCGTCACCGTCACCACCACCGCCACCGCCACCACCACCGTCACCGCCACCGTCACCGTCACTGTCACCGCCACCACCACCACCGCCACCACCACCGTCACCGTCACCACCACCGCCACCGCCACCACCACCGTCACCGTCACTGTCACCGCCACCACCACCGTCACCGTCACCACCACCGCCACCGCCACCACCACCGTCACCGTCACCACCACCGCCACCGCCACCACCACCGTCTGTGTCACCGCCACCACCACCACCGTCACCGTCACTGTCACCGCCACCACCACCGTCACCGTCACTGTCACCGCCACCGCCACCACCGTCACCGTCACTGTCACCGCCACCGCCGTCACCGTCACTGTCACCGCCACCACCACCACCGTCACCGTCACTGTCACCGCCACCACCACCGTCACCGTCACTGTCACCGCCACCACCACCAATACCGCCACCGCCACCACCACCGTCACCGTCACCACCACCACCACCACCGCCACCACCACCGTCACCGTCACTGTCACCGCCGCCACCGCCACCACTACCGCCACCGCCACCACCACCGTCACCGTCACTGTCACCGCCGCCACCGCCACCACTACCGCCACCGCCACCACCACCGTCACCGTCACTGTCACCGCCGCCACCGCCACCACTACCGCCACCGCCACCACCACCGTCACCGTCACTGTCACCGCCGCCACCGCCACCACTACCGCCACCACCGTCACCGTCACTGTCACCGCCGCCACCGCCACCACTACCGCCACCGCCACCACCACCGTCACCGTCACTGTCACCGCCACCGCCACCACCACCGTCACCGTCACTGTCACCGCCACCACCACCACTACCGCCACCGCCACCACCACCGTCACCGTCACCACCACCGCCACCACCACCGCCACCGCCACCACCACCGTCACCGTCACTGTCACCGCCGCCACCGCCACCACTACCGCCACCGCCACCACCACCGTCACCGTCACTGTCACCGCCGCCACCACCACCACTACCGCCACCGCCACCACCACCGTCACTGTCACCGCCGCCACCGCCACCACTACCGCCACCGTCACCGCCACCGCCACCACCACCGCCACCGCCACCGCCACCGTCACCGTCACTGTCACCGCCACCGCCACCACCACCGCCACCGCCACCACCACCGTCACCGTCACCACCACCACCACCACCAGGATATTTCTAAGATAAGCCCCTCAGTTTAAGCATGAGCTTTCGAATTTGTGTTTCCATCAATGAGCATCATTGGAAGACATACGGTTCGGAACTCCGAGTACAGAGGTAGGCTACAATTATTTACTCCTGAAATATTTTAATATTTATTGTTTAGAGAAGCTTCTGACCTGCGAACACATGAAAAAAGATTCCCATGTGCATGTTGGGATGGACTATATTAGATATAGTGATTAGGTGCTTCGCGATTACAGTTGTGCACGTGTCTATCCATTTCCATCATCACACCTTCACTTCCCCAGTTAATGACATGCAGGTTCCTCATACTTGGAGAAGGAAAGCATTTTCATTATCCTTTGGCGGGAATGAATTTAAATTAACGTTTACATTGAGAAAACCCAACAAAATACGCTGTAGAGCATGGAAAGAATTTCCAGAGGAAGATTTCAGCCACTTCAGCCTTATAGACTTATCTAATGCGGCATATACATCGTTTGGAAAAGATAGTGTTTCTTTCTTCTTAAGCGATAAAGTGGTAACAGAATGGCGGGGAATTGTGTGTGTTTGAGTCGCGTCAAGGATGTATTAAGTAGATAATGAAATTAGGTAAGTTTAGTTAAATATGTTATGTAATATAACAATGTCCTAGTGGCGATGCTCTCTGCGGAAGATTCCATCCCGGCAAAGAAATGATTTTCTTTCTTTTTTTTTTTTTTTTTTTTTTTATATATAGGAGGTTTGGAACGGGACTCACTCAGACTCGTGAGATCCTTGGTGATAAACTGAAAACTTGCTTTTAAGTGCGAATCAGTGGAAGCCATGTGCCGCCCCCACTCATGATGTTCTATGTGGACGGTGACACAGAATGCAGCAGTAGTGCATCTTCATGGTAAGTACCAATTTCTCATCGAAACCTATACAAGATATAAATGTAAGCATGTGATATTTCACCAAAACTTATATCTCAGTGATTATCTCAGGTCATTCAAGGAAAGATACAAGAGCTTTAATGTTACCGCCCATTGCAACTGTGGCAATCTTGAAGGGGGGGGGGGGGCATTATCTTGTACGAGTACTTTGCAGGGACTATTTTTCAGGTAAGATATACCACGCTGTACCGTGGCGTTGTGCTCCGGTTTCCCGCCTCGTTTCGAGGGGTGTGGACTTTTCGGCCCATATATGGGACCACAGTGCCCTAAGCATCCTGAGATACCCGAAGTTACGATAACTAGCGATCTGAACTAACTTTCCGAATGCGAGAAACGTCATACTAGACGCAACCTAGCGCCGAGTTGGTGGCTACATTTACCCAGGGCATGTAGGCGTTAGGTCGGCAGTTCCGTCGTCCGCTCTGTTCTGTAAACACTGTCTAACCGTTGTTTTTCATTATTATTGTTATTGTTGTTGTCGTTGTCGTCGTCGCCGTCGTCGTTACCGTTACCGTTATCATTATTATTATTATTATTATTATTATTATTATTATTATTATTATTATTATTATTATTATTATTATTATTATTATTATTATTATTATTAGCAAAACAAAGGATGGGCAGGTTCAAGTCCACTCACATAACATACCAGACTGGTGGGACGTGGGTCAAAGACGCTCAAGGTCAGGCTGCCTCGTGCCACTCTTTGTGAGCACGAGACAAAGAACGCGGCACGACAAAGGGTTTTCGAAATTATTCGCGAGGCGTCCGGCGGCCGGCATATTTGTAGAGGTTCCAGAATAGGTGAAGTTCGAGAAAGGTCCGTGTTACGTCATCCTCGCTATATAAGGAGGCGAGGCGACGAGGGAAGTGGGTAGTAGTAGCAGTAGCAGTAGCAATAGTAGTAGTAATAGTTACAGAAATGAGTCGTCGCAGCAGGCAGTGTTAGGAAAGTGTGTGTGGTATGTGTATGTGTATGTGCACAGTCGTGATAGGTACATCGCGTTGAAGTAAAGCCAGTGCAGCACTTTATGTAGTTTCGAGTGATTGTATCGTCAAAGTCAGCTGTTTGAGACACAGAGAAGATAAAGGGAGACAGAAAGGAGTGAGTTAAGGTAACGAGAAGAAAACAGTTGTGAGTTGTAATATCACGAAGCACTGAAGAATGTGTTAATGTCAGTAAAAGAGAACTGCGTTGTTGTGCATTCAGTTTTGGAAGAAAATAAAGAAAGTAAAAATAAAAAATAAAATTATCATTAGAAAATGATGCATAATGTTACACATTCTATAGTGTGTTCACGAATTACTCCACGCTAGAAAACCAGAGCCTAGAATGAAAATTGCTATTCGAAATAAAAGCAACTGCAGTGTATGCCATTCTGGCCTCTTATATTACCCGCGTGTAAAGTAAATATGATTATGTAATCAAAACAACAACGCGACAAAAGATTAATGTCTACATAGGGCAACAAAACCAGAATCCAGAGGAAACCACAGCTGCTACGACCCACATGCGAGAAAACCGAATTAGCCGGGAAGAATAATCGAATTCGCCCCCAGGGACAGGGTAAACCACATTATAAAATATAATTCGAACGGAAACCATACCTGTCCTGGTGGGCAGACATTTTTATATGCAAGAGCGCCGCAGGTGTAAAACCTTTCCAACAGGTTGCGGCCATTAAGTCAGAAACTAATTTGTAACGTTAGAATTAGCTGGGGCTATTTATTTTCCCGTGTGTGTTGCATTCATTAGGGCGGAGGAAGTGCCGGAAAGCGGTCATTCCGCAGGAACTTCCGGCGGGGCTATCCTGCCCCCCCCCCCCCCCCCCCCTCCACGTCGTGAGAAGATAACAGTCGGCACTCGACCACCACCACCACCGCCACCGCCACCGCGCCGCGGTTCAATCATATGCAAACCCTCTCTCCACCTATGTAACTTCATTGTGCTCTATAATACAGCATAATGCCAAGGGGTTGAAGCATGAGCTAACACTTCTTTTCGGTATTTACTGATATCAAAGACGGCAGGTTTTGTTAGCATCACCGAGGCAATAGCGTCGAACGTATTTATAAGTAAGGTAAAGTATCCAAATAAGAGGTATTATGTATTTACACTGGTTTACAATGCATTACACATTTTCCTGTTCCCAAAGCTACACTTGGAGATATCATGATCTTCACAGTCATGTTAGTCTAGTCCTCTTCCTTTCATAATCTACTGCATCTCCCGTATCCACGTGTTGACCTCGACATCTTCTTCCCGACGGAGTACGTTTTATTGTTCTATTGGGTATTCGTTCATTTTTCATCCTCCTCACATATCCATACCATGTTCATATTCTACAAAGTCCAACACTGAATTTACATTTTTCATTTTCCGTCGAATTTCTGTTTCTATTTTTTCTAATTTGGAATGTCTCGCAGAACTACTTAGAAAATCCGTTTCATTTGCCAGCAACTTTGATCGTAAGGTTTTATTAAATTTCCATGTTTCAGCTCCATATGTCATTGTACTCTGAATCATAGTGTTGTAAATTTCAAGTTTTCTTTAATTCAATACGTTTTTGGTCCACAATATTCCATTTAACATTTTGATAGCTGTTTCTCCTTTATTTATCCCATGTTTAATATCTTCTTCTTGTTTTGCTTCCTAGACATTCGAATTCTTCACATCTCTTTATTGTAGCTGTTCATTCTTCTAAAATTAAATGTCTAGTTGTATCTCCACACACCATATAAAGTGATTTTAAGATTCATTTTTAATCCTCATTTGTCAAATTCTTCTCTCAATTTCCTAAACATGTATTCCACATCATCCTATCCTTGTGCTTTGATCACCTGATCGTCAGCAAACAATAATGTGTATACTATTTCCTCTTCAATAGATATTCCCATTTCTGAAAATTTTTGCTTACACATTCTCAAGGTTCTGTGGAGTTTAGTTTAAATAACGTTGGTGATATGCTGCATCCCTGTCGAAGACGCTTTCAAATCATTATTTCATCTGACAATTTTTTGCCAATTTTGACTCTTGCCACAGCTCCATCATACCAATTCCGTATTGCCATTATAACGGTATTATTAAACTTTCCCATAACATATTTCATGGAATGCTATAATGGGCTTTTTCCAAAACAATGAATACGAAATAGAATATTTTAGAAATTCGGCTATCAGATATACCAGTATAAATATTTTTCATGTGTGGGCGGTGCACAGCATTCCTAAGATTATCTATTTTCAGATTTTATGCCGTGAATTACTAGTAACTATCTGTTATTTACAGAAATTCGTTTGAAATGAAAGGTAAGAAGAACGAGGGTTTTCAAAATGGGGTCCGAATAAGAGATACCATCAACTTTCTTACTTGTCTTGGTAAACACAAAATTCCACTAATGGAATAAGTCCCCTTATTAGGATACTATCTATTATTTGGACACTTTACCTATCTCTAGGAAACTTAAAATATTACACAGGATGTTCGGGATAAAAGGTACCATTAGAAAGTGTAATAGCTCATTCAATAATGAATCTAAAAACATGCTGTTTGCGGCACATAATAAAGGAACATCTTAAGTCGTTTGGTAACATTTTTTTAAGTTAGTTTTTGTTTCAGAAAGTATACGAAATATTTACATCGGAGAGAAAGTAATAAAATATGGTTGGCTCCAGCTCTTCGAGCTATTTTGTCCATTAATGTATCATGTATTACGTAGTTTAAAACTCTGCAACTATACCTTGTACCTGAAATACATTTTGCTACAGAGGTAATGAACTTGAAAAGAGTACACCGATGCATTAATATTTAACATATCAAGAGTTCTCTTTAGATGCATCTCTAAATTCTACACGAGGGAACAGAAAATCCTGGAATTTTGAACCGCTCGATCTCGTCAGTTTAAATGTGAGCCAAATTGAGTTTTCAAGGGTAACTGCACGAGAAGATGGCCTTTGAGCACTGTGGGGCCTTGGTTTCTTTTATTCCCTCTCTGTTAGAAGTTAGAAGAGGATGCACGTCCAGTTCAGAGAAGTTATCTTGTACAAGTTGCACCTCCCAAGGGTAGGATATTTGTAGCTGGCCAGAGGAGGGAGGCAGGTCCCAAGACATCTGGGAATAAAGCGGCCAACTTCACGAGGTAAATACCTGCGAGAACCGAGATGTGCCTTCAAAGAAACATACTCTTCTTATGTGGGGGCGGAAGGAGTGTCACATGTCATGCGCTTATCAGGTGATTTTATGTACCTATAGTTTTTACCCTTAGACTATGGCATCTGAAGGAAAAGAAAAGTTCACGTATGTTTCGTGGCCTCATAAGGGAAATGCGGTACGATCAAGGCAACTTACCACATTGACGTAATACAATACAGCAGCTAGTCTACATATTTTTGTTACCTTATAACATTCCTAAAATAGCCCAATTATCTACTAGAATTACTAATCTCCAATCATCCCTTGCACGCCTCCCCTATGCGGACGAGCCAACTTCAAGGAGAGCTTAGGGTTGTCAAACGTCTTTCTATTCTTCTTGTCCCAAAACCTATTCCTGAAAATGTAAGAAAACTAAAGAAAAATGCCCATAAAGTATATTTTTATAGGGCCCATAAACCCGGATAATTACTTTCTATCTAATGACATCGGCCGTGATGATGATGTACACAAGCTTTTAGGGCGCTCAACTACTTGGTCATCAGCGCCCTTATAAGATGGATCATGGCAATAGCCAGACATAAGCTTCAGTATAAAAAAATATTAATAAAAGTCCATAGATAAATATGCCAAACAAGGAGACAAAAGCCGGAATTTGAACAAGTTTACAAAAAGGTCCAAAAGGTATATCTAAAGTTCTAAATTCTCAGGTTCATGTTCAGCATTGCTAAAAACTTACTGAACTCTTACTACCACTGGCTTTTCGTCCGCCAGGACCTCAGACCGTTTCATAAATGATTAAATAATATTAATAATATACTTTTTGCTCAGATAAATTACCACCTGTCGCGCCTGACATAAAACAAATCACTTAGAGAAAAAAAAATTGAACAGCGAAAGCAATATCTAGGACAACAAATGTGCTTCTGGAAATATTATTTTCCTTTTCTAAGTATCTTAGTTTTTGAAGCAATTTCCTAAAAAAATGAATTTATGCACCAATTTCCGACTTCCCTCATTCAGCTGCAAGCGCTTGTCAGCTTATTCTGAAGGAATTACATCCATTACCCGCTGCCAGTGCAATCTCTCGTTCGAACAAGAGTAATTATAGTGCCTATAGGCAGGAATTTAAGATTATGAATACTCACATTACGGATTAAAATGATGTTCAAGAACTGTGAGTTAAATACATTAAAGTCTTTATGGACCAGATCTCTTTTTTGTATTTCCAATAGATATAAAACAGCGTTGCCACTATAGGAGCCAGTTTAACTAATCTCTCAGTTTTGTTCTTCGATTCACTGCCGTCCATGAAGCTTATATTCTATCAGCCCTGTACCACCGTAAAGTCTGACCACCCCCAAAATATGAAGTTGATGAGAGTATCGAGTTTAAGGGTCCGTCGACAACTTGGTCATTAGGGGGAAGTTGATGAGTGAATGACAGTGTCACAAAATGGCATCACTGATATAAATCAATAATAATGACTTTTGAATGAGATTACATTATTATGCTAGGACACTAGCTATAATTGTTAACAAAAAATTACAGTAATAATTAAAATTTGGAAAAGAGGGGGAAATTTTCACAATGAATCTAGGATCTAAACAGCTTCAAAAATAATATATCAACACCACTACCACTAACACCACCGTAACCATCACCATCACCAACACTGCCACCTAGCTGGGAAAGGATTTAACCCAAGGCCCGGGTAACCGCTCCAAAGGGAATCAAAGCCAGAAACTCCTGAATGCGAGCCACAGACGCTACCACCTGAGCCATCTCCCTCGTCATTTTTAAAGGGAATACTTTAAATTGTTGACAATTTGTTGTTTGAGAAACAAGCAGTGCAATTCCTAAAATAGTTATAATTATCATTACAATTCTGTATTCTTCAGATAGTTTTAGACGGAACTCAAATCAATAGGGAGATGTATTTTACTTAAGAAAGCCTGATACTTGAAAAGCAATATGTATTTAATTCTCAGTGCAATTGAGTTGCCACAACTAATGAGACATTGCGAATTATTTTAAATGGTAATTTCGTGTCACTCTTAATGGTTAACTTAACAATAAAATTACAACTCTACGAATCTGTACCTTTGCTTCTTCAAAAGTTACAGTAGGTCCTCTGTTAGAACATATATGCACGAACATTAAATTCCTTGCATATAAATACGCACATGACTAGTTTAATTAAGAAGACTTAGATGTTTTCAATCCCTTCTGAACCCTTAAAAGACATGTTATAACACTATGAAACGTATTGTGATAAAAAAATTTACTTTTCTCTTGTTCGTCTGGATACATGACTCAAACATACGCTGTGAATATTTTGTTGTAGACTGAAGAATAGTTAAACAGATAGCTTCTTGTGCGTATCCTGTGTGTAATAAAGACAGACGGCCTAGCCCAGTCGCACAGAAGGGGTGCGATTATCTACAGACACGCTGTAATCCGTCCTCGAACATCGAAGCGCGTGTTGCTATCCATAGCTATAACTCAATGTGACAAATCCCCAGCGTGGTGTTTACAGCAGGGCTCGCGGGCCACATGCACTCCCTACTTGCCTTCCATAACGTCGTCAGTGAGATTCCAAAGACAAAGGCACAACACGAGCATATTGTAGTATTAACATAAAAGTATATGTTCATAGTAAGTAACATGTCAAGTTAACAACCACTATTCTCAATCCTTCCATTTAACCACAGGCTTCAATAGGAAAGCAAATATGCATACTAAAGTGTACGGATGTGCCGATATATATGTTTTTCGTCTGAATTTGGCAAAATTTCCAAATAATGGGACCCGAAACAGCCTTTTACTGATTTAAATCAAATGTTGAGATATAAATATAAACATAAACGTATGACAAAGGCAAGTTCTAGGTGAGAATTGGAAAGGGAGTCAACTAATACTTCAATCTAAGTAACTGGCAGGTATTCTTTTGTAAAACTTATTGTTACACATTAATAAAATAAAGCAAAAATGTCTTACTTGAAGATTATTAAAATATCTTGACAATTATTTCGTATGTCACTGGATAGAAAATGGCATTCCATGCCGCCGATATTTAGGATACGCATACGAAATCAATGTCAAGATATATTAATAATCCGGCGGCATTAATCTTACTTTCACAGCGTCCTTAACAGCAAGACGTGGCAAGCATACAATTAGATGTGTTGAGTCACCCGCCATTAAATTTCGTATCAGCCATGAAAGTCGAAGACTTCTTCACAAGCATGTTCTTTTGCAACTCTAATGCTTTTGTATTCAAGTACAAGAACTTTGTAAATCCTTTTTAATATTTAAGTAATGTACGATACGAATATATAACGTGTTTTATAGCCAATATCCGCCAGAAAAGAATTGAGAGTTTCAATGGTGAAAGTATTTTCAAAATAGGTTGAGTGGTCTTTGAGATTACCCAAAATATACATATAAGTACAAAATGCATCTTTATAATATTAATTAGATGTACATGGATCGTACACTACTTTAACATTCGTTATCAGCTGGAGTTATTCATCGTGTCTGTGAAATTAATATGTTCTAGACGACGTTAAATCCCAAACATACTTAAAAAGGTGTTGCATACATATGTGGAGAGAAAAACCTCATAGTTTACGGAATAACACTAGCGGAGGTGCAGATTGTGCGAGTATTTTGGAAAAAAAAAAAAAAAAAAAAAGCATTAAAATTATACATACCAGGTGGAAGGGAAATCATTACGATAACTTAAATCAGTGATAGATCTGGATATTTGGAACACATCTTGTATGTTACCTTTTTGTCTCTGACCATTTCCTACGGAGATATTTTAGTTTTCTCGAAAACAGACCCTAGCTCAGTGCATAAACACAGTAACGCTGCTTCTTGAGAACACAAATACCCTGCCTTATCCTTCTGTGTTAACTGCGCGAGAGTAGGCCAATCACAAGCGTCAGCTCCCAAAACATTAAAGCGAAAGCGAAAGTGCCAAACTTGTTTACATCCACATAACAGGTCAATTGCCTGACCAACCTCAACACAACGTTGTTGACTTACTGCACGCGTGAAAAAGCTGCTTGGAGTATTCCTTCACGTCTTTTAAGTGATTAATTATTTCGAAACCCTGTGTGATATCCCATAATTACTACCGAAGCTATGTCTTCAAGTTACTCTGTGCATCTTACAAGTAACAAACTGTTATCTTCGTACATTCCTACGCATTCAAGTTGTATAAATAACCATTTATTTTTTCGAAATCGGCTGATTAAAGAACAAAATGCCACTATACTTTTTTGTTTGTAATGCTTCTATGAACCACATATTAGAAGGAATGTAATGACTTCCCTTCCATCTTGTATAATTCCGTCGTCATTAGCAATTACATGTGCCTGTGGACCACATTGCTACAATAGAGAAGTAAGCGGCCCATCCACATCAGTTACTTCATTTAGAAGTAAACACCTTAAAAATTTCCTAACATTTCAAAGTTTTCCCCATTGGCTTGTCATGCGTCCTTCTCCATATTTCGCCGAAGTTCATTTATGCGAAAAAATTCCTATGTAAAGCGCAGTACTAGCAAAATACTGGCTCCTCGGGAGTATTCATATTTGACCTGCTTCTTTTCCCACTTTCTTATTCTTGGGTAACATCATAAATCCTTGGAGGATGTATTCTATGAGCCAAGTTTCAGGTGCAACTTTTGCTAAGTTCTAAGCCCTAAGCCTCTTCATATAAAACGGAAAAGGAAGGTTCCAGAAGGGAAAAGTGAGGAAAGATGATGTCAAATACTCTATCCATATTGTCACAAAAGTTGGAGGAAGGGTCCCTTTGGGCGACCGCAAGACCACGTGTGTGACAGGCGTCTTTCCCGATAACAAAACACCATCACCACCAAACTGCCGTCAGCGGACCTGTTTAAACTTCTCACAAATTTGAAAAGTTTCTCCTTCATCTCTGCACGTGTTTCCCCAAAAGGCTTCCCATTTCGTCTTCATTTTTCCACTTTATAAGGACTTAACTTCTGTACATGGCTAACACAGTGCGTTTCCAAAGTACAAACCACCGCTCGATCTACAATATACCTACTATATAATCAGATGCCTTCATTTATTTAAATACTTCTTCCTTATTCTTTTCTTCACTTGCAAGTGATAAAAACTACTTCATATTCATACTTTACCGCAATATATATTTGAGTGTTCAAAAACAAATTTCATACACAAAGTTCTAGTACCACTTCAAGAAAAGCGTAAATATTTTAAGGAATTCCTAAGAAACCCTTCATAGAGAAACAAGTCTCTCTCTCTCGCTCTCTCTCTCTCTCTCTCTCTCTCTCTCTCTCTCTCTCTCAGAATTAGAGGAGCTCAAAACCTGCTTCACACTTAAATCTTGACGCACAAATCTTCGGTACCGTGCAACACTTCCTCTGCTTACCTTAGATACTCGTTAGATAAATTAAAGAAGATGTCAGCACCCTAAAAAATGTAAACATATTGGAATAGGGGCGATTTGTCTAGTAGGTGGCTACTGTTTCACCAATTCATAACTTCTCCGTACTTATATAATTTAAAGATAAGGTATATACATAAGTGCATTAATCAAGTAAATGTCGGTTGTAGACAAGATTCATGCTTGATGCCATTTATAATCTCTTAAAACCTAACCTTTTAGAATATTCTATGTTAGACTAATGGCAGGAAGGCATGAAATATGAGTGTACAACGGGCTTGAGGGAACTGGGCAAGCAGCGAGCCGATGTGAGGATCCCTAACGTGAGCTAGAGATTCTTCATCTGGACTCCAGGGTTCGCCAAGCAGCCACCAGCCGCATAGATTTCGACAGCGGTCCCCTCCTCGGTGGACCTGGCAACTACAAGGCCGTCCATCCGTCGGCAGTAGCGGTTACAGTGCGCAAATCCCCCACACGGCAGCGCTAACCCGTCCATTGCCAACACTTCCGACCCTGAAAGACAGGATTGAATGGAAGGTGAAATGAAATGGATGGACGGAAATTCAGGGAATTTAATTATCCTTCTCAGCATTCGCCGACTGACCCTCTATTTTCTTCTTGATTGACCCACTTAATAAAATATAAGCTTGTTTAACTGCCTTATGACGAGTGTTAAAATGATACAAATAGTGAAAATTAATGCGTTCTTCCTACTCCTTGAAGCTGGTTAAACCATTTCCCCTCTTCAGAGCAAAAGGACTTCCCAAATCAGAGCAGATGAAAAGCGAAAGCCACCGCTGCAAGGTTCCAATAATTTTTTGTGGCTTCAGCAAATAAAATATGCTTACTACATAATGCTATACAATTGCATTCAAGCACGATCACCCTTAACTCCAAAGATGGGACCAGATCCAAGTTCTGGTTTGCAGGACAACGCTTATCATTCACTATCCTTGCCGATTCACGTCCTCCAGTGAGGCGATCCCCTAGCGGATGATTTCCTTCTGCAAGTCTGTAATCGTATTTGTGATGAGCATACGCACTCACGCACGCACCCACACATATACCTACCAAATGGCGACAACAGGTATTTTCCGATGTACCCCCGACGAACCTAAAATTGCCAAGACAGAATGGGAGGGGAAAGAATTGTTTCATTTTTGAAAAGGATGGAATGATAGTAACCTGATATGAGGTTCGGACAATCAAGAAATCGCTTCCGCAGAAAAGATCTTCCCCCTTATTTCTCCCGACCACACGTTCATTCTCATCCCTTTGCAAACCGAATTCGTTTCTCTCTTCTCGTGGAAGCAATAGAGGAAGAGAATCCTCGGTGGACCTTCATCCCCCTCTCAAACCCTTTCCCTCACATCTTTTCGTTTCCTTCCAGCAAAGTCCATTCTTTAGTCTTCGCACAATACAAGGAAGCAGCATCCTGTTCAAAAGATTGGTGCCACAATTTCTACTGTCCCTGGACGCAATTGTCTGTATCTGTTGCATTCTCTGTGGCGTTTTGTCAAAAAAGAAAACCCTATTACTCTTATTTTATTTCTTTGTTCACAAGTTTCAGGTTCCTTTTCTTTTTCTTTTGCGACATTTTGTTTTCACATCCTTCTTTAACGATACGTAGACTGGTCATCATGTGAGGATTCAGTCATCCATTTTCTGCTTTAACAGTAGAGACGCGCACGACCTGTTGTATATTAACGGCTACAAAGTTAAAATTAAACTATATTCAACCAATGTGGTTCAAATTTTAACGAAAGTTTCTTTACCACAACCAGAAAACATATGGCACTTATTACGTTGGAATGGTGCCTCTAGGGACACTTGCTAAAGAGCCCTAGTGCAGTGCTGTGAGAAGCTATGAAGTCTCCAAGAACAATAACGTCTATAAACCACATTTATAAAACACTGGCCTAACCATTGAACATAATGTTTATACTGTTTACTTTGTATAATGCAATGTAGTCACCAGATAACACGTAAGTTGTGTGAACAAAACCAATAGATTCATACTCGTTCTTTGTGTAGTAAAGGTTCGGGTATAGCAGAAAGATGCGGCCCTTCTGTTCCTTCAGCTTGATATGTAGGTATAAACACTACATGACGATAGTGTATATCACCAAATCAGTGAGTCTTGCCCATAAGTGAAATATTTAATGGATGCTTAAAGAGAAAGGGCAACGTAACATGAAATTAGCTTGGAAAGGATAGAATAAGACCGAAAAATGCAGTGCCATGACCGGGATTTGAACCACGGATCTACCGGTTACCGTCCGGCTGCTCTAACCACTAAGCTATGAGTTGGAGAATTTAGTGTCGTATCGGCATTTTGGTCATGATAGCTTAGTGGTTAGAGCAGCCGCACGGTAACCGGTAGATCCGTGGTCCAAATCCCGGTCAAGACATTGAATTTTCCAGTCTCGCTCTACCCTTTCCAGTCCTGTCCTACACATGGCTATTGTGTGGAAGGACATTTATTACATGAAATTACCTTACCGAATCACTTCAGTGTGAAAGTTTACCCTGAATAGGCCCAATACAAGATACTTTGGAATAAACTTGTATGAAATAGCAAAGTCTGTTATTTTAGACTAGTGATGATTAACTTCGTCACCTCTCACGTTGAAGACTTGAATTTGAATTCTCGTAATACCTCAGTATGTCAGCTGCGCATTAGGTAGCTTTGGTGCTTTGAGACAAGTAACATTTTAGAATTCACTGCATTCGCATAACACCGATTAATCTGTCCGATTACAGAATGCTAAATTTGAGAGAAGTTAACAGGCTTGTTTTACATTCTCATTGATGCGCTTAAAGTGGAAAAACGTGCACAATGTATTTCTTACACAAGCAATGAAAATCACGACTAGCGAGGAACAGGAAAGAGTGGACAATTACAATTTTAAGTTTAGAACAAAACACTAAAATATCTAACTAAAATGTTAGTGTAGCGAAGAATATTTGGGAAATTGGAAAGATACTATTTTAGGTTTAGAATAGAGCAAAGCAGTTCACAATAACTAATGTAAAGTGAAAATACTCGAATTTTAAGTTAAGCATACAGGGAAAAGCTCACCTAGTGTGTAAAACTGAAAGGTTACCGGTGGTACGAGGTCCTTCCTGCAAAGGATTTAAGTGGCTCTTCTAATTCTATTACTCAACGAAAATCAATACTTCTACCTTGGAACCCAAAGCATTTTTAATTACAGGCCAAGTTTGAAGTATTTAAACAATAAATAAAATACAAAGCATTGCTTAGAAAGCTCAAATTTATCTAATTTCCTGCACCCTCAAATTCAAAACTATTCACATACTTTAGTTTTTTATATCTACAAACCTACTTACAAACCTATACAGAAATGCAGATTTTAGTCTGCCGCTTTTTTCTTATATATGGCAATGATCGACAAAGCGCCAAATAAGTGTTTCTCTCCCACTGCAACTAATCTTATAACTACTAGTCTACATGAAAAAGAGAAACGAAACGAACGAAAAATAAAAATAAAACGGAACCAGAAAAGAAAATGTAAACTCGAGGCAGTGGTGAGGCATGATCTCGATACGACAAAATTAATTTCAGTAATTAATTCAGAAATGATTACTTAAGCTACTTAAAGCTATATATAGTCTCATCCAATTTACCTTAAGGAGCAATGGCACAAATCCTCAGATACCTATCTGAACATTTCCTTCTCTACTACTTACCAATGGTAGGTAGCGAAAATATCGTGTTTCACTCAAAAAGTCCATGGAGATATTTCACCATGACTACACGTTTTGAGATTTGCTGAACCTTCTGCCAAAGAGTATATTTCAAGACTGGAAAACGAAGATTTTCACTGTATTTCCCCAATTCTAATAATAATAAATAATTTGGTTATTTTTTTTATTCTCAAAATAACACTCAAAGGATTTGGATTAAAGTGTGGTATATTTGCGACTTTGGCATTAAAAAAGAAAATGTCTTATATTTTCGGTGAATAGCACCTGAGATCCCATTTATTCTTCCTAGGTCTTAGAGAAATTCTTTGAGATAGGGAAATCATGTGAGATACACAAAAGTTTACTATTGAAAAATTGAAGAGCTCGATCAAAAGTGGAACTCAATTGAAATAAACTTCTAGCTTTAGCCATTTACGAGATGTACCCTGTAATTTTTTAAATTTAAGTTTTCCAATATCTCAAGCTGAAAGTGGCGAAATATTATGTCTATTCTTCTGTTTCTGATCGATATAAAGATCAGCAAAACGCGAACTTTTTAAACATCTCACTGTGGTTTTAACTTCCTGTATACTTCTATGCATCTACAACTAAATGTATACTGAAACCATTCCAGAAAACATATGTCATGGTTAATGTTAACTACAAATCAAAACAAGCCCGTTTATAGGAATAACTTCCACAGTAAAATGGTGGGTAGGGAAAGTAGAGTAGTAGTAGTTAGGTAGAGGAAGTATTGTATTCCATCCAAAAATTCTATATTGAGATTACACCGGAAGTACACAATTTAAGCAACCATTATCCAAAAACGCATGTTTATAAAAACATCCATGAGTGTCTCTCTGTGAACAGCAAAACTAAGAAACCAGATGATGGATACATTTCAAACATGGTATTTAAACGATCACTACCTTCCAAAGATGCTGCGACGCAAAGATTTTCATGAAAATTACATTCCAAACTACTGTTTATATGGACATTTTTCCAATATCTGTTTTCTTTTTCAAAAATATGTCTAAATATTTTTAATAAAATATCATATATTTAAGATATTTATATACAAATAAAATGCATTTCTGGGCTTTTGTATGATTTTGGTTCACTGGTGAACCATGTGAGATAGACGAACGCTTAGTACCGAATAAATCTGTTTGTAATACACAGCTTATCTGAAATAACTTTTCTGTGACATCAGCCATATCCGAAATGTCCTTTATTAGTGGTTTGAATTGGTCAATACTTCGCTGTTTTTTAAAGCTGTTATTAGTTGGTTTACACTCACCTCCATGTTCTAAGGCTAACATAAGTTATTGCACAATTTCACTTAGCTCACTATGGCACACCTCACCTTCTGTGTGTTCTAAGGTTAAATATAAGTTATTGTTGCAGTTTTAGTGTGGCTCACTATGGTCTACATTCACCCCCTACATCTTCTAGGGTTAACTATAAGCTTTGATACAGCTTCATTAAATGGTATTTATACAATGATAATGCAATGTTTTATTTCAAACTATATTCATTGGCAAGAGTAAACTTACAAAACCAGCATATGGCGAATAACTTTCTACATCTGACAATTTGGCTACCTTTAAACCTCTTGCACCTACAACGAAATTTTCTGAAATTATTTCCGTAAAGGTTTATGTCGACTAACTTGAAATAAGCAGAAAAAATTGCTGGGAGAAAAAGTAATGTGAATGTAACCTTTATTCTTCCTCCATTTTCTCCCATTAAGTCAATTCCCTATCTGAACTAAACCAACGATTCCTTAGGTATGGTGTTCCCTTGTTGGTTGAATTTTGATCTAACCTTCGTTTGCCTAAAGCGGATTTGTTTGCAAACCAAGTTGCGAAACATTCGACGTAATCAAGTAATCAGTTTTGTTAGACTAACGTTAGCTCTGAGGTTGTATTTGGGAAGCATAATTCTGCTGAGATGCATCGTTTCAAAATCCAGGCTGGGCAACTCGCAAAGCGTTATTAGTTTACTTCGGCGATGAGGTCTTCCTGGATATACTAATTACAGACTTTACCCCTTGTGTGTGCGAGACCATTACACGGAACCTGCAGATTTTTATTCGCAACGATCAAAAACCAAGCCACCGTAGATCTGCTTTCATCTTGAGCCAGCTCAAGGCTTTTCCAAAAACCAAATTTCCAGCGCGTTCTCAAAGCGATCATTCTTTTAATCACGGGGCTGGCCATTTCACAAAAAAAGTAGAGGGGGGTCGGAATCTAATTGGAAAGGGGCGAGTTGGTGTTGAGAATTACCTTCTCCCTCTCGTATCACCTTGGTGTATGAAGCGCTGCCAACATTTGCATACCTAATTCCGTCAGGAATGGGGTTTGCCAGCACACAAGGAAGGATTAGTGGGAAGGGGTGAAAGGGAAGAAATTGCCTCTGATACTATGGAATTTACATTCCTTTATTAGGTACAACGGTATTCCCACATCTTCCAATGTTTGTAACCTAACGGATGATGCGCTGCTAAATATGATTTATAGTTTTTGTTAGCATTGTTTCTACCTTTCCTTCCTAGCTTTAAATGTTCATACACACGACGAACTCGCCCTAACTGAGAGCTGTACATATCAAACTGAACCAAAGAGCCGACTCGTGAAAGGGTTTTAACGCAATACTTACACAGTACGTGTACAAAAACAAAAAAATCTGATGTGTTGCAATCACATGACTTTCTCTACTCTTGTACTAACCATTCTTACAAACTCTTATTCCTATATATTTATGTTAATACAGATAATAATTAGCAATTATTCCTTGTAGATACAAGGGGAATATGGGAATACAGTAGGCTTTGAGCGATAGTCATATCTTTTAAAGCTATGAAATTCCGTTCTCTTTGCACGGTTAAGATATAAAAAATGAATAACCATTTTCCATTTGACAAAAGTATACGTTCTTCAAAACTTGCACAAATAACGAGGAATATCTCCGAAATGGTTCACTCTACAAATATATATATATATATATATATATATATATCGACATAAATTGTGTGTTTTGTAAAGATCTTGTACAATAAGATTTGGTTGGTCTATCTCTTACGGTTTACCAGTTATGCAAAAGTCATCCAGAGTAAATAAGACTTCATGGGCTATAGCCAGAAAATTCAAGATATACATTTCATTTGTCATAAAAAAACCTCAAACATATGGCATTTGTATAAGATCGTTAGAATTATTTTCAAGAAAATCAAAATTTTCGAAAAAGTTTCCATGTAAAGGGTGGAGAAACTTTCTTCAAAATCTTCGTGTCGCATCCTTTAAAGACATTTAACTTAAATACCAACTTTTTAACTTTTCGTTTCTGTGTTATGCTGTCCACAGACTGACAAACATACACACACACATATACACACATGGACCTTTTTCTAAACATTTTTTTTTTTTTATTCGGGGGCCGAAAAAACAAATATTTCCGGTGAAATGTCGACATCGAATTTTAGGGTATAATACAATACTTCCTATACTTTACTGTACGTAGTGGAGAAAGTAAAAGTAAACATGTTGCACACTAACATTTTCAAATAGACAGACTTACAGCATACACCTTTGATTATGGTGTATTCTAGCACGCAGATACTACTGATTTTACAGAACAGCATTAGTTGCTGTATAGAGCTGCGGTCTACCAAAACTAAGGTTCGGTAGCTTTGGTACAGTACATAAATAATGTAGTAAACGGTAGGATTAACGGTCGTATTGGTAGCATTGCTAGGGAAAGAAACAGAATACAAAATACATCGAATTGAACTTCTGAGGTCATGAAACTGCAGGTTCTTGTGTGGGCTGCACATGGTCATGTCGGATAGAAAGGCTTAGTTGGAGTGTGTGTGATTGAGTTAGTGGGGTTTAAGGGCCCGTCGACAGAGAGGTCATTTGGGCCCAGCTTAGTCGGATAATGGCCTTCCGGTATCATACGTTATTTCCTGATAACGATCTTATGCCAAATCACCTTCCGGTACATACTATTTTGTTTGTTTCTTTTATTTTGCGAATGATATTTTGGGCCGTGGTCCTGATATATCCAATCCGATATATACCTGGCGACTGAGGAAGATAACGAACAATATCTTATAAGATGGTGGATCCATGCAATTTAAATTCCATCCTTCCAAATGAGAGTCATATACACTACTGTGTCAGTCTTTTCGTTCAGTAAGATATTGGTAGAAGATTAAAAATAACGTAGCCAATTCCTGCTAATTCCTTATAAACGTGCTGTGTGTGTCATTTAAGTTAAATACACATTTAACTTTTGTACCTGCAAACTGTGAAAAGTATACATCTAAGAAATCTTAGCGTAACAATGTGCAAAGAGAAATATATAAGTAATATTAATGCATCGCTAGCCTAAATGTTTTAATAGTGGCAAAGGGACTGCAACGTTAAGCTATATTTTTGTATATTAATTTAATATTAGCTTTTATATTATTCGCGTTTATAATTTTAGTTTCGATCTAGAAGTTATAGAAGAAATAAAAAAGAAGTAAAAGAAATACAAATACTTTTAAAGTTGAATTAAATATATATAACCAAACGCCACATAGGAACAAGAACCACAGATCTTCTGCTTACAGAGCCAACGTAGTAACATTCTGTGACAATTATCCACTGAGGCCTTCGGATACTAATTTAGCGTCTTATTTGATTGCAGTATCTACCAATACACCTTCAATTAGGCCTAAGTCCTCTGAGATGTCATATTGAATTTTGAATTTCTATCATGTGATTTTAAAAAACCCCAACGATGTGTTTTCCTTATTGTCGATCTAATGTTAATGCATGGAAAAGCTGAACCAGAACTACTTACACCTGTGTATAAATCACAGTACTTAATACCTGACTGTCACTCTAGCCTTGTTTGAGAGAGAGAGAGAGAGCACTTGTGCTGCTGAGATTAAAAGAGTAACACGGAAGTGCGAAAAATTTGGCTTGCATCATTTTTTTTCTACTTCAAGAACTTCTACTTCTTGCCCCTTTCCTGAAAAGCTTTTATTTATAAAATTTCGCTTATTAACATTTTAAGCATGTTTGATCTTAATCGTTCTCAAATATGATTTCTCTGAAGATACATTTGTAATAATACGAAGAAAAATAGGCACAGTAATACCGTTGTGAGGGTGAATCCTATATACACCACCGGTGGAAGGAAAGTTATTCAATTACTTCTAATATGAGCTTCATAGAAGCATTACAAACAAAAAAAGTCTGATGGAATTTTGTTCTTTGATCAGCCGATATGAAAAAAGTAAATGTTTTTTGTTCCAAATTGGATGCGTAATTCCACAAGAATGTACGAAGATAATAGTTTGTTACTTGTAAGATGTGTAGAGTAACATATTTCTGACATAGCTTCACTAGTAATTATGGCACATCATACAAGGTTTTGAAATAATCACTTAAGAGAATTAAAGGAATACTCCGAATAGCTTCTCCAGACGTGCAGTAACTCGGTAACGTTGTGTTGAACCACGCTGCGGTGTTTGTTTACGTACTGACGTAATGAAAGTGACACCCATACAATCTGCAGTGTTGCCAGCTTGTTTCCGACAAAACTACAATATCTCCTTTGGAAACGGTCAGAGATGAAAATGTAAGCTACAAAATGTGTTCCAAATACCACAAACTATGACTGGTTTAAATTGATGTAATGACTTCCCTTGTGCTCTGTGTATGTATATAGTATTCGCATGGAAAATTAAATGCATACTTTTGTATTTTTATTGAATATCTATGAAGTAACTGGGAAAACATGAGACAGAAAAAAAAACTTACTAAAAGGAAAAGGTAGAGGTCAAATATATATACTAACTTTTTCCGTAGTATAAGCGGTTTCCAAATGGTTTAAGGGGAGGCATTTGTGAAAATGACTAAAATTCATAATTTTCGTCACAATGATGTGAAAAATTATGCACATTTGTGCACAAATATATCTAGTAGGTTTACAAAATTTCGCATTTCTATGTGAACTAGCTTTTGCAACAAAAACAAAAAACAAAAAAAACAAAAAAACAAAAAAAGGGGGGGGGGTGATTTTTTGCTGCAATTTTAGTGTGGCATAATAAATACTACTTATAAAATATTATTTGTTATAAATGAACCAAACTGTAACTATATGTTCCTCTTGATTATGTATATAAAAGCTGGTACTTTTATTTAGCTAATCAAACAGTTTTGGAGAAAAAAATATCGAATTCTCCAATGGCCGTTTTCTTTCTTCTTTTTTGCAAAGTATTAATAATTTTCAATACAAAAATTCAATAGCAATTAAACTACTCCATCTAGAGCATTTAAAATATCAAGTTTTAGGAAGCAACTATCTGAGAACATGTGTGCAAAATTTTACATAAATCTATTAAGAATTCCACTAGAAGGTGTATTTTGAAGATTGAAAAATTTAAATAAAAAATTGGAAGTGAAGAAAAAGGAGTTTAAAGTTTTGAGTGCATGACAACATATATTTACTGCTTTAGAATTCTCCTGGACCATACATAGGTCCTTTGGCTAACTGTTTGGCGTCCTCTTTTTTAAGTTTTGCCAGCCTTAACTGTGTGTTTTTTTTTTTTTTTTTTTTTTTTTTTTTTTTTTTTTTGTTTTTTTCCTGATTGAACTATTTCAAGTACTTCGTGCACTCTGCTTTAATCTTTGCTTATCCCAAACATTGCTAATTGTTTTGCTCACTGGACTTACTTTACCAGCTGTGTCCCTTTGTTTTACATAGAGTAGCCTCGCAACCCATATTGAATGAAATAATAGTTGAAGTCGCTGCAATTTACAATTTCTTTTTACAAATAAAACTTCTGATATAAAATTCAGAAAAACACGACCACATGGTCAACCATGTACACAGACAAATATTTTGGTATACTTTAGCACTGTTTTACCTGGGTGAATGTCTGCAGAAAACCCCACAAGATGCGTACTTACATTCACCAACACCATCCGACCGACTAAACTTCAAAATTGCACACGATTTTGCTGCAAATGTAATGAAACGCATTTCAGGAGCGATGCCCACCTGCACATGCGCAATTAAACCATTGCGTAGCCTTTTAAATGGCGATCTGGCATAAACGACTATAGATTCTGAAAGTAAAAGGTGCAGGCATGTTTTAAGGCAAAAAAACTAAAAGTAATTTAAGAGGTAGAATCAGGACTGAAAAATTCAATGCCATAGCTGGGATTTGAACCACAGATATCCCACATCGAGCGGCTCCTTTAACCACTAAGCTACCACGGCCAACTTGCCAGTATGACATTAAATTTCGCAGCCGATTCGTACTTTCCTGGTTAGACCACAAGGGAATCTCACATCAGAAATAAATACCCCAAGGGCGACTTACAATTTGTAAGTACATTATGTCCCGGGTTTAAGTAGCCTTTAGATGGTAATTATTATTTATTTATGCCAACAAGCTTACTGCTGGTGTTTTAAAAGGCACTAGCCGTATGGGCAACTTTTAAGAGGTGGAATCAGGACTGAAATATTCAGTGCCATAGCCGAGATTTTAACCACGGATCTTCCGCATCGAGCGGCTACTTTAACCACTAAGCTACCATGGCCAACCTGCCAGTACGACATCAAATTCCCCAGAAAATGCAACCCTAAACAGGATCTACGTTTTTTGTGGAGTGAACCTTTTTTGCCTTTTAAGGCTTCGGGTTCATATAAAACGCAATGAGAAATAGGACAACTTCAATAGCAATTTGCACTTAACACAATGTGTATCTCATTGATCATCTAATACAGAAAAAATCTGAAGCAATCATTCACATCATTTTTTTTCCATCAAAAATCCATACATGACTTAAATATTATAGTAATCATATAAAATGATTCTTCTATACAAATGTCATTCCTGGTATTTTTTCTAGGAATGAATTCAAAGTAAGAGATAAATGTTTGGTTGCCTACAACGCAATAGACTGAAAAATAAGCAAGGGGAAAAAGATTAAGCGAACGTGAATGAAGTAGAGGCACAATTCCCATTCATTAAACATATTCAAGTAATAAAAATCTTGATAATTTCTTTATTTTTAGTAAATTATAGAACGGTATCAGTAAGGTAACTGTAAAATTTAATTGTCCAAATCCTTGTTCACTAATTTATTTTATATAATTTAAAGTAATCCAGTGAGTTTAAAATTTCTTTAAATTACAGAAGTTGTGTAACCATAAAAAGTAAACTATACACTTAATGAGGCCGCCTCCGTAGCGCAGCTGGCAGCGCGCTTGCCTGTGGCGCGGAGGACCCGGGTTCGATCCCCGGTACCAGCATGGGGATTTTATCCCCTCTGGGAGGTCTGGCACGGGGTGCACTCAGCCTCGTTAGGTCCCGGGGGGACCAATTGAGGAGCTACTTGATGGAGAAGTAGCGGCCCCAGGTCGAGAAGACCGCATAACTGGCCGGGAGGGCTCGGGGCGCTGACCACGTCCCACCTTCCAGCACTGCACCTCACCAATGACGCGTGTAGTGGGCAGAGGTGGGGGACGCAGCGGCTGGGCGGTAGGCCTTGGCCCTTCGTGGGCTGTCGCGCGGGGTTTACATTTACATACACTTAATGAATAAATAGTTGAAAAATCGTAATAAAAGGTAGCCTAATTTAAGTAAATGTGTCAAATACTAAGAGGATGTGGTCGATTGATGTACGTAAGGGAGTTGCGATATAAGGATTGGAGATCCTGCCCTATCAAGAAGAGAGAGGGACATTGCCTATCTACCGCCCAGAGCTTCATTTCTATACACGCTCTGGCTGTACATTAATGAAGTCCCCTCTGAGGGAAGGTTTCGGATTCTGCGAGACAGGCTGAAGTCGATTCCATCCCC
This sequence comes from Tenodera sinensis, assembly GCA_030765045.1. Lineage (NCBI taxonomy): Eukaryota > Metazoa > Arthropoda > Insecta > Mantodea > Mantidae > Tenodera > Tenodera sinensis. The sequence goes on from CM060964.1 coordinate 313,017,406, forward strand.
GGGTCTAATCCGGGCGGGACCTGCTTGAGGCACGCTGCAAGGAATTAAGCCCTTCTAGTGACGTGGGGGATGTGTAACTCAATAAAACACGGTCTGGAAGACTACCGCTCGCCATTTCCCGATGAACAATCGAGTTTTGTGGAAAAAAGCTATCAAAATAAGAAATCTGCTGCATGCCTGAGGTATCGATAATTCGATGTTCCTTCTCCCAGAACAGAAATGCTTCAGCTGCTCCTATCTTGAGATCTGCAAGTTCAAACCTTCAGAATGCCCACAAGACTCCTCCAGACTTGTGTACGCAAGATTTCCTGCTATGATTTATTCATTGTTAAATGTGTACTATGGATTAAATGCTTATCTTTTTTAAAACTTTACTGAACTTTAAAATTGTATCCATGTTTAATTTTGTAATATACTTTTAGTACAGTCATTCCCATTTAATTCTTAAACGATAAAGTGCTTACAGAATGCAGTTCTGCATAATTCTACACCAATGATTTTCTGTATAAGGTATTATAGACTTTATAGTTGCGAGAATGCATTTGTGTTGTCGCATTGTGTGAATAGCATGGTCAAAAGATAAAATGGTGGAAATATTATTGTAAATTATAGGGAGTGAATTCTAGCGAATTTAGTTACTTGTTACTTTCTCTACTACATATAGTAAAGGAAGTATTGTATTCTACCCAAAAATTCGATGTCGAGATTTCACCGGAAATATATGTTTTGAGGTCCCCTGAATCCAAAGAAAGCACTTTTAGAAAAATATCGGCGCGCGCGCGCGCGTGTGTGTGTATGTGTGTGTGTGTGTGTGTGTCAGTCTGTGGACAGCATAACTCAAAAACGAAAAGTCGGTTAAAAACCAAAGTTGGTATTTAAGTTTAATATCTTTCAAGGATGCGACACGAAGATTTTGAAGAAAATCCCTCCACCCTGAACTACCCTTTACATGGAAAATTTTTCGAAAATTTTTATTTTCTTGAAAATGGCTCTAACGATTTTTATTAAAATGCCATATGTTTGAGATATTTTTATGACAAATGAAATGTATATTTTGAATTTTCTGGCTCTAGGCTATGTAGTCCTGTTTACTCTGGATGACCTTTGAATAAGTTGTAAACCGTAAGAGATACACAAAATGTTACTGCACAAAAAGAGTAGAGAAAGACATGTGAGTGCAACACATCAGATTTTTTGCAAGAATTGTATGCAAACATTTAAACTCTTGTGATTCAAATTTTACTCTAGTTACTTCAATTGTATTTTATGATAGAAGTGGTGTTGCAGATTTTGGAAGAGCTGTAATTTATAGTAACATGCTAAGGAAAAGAACTTAACAAAACCGTAAGGAGGACTAAACTTCTGTTCCGTCGCTGTTGCATTCCTCTGTTTTGCACTTTCTGAGAATATTGATATAATTACAACATACCATGAATGTGTAAGTATGGTTTTGTATACTTCTGCAGGTATCAGAGACGTTAAAGTGGGCTTCCCAGGTATTTAAGCAACGGCTTCGTAATATTTAAATGCAAAGGTTTATTTTAAATGTTTAATTACATATTAAAGATGTTCCTCTTTTCAGCTTTTGAAACGCATATTATAAAGATTACTTGTGCACAGAGAGCGTATTTTATGGATTAGAAATGTGTTCTATTTTCAGCGATTTAGAATTACAAAATGTGGTAAAGCAGCATTGTCTAAATCACGGAGGTTGTATTTTTATGTGTCGTAATGAGATCTGGCCGTTTCAATATAAATTAATTTTGAGAAACAATTTAGCATAAAGTTTTAAGTAAGTTTGCAACGAACAACTATGTTATAAAACATATTTGCTCACCTGCTTAAATTGTGGGCAACCTTGGAGAAATTATTTGTTTACTTAGTACTTAATATAACCGTAAGTCATGGTGACAAGCTATACACAAATTACCTGAAGGGGCTTAACTAATACATACTTTTAGGACTGATAACCGAAATTCCTTCAGTTCTTACAGTCTCAATCTGACACCTGGTATATTGCTTTAGAAATTGACTACTGAGACTCAGAAGTAACTTACGAAAAGTCCACCTTTGTCTCCGGACATTCAGTTTGAAGCTTACAAGGCTATTGGGTACAACAATGGTCCAGGAAACGGTAACTAACGTTGATTAAGTCCTTTAATGCTTCACGAGAACTTCAGTAAAGAGGATAGACGAGCATTTTGTTGTTCGTCTCAACACAAAAGTTCCCATAGCGACCACCAATTAAATGTTCTCACTTACTTTAGAAATAAATAGAAATAAAATACAAGGCGTTACCACTTTAGGCTTTTGTCCATGTTCTTTTAGGGGACATTTTCCCTCCACATTTCACATCGCTTCGAGGTTTGCAGAGTGGAACGCTTGATCCGTCCTTCATCTCCCTTACTTTCTATCGCGTTTCTCTTCGAACATCCCTCTGCCTCCCTTTTTGCCCCTATTTATATTCCCATTTGCTTCGAGTCTCTTTCATGGGCACGGAACATCATTTAAACTCTTTTCATCTACAAAAGGGAAGAAGAGACGCGGGTGGAAAGGGTTACAAGTGGTAGAAGTTTGCAGGAACATGACAGGTGTTCACTTTCCTTTTTTTATCCCTACTTTCATTTCCTCTTTGCTGCTGCTGCTGCTGCGTTTGCAAATTGGTGTACAGGCTTCATTCCAGCACGGGTGTATGCGTGTTTGGTCAGTCTTTCCAGTGGATGGACGGACGGACGGGATGTCTCGTCGTCTGCCACTCTATGCGGTCGTAAGTGGAGGACTTGATGGATTGGACAAACGAACGGGGGAGGTCTGAAAGAGGCTGGAAAAAAAGACAGATGGACAGAACCCGTTAACAGTGAAAAGTACGGTGCATTCCGCGAGAGAGATAAAGTGGGCAGATGCGAATCGACAGGAAGATAAAATTCCTCTCCGTGTGATGGGAGTATCTCCAGGAGCAGAAATACTTCCGCAACTACCTTCCGTTTTGTCACAAAATATCTGTATGACTTGCGACGATAAAGCCTCTACTCTATTTAAACGTATAAATTGAACTTCCTCTGAAATTTGCCAACCTTTCAAAGTATGAAGGTAAAGTTTAATAGCCATATAAAAGTGTCATATAATAGATGACCATTTATATCCACTAATTTGCACTCTGATAAAAATAAATGCTGGAGCTTCTTTCTTGAACAAAGCCCTGTATTCTTTTTTGCAGGGAGGAGGGATGGGGTTAACATCAGCATTTGCTAGTAGACTTCGAAAACTAAAGATAAAATTAAATGTTGCATAGAAATCCCACGTGTCCTTGTGGCATGGTCGTCATGGCACCTCGCTGGCATACAAAAAATCCTGGTTCCAGTTTTCAGACGCCTTAGAGGTTTTTTGTTCCTGGAAAATCTCTATTATGGATTTACAACTGGGTACATGCCCCCATATCGTGAAGGGCAATGGAAGGGCATGTTGCTTATTATAACCTTGTTGGAATAGTAGATTTACACCGGCCTAGTCTAAAGCGGTTGGATCTGTAACACCATCATCATTATCATCATTATCATCACCGACACAGATTGCGCAGCTCATTAAATCATGGACTCGTGAGCACTATACACTACTAAATGGACCACGTTCACGCTTACCTGTACTGTGTAACTGTATAGCAAGCCTTTCCTCACCACCTTTAGTTTTCATTATATAAAATATGTCATGACTGCAGTGGTCAATTTATAAAGCTAACAAATTTGGATTAAATGTATTTTGTACTAAATTAAAAATAGAGGGGGTTGTTATAACTATATGTTGTAAAGCTGTAAAGCAACTATGATTTCCTGCTGCGTGAATTAATATTGTAATGCACTTTTCATGTGACTGTGCGGACGACTATAATATGGCCAATCGTGTCTCTTGTGCTCATGATATTACCTTGTCTCTCTACAGCACCTCCTTCGTTGTTTCCATGAAGCATTTCCCCACCACTCATTCAAGTAACTTAGCATTAGAGAGGTTTGTTTTTGAGTCCCATAAATGGGACATAGCTCGGCGAAAAGTAGATGGAGGCAGATCCGCATTTCCTTAACCTCTTCGGAACCCGTGTGTTGTATAAGACACATGCCTTAAAGTTCTCTATGCGCAGGGGGCATACATGTAAACTTTGACCTTAAGCAGTACTGAACTCAGGACTACCTTCACTTTCACTCTTAAAAGAATTGAAGCTGGGTCCGAAGAGGATAAGGTTGAGCATCGCTGGATATGCACATTACAAGCAGGGATGATTATACTTATAAAGGCCTTTGAACATCCTTCCTAACAGCTAAAACTCTGAATTCTGGGAATAGAAGGACAGCTCCTTGTATTCGCTTCCTCTATGACGTAACAAGCTCAGCGCTTTTCACAACAAGAAAGCTTAACACCCACATCACGATCTCAGGTGTTGCATTGTGCTTCACTGAGTAAATCTAACTAAAGCTTCGGTCGGTTTGGAAGACGCAAAGCTTACGTCTCGAATAATGCGAGTTGCACGTGTTCCTGTCCAAAAATATTCACGTAAAATTCTGCACAGCAGTCGAGAATGACACCCCAGCTGCTGACAAGGCAGGCCGCAACCCCTTTATGTGACACAGTAGGACCTGCTACAAGGGGTTGGAATTAGGGGTGAAAACTTCGTGAGGCCAAAATCGACATCCTCTGAAAATATTCATACTCGCTAAAGTGACCAATGCAGTAAAGCACGATCTACTCTTTTGGTCACGTGTTATTGTGCATTCCCTTTGTTGTTTGAGATTTCGCTGCAAACTTACATTTTCTACTCTATTGGACATCTATGAAGTAGTTTTCTGACAAACAACAATGGCTCCTGATCATAACAAGGTCAATATTAACTTAATGGTTCATTACAGAGCCCATGTTTAGGTATTTTTCGGAGAGGATAAAATAAAATAAAGCTGAACATCAACACAATTTCTTATATGGAAAGTTGCGAATATTACAATAGGTAAGATAATTCTATATAGAACCATTTGGGGTTTTGTGTCCTGAGGTTTGTGGATCATATTTGTTTAAGAATGGAAAATGATAAACCACAATAGAAAATGCAACATGAAGCGGATTTTAAAGTGATAGATAACAATTTCGTAACGCAAAGTACTGAGAATGTATGCCGCCTATAACTGCATACATTGACTAAAAGAAATTATATGTTAATGAGCTGTCAATTCCTAGGATCATATCAGCGTCGCCGGTGCGCCGGAATTTGTCCCATAGGTGTTCGTTTACATGTCAGTACATATTCTGACATGGGACTGTCGCTTTTAAGCGCACGTAAAAACCATCAAACAGGGCCACGTTTGAACCCCAGACTTGGGATTAGTAGGCCAGCGTCTAACCAAAAACACACAAAAAAGCCTATGATCACAAGATTAGTGGTGGTCCTACTCTGTATCGTTCCCTAAGTTTTTGTAACTACTGAATGAGATCGGTCAAGCAAATATAACTTAGAAATGAAACGTCTTAATTCTCTGAGCTTGAACATCACTCAACAGGAGTAACTATAGGTTTATCGAAAAGTCACTCCGCAGCTCTTGTGTAACCAAGATTCCCTAGAGACGGGGATTCCGGTTGTAGCACTAGCTGCTGCGATCGTATGTTTAAAACGTTATTGCCAGTGCTTTTTTCCCACACATGAGTGCGCTAATATTGGATGTAATGGTTTATGGAATGGACAATGGCGGACTTAATCCAAGTTGTCTGGGAAATTTTCAATCCTTTCTTAACATCCTTAGACAGTGATCCTATATGGTAATTTTTTTGTCTGCAGGCTGAGCAAAATCTTCAAAGCTGTTCATCTAAGTCACTTTACCGTTAGAATAACTTTAGGTCCATATAATGGAAGCTGAGCGAAATTAAGAGCGTATCCATCGGAGGGATGATTCTATTTGAGCATAGCCAGAAACACGAAATGTTCGGTCATATCTGAAATTATTCGCCACCGATTATAATAAAGCCTCTTTAATGAAGACAACTTCTGAAATTCCTATGACTAACTTGTTGGGGCCCGTGACCTAAAATTGCAGTTAGACTGATTTCTGAACAGGTAATACGCTTTAGATTGTCAATGGCTTTTCACAATATTTACTACCATTTTAAATATTAAACAGAAGACGTTATTATCTATGGTTTTTGTATGGTAAGGTTTATGCATAATACACCACACGTGGTTTGCAAGGTATTTACTTTTTCTTCCATTCCCCTGAAACTGTATTTGCAAGACTTGCCAGGACTCGGCCATTTAATTTAGTTGTGGAAATAACAAGCAGACGTGAAGCAAACAACGGGTAACTAAGTGTATGCTCATGATGACAGGTGCATTTATGGTATCCATTTCATAATTTTAACATGGGTTTAGCAGATGGATATTTACAGCAATTATTTCATTATCTGTGATTAACAATATTATGACCTGCCTCTAATTTTAGCTTCATCATCTTAGGTAGTTTTGCTTGCTAGCGTTGCAGATCAAGTATATAATTCAATATTGTGTTAGCGGCACCTCGACGTATTAGTAAACAACTGGAAGAAAGAATGCTATATGTATGCATACACAGTAGTAGCGAATGAAAGCGTGGTTAACTCAGGATATCACTACAAAATAGCCGCGACTAGCGCAAGGAACTGTGGGCCAGGACTAATGAATCTACAACCTACTTCTGATTCCCTAACAAATCTACCATAAAGCTCGGTGTTCTTATTCAGAACGATCCACAGGTGCCTCTACCCACTATTATATTCCTAAAGAGCGTTCTGCAAGATCTGAATATACAATGGACAGCTTTAGGGGCATTACAGTTAGAAAACATAATGGCAAGTAATCAGCTCTCTTCTTTCCTTTAGTTCTCCGAGCACAACCAAGAGGATCCCAGTATCACATGAGATTTTGAGCAGTAAATATAATGACCGCTTTTACGTTGAACACAAATCGCAATTAAATGCGTGTAAAAAGAGTCCAGAGAAAGTAAATAACGGCAGGCGTGTGTGTTAGGCTGGGAGGAAAAAGGAGAAGAGGAAATCCCATTCATTTAGAACGAAAATTCAGCGTGTACGGTAGCCATTCTCTCCTTCCTTTTTTTCTAACAAATTAACGAGTGGAGATGGGGGCAGGGTGGGTAACAAATGAACGCAGAATCCCTATCAGTGTTCCCCTTTCAGAGAGGCGATTAACACACGCAAATTAACGGAAGAGAAAGATTTCCTCCCTCTCTCACCTCTCAAATGGTGCACGACTTCACTTTAATCCCTGCGGTTACATCATGTCATTGCTTCTAGTTTATCATCAGGCATCATGCTACACATTCTTTTGTTCTCAGTACTCATAATGTTTGTACCTTTCGTGTAAACACATGAACAGTGAACCCAACAACGCTTAATACACATCGACATCATATCTTTTTTATGATAAAACACAAAAGAAACTGTGAGTAAAGGCCAAGGAGAATTAGATACTTGCTATACAAAATTGATTTTTATTTGGTTCATTTTCTACACTATTTATTAATGTAGGCGCACACAAGGTAGTACAGGAATCCCTTATAATTTGTGTTTTGCAACTCTCAGTTTGCAGACCACCTGCGATGGTTCTCACTTTCCAACCAGAATAAACCCAAAGGCATACTAGGGGAGTCGTTCTAGAAGATGACAGAAGCCGTTATATGCATTGACATTCAATACTTGTAATCAAAGAGATCTAGACCCTCCTTAAAACCCAGTAGGCCTAAAAGTAGATGTAAAATCTGCGCTTTTGTGTATGTGTGTGTGTGTGTGTGTGTGTGTGTGTGTGTGTGTGTGTGTGTGTGTGTGTGTGTGTGTGTGTGTAACCCAAAACAAAAAGGCGCGCAGATACAAAACTTGTTATTTAAGCTCAGCACTTTCCAGAGGTGTGATAAGGTTTTCTTTCCTCTGTGTCTTACATTGTTTTCAACATGTGACCATAGCAAACTAAGAAGAAAAAGTTATGTAGGGATCGGTACACCGATTTCAACGCGACTAAACACAGATGTTAAATGTGTAGCTTGGTGACGTGACCTTGTTAACAGGAAATATGTTAATTTAAGGAATCAATAAACCAATAAAAATGTATGCATATGCTGAGACTAGAACCATTCTACATTTTCGCTAAGTACACGCTATGTAAGTATATATGGTCCCTTGAGTACAGATTTAAATCAACTTAAAATGCGAACAGTGAGATTTATCGGCACATTTGCATACAATATTACAAGCGTTATGCCCTTTTTCATGATCAAGGTGATTTATTTAAGATTATGACAATGTAAAAAGCAGATCTGTAAACACGTTTTTGACTGCCTGACGCATAGGAACTGCGTCCAAGACTGAATGACAACTTGCGGACAGGGACTTAACACCTCGACCGAAAGGTGATCTTTTGTGCCTATGCCCTCCACGCGGCAGCCCCTCCCCCGGGAGGAAGGATGAGGCGAATGGATCCGAAAGGGCGGCGGGAACGTTGCCACGACAGAGCAGGTGGTAGGGTCCCTACAATTTTCCCCGTTACAAGCACCTCGGTGGAGGCTGGCTGGACCCGGTTCCTCTCACATCGGAAATCGGCTCCCTTTCCCTCTCGGGCTTGTACCATCCCATGGGGGCCCGGAAACCAGTGGCGTGCCTTCAATTCGGGGGACGAGATTTCCAGAACGCATTGGTTCTCCCTGTCTTACTGCTGCCGCGACACTCGCCGATCTGTCCCACGCTTCCAATCCTGAAAGAAACTTAACGGGAACAAAGGTGAAATGAAATGATTAATGTAATGAAATGGAGGGTCAGGAAATCCCGAGGATATGGAAATCCTCCCTAGCATTCGCCTGGTGACCCAGGGAAACCTTCGAAAAAACCCGTGGATCAGCAATGTCGGTCAAGGGGATACAAGATACGACCTCCCAAGTGCGGGCCACGTTACCGCCTGAGCCATCCCGGTCGGTAACTGCGTCCATAGTGCCACAGACTATGGACTAAATTCAGTCTAATTCATTATTGACACGTTTACTCTAAACTTCATCATCAAATTCAAAAGAATACAGAACTGCTATATAAAGTATGAGTTCCATTCCCTATATAGTGCGCTGCACACCTTACTTTGGCAAACTAAACTGCCACAGGGGATTTCACAGCACCAGCCACCGAAAGTTATATTCCGGTAAAGGAAAGGCTGATGCTCGTAAAGTTTTTATGTCGAAAATCTGTTCATTGTCGTAAAGCAAATGACCAAGGGACTAAAGTCATAAACCTGTACGGAGATTACACTTAAGGCCAAGCTGATGGAAACTGTCAGGAAATTACACTCAGAATATTCTCTTCGTGTACGAGGTCGCTGCAAGATGAGGGAATACTATCCTAGATCTTTCAGGATCACATTAACGCTTGTCTGGCTGCAGATATTGGATACAATTTAACTCAAATACTCAGGGTTCGTATGGATATGCTGGTTTTAAGCGAAATATTACAGCTAATGTCGTAGTGGAAACTCTATAGATCATTAATACCTCTAGAAGCATTAAGTGCTAAGGAGTATCTGAGTTGGACACTCAAGAAATTACAAGTTAAAGCACTACTCAATATTTCTTTCCACGCAATCAACCATCCGCTTGTAGAATTGCAGCTGCCGAAAACAAACAATACTCAGAGCACTTGAAGTGGAGTTTAATGCAGTAGAATGCCGATAGCTCGACATTTCGTGGAACACGACTGCCCTTTTTATTTTAATTTTGTTTATTTTTTATCGCTAAAATTTACTGTAATAATTTCTATTGTCTATTATACGGTATAAATAGTATAGGTAAATTTTAATTAGTGTATGTATACAACCTATCACATTTCCCCTCACATTAACAAAAGGGTTGACCGCGTTACTGACCTTCGATATCTGATCAGAACATGTTCAGCCGGCAGAAAATTGTCACGAACCCAAAAGCTTGAATCTAATAATGCGGTTTCATAGCACAAACACTTGTTTGGAAGGTTTATTGCTTTACCTAGTGCAAAGGTATTTTTAGACGTGAGAATTGCGCAGTAGTTTATAATCGAGTTCACTTTTTTATTTATATGACCATAAGAGTGTTTATCCTTCCGACTTCTGTGTAGCACATAAATATATGTGATTAGGTACAGTATAACAACGATAGTAATAATAATAACAATAATAGCAATAAAAATAGTGGTAAGAAAACCAACAAACCAACTTGTGGGCTTCATCAACTGTAAACAAAAAAATCTGATGTACTCACATGACTTCCTCTACTCTTGTACTAACCATCCTGTAATCTCTTACTCCTATATCTTCATGTTAGTTGAGATAAACATTTACACAAATTATCTTATTATTCATGTTCTTGTAGGCACAAGGAGAATATTAGAATACCGTAGGCTTTGAGCGATAGTCAAGTCTGTTAAACCTTTCAAACTCCGTTCTCTTTGCAGTTAACATACATACAAAAATGAATAATGATGTTCCATTTGAGAAAAGTATAAGTTCCCCAAAACGCATACAAATAACAAGGCATATCTCCAAAATGGTTCACTCTACAAACAATTTATTTAGACATAAATTGTGTATTTTAGCAAGATCTACATTTTTCTAGAGTAATATTTAGTCTATCTCTTACGGTTTACCAGTTATACAAAACTCATCCAAAAGTAAATACTACAGGGGCTATAACCAGACAATTCAAGATATACATTTCATTTGTCATGAACATGTCTCGAACTTATGGCATTTTAGTCAAAATCGTTAGTCATTTTCAAGAAAATAAAAATTTTCGAAAAATTTTCTATGTAAAAGGTAACTTTAGGGGGGAGCAATTTTCTTCGAAATCCTCATGTCCCATCCTTGAAAGACATTAACCTTTAATACCAACATTGGTTTTTAACCAACTTTTCATTTTTGAGTTATGCTGTCCACAGACTGACAAACACACAGACACACACACACACACGCGCGCGCGCGCGCGGTACTTTTTCTAAAAATACTTTTTTTTTATTCAGGGGCCTCAAAACATATACGTATTTCCGGTGAAATCTCGACATCGAATTTTGGGTGGAATACAATACTTCCTCCACTTTACTATACGTTGTAGAGAAAGTAAAAAGAATCAGCACAGGTGCCTCAGTCCACCAAAGATTCTTGGATAAATACTCATTTAATGGAGCTTACTCGACACCATACATCTTAAGTTCATAATGCAGAACCAAAACTTCATTATTTACACTAGACAGATGCTCAAAGTTGATTATCTTGTGTTCAATTCTTAATAAATTGTTGCATAAGAAGTAAGCGTGCTTTCAAAACAGGGACAGTGCGCGGAAGACCTAGTACAAGAAATATCGACGTCCTTTAATGTGATTGCTTTAAAACATACCGTGGGCAGCGGCGCAGAACTCAATGATGAAGTAACGGCCTACATCTTTGCCTCTGCACGTAACTTTATCTTCGAAGCATTCTCTTAAAAATTGGTTTCTTGCACAAATGTACGATAATGAGTGGTATCCATTGCTGAAGATAGAGTGACAAATATAGATATTGGAAATTCATACACTTTGCACCTCACTATAAACGAAAAGACACAAGAGCCTTTCGACTTTGAAGCCTGGTATTGCAAAATAATTATATATATATATATATATATTATATATATAATTATATTTTCTCGGAAAACCTTAAGCACAGGTTAAAATCAATCATTCATCAAAGTTACCTTCATCTAATTTATTCAGCTACATAATAATTCAGACTTGCGTATGTGAAACACCTTTTATAGATATGACACAAAAGAAAGCAAAGTGTCCAAAACATTTAAAATTCAAAGTAGTTACTATAACTTACGAATTTAAGTTAGTTGGCTTCTCAAGCTTCATACTGTGACGTTGGCCACGGTACACAACAAAGGGCGGTGTCAAGCTACCTCACATCACATACCAGGAGCGGCGCGTATCAAAGGCGCTCAAGATCAGGCTGTCCCACACCACTCACGCGAGCAAACACATGATAAAAATCAGAGCGGCAGAACCAAAGGGGTTTTCGAGATTATTCGCGAAGTGTCCGGCGGCTAGAGTGTTTGTAGAAGTTCCAGAAGAGGTGAAGTTCGAAAAAGGCCCATGTTACGTCGTCCTCGCTGTATAAGGAGGTGAGGCAACGAGAGAGTGTGTGTGTGTGTCTGTGTGTCAGAACTGTCGCGTCGAAAGGAAGACAGTGAAACAGTTTATGAGCGTTGAGTGATCGTATCGTCATAGTTACTTTTTGTGAGAGAGAGAGAACTGAAAGACAAAAAGAAATTGCATATTAAGGATGCGAGAAGAAAACAGTTGTGAGTTGTATTATCACGAAGGACTGAAGACTGCGTAACGCCAGTAAAAGAGAACTGTGTTGTGCATTCAGATAGGAGAAAACAAAAGTAAGAAAAAACTAACTGGACTGGACTTTTATCATCTTTGCCACAATATCAATATGGTAAATGTAGATATCACAGGTTTCAGGTGCTCCATACGAAGTATGTAGTTAATTCTGAATGGAGTTCAAGCAAATGTAAGATGCGTCATCAAATATCCTCTTATGTGCTGTATATCAATTCAACTGAAATATACAGTGGTTTTCCATATCAACTATCATTAATCCTCCACCTAATTCAAACAAATCTGGGGAATAAATTCCTTCAAGCTCTTATCTATTAAAATGTAGCTTCATACAGAGTTAAAGCAATAACTCTACCATAATTTCAACTAAATTTCAAATGTATTTGCAACTTTTCTTTAAATGGTTGCGTGGACCGTGAAAGAACTAAGGTATGGAGGGAAAAATGGGTACCAGCTAGGTGGTCAAAAGCACCAAGAGAAGTATTAAGGATGAAAATAGGAAAGCTAAACAACACTGAAAGCTAGGAGAATCGTTAGGAAGGACGAAGGAAAAATGTATGAGAAGCATAGGGAGAATCACAAAGTTGGTAGATGAAAAGGATGCCCAACAGGTAAATTAGCTATAGTAAATTCTTTGTTAGGAGCTCAAATAGAGAGAGAGACCTGATGTATAATATAGTAGCTAACCACGGTTGCACCAGGGCAACTCAAAGATTATAGTTTGTGGATTGTTTCAATTTTGTATGGTAAATTTATTGTTATTTTTTAGGGGAACTGTTGACGGAATTCTTTTGCTTGTTTTTTTTTTATTATCAGAAGAAAGGAGGTAATCAATGTAAAGTTATGTACATACAGTTGTAACAATGTTAAGCTGAAATAAATAAATTACACATTAAATGGTTACGTGGGTAGCAGTAAATGCAAGAGGGCCGTAGGGCAAAGCGATGCTAATAGAAATGGACATAACATAGGATAATGAACTCGGTCGATTAAACATGGGCAAAAAAACTCCCTCCACAGGCTGGCTCAGACTACAGAATAACGACGTTGAAGTACACACATGACTTCTCACGAGGCCGTGCTATATCCGTGAGCGCACGCGCGTGCGCGCATGTGAGAGCGAAGGGCCCTCATCCATCACCTACGTTTATTGGCGATGTCTCTTTTGTGTAGCGTTAGATTTATTGACCAAGAACCGAAAGAGGAATCGCTGTATACGGACATGGTGCCGCTATTAAGGCAGCCTGTTTACTCTCCCGACAGTAATACTACTATCCACTTTAAAAATTGGGTTCTACTTCCTCCTCTCAAGATCCTTTCTCTTTTCGCTGCTGCACAACCTACTCCCCCCTCCCTCCCTCCCTCCCGCCCTCCACAACTCCCAAATGATTCTTGTTTGTTGTCGGATGAAGTGTTTACAGCACCGTTTTCCAATAAAAACGATCCGATATCGCACAACAAGGGCTTAGGGGCTCACTTCCTAGAAAGCATCTTGCTTCTTGGTCAATTCCAATAACAATTTTATGTCGATATTGCAAAGTCGTCAATTTATTTGCAAGAATCCTATCGAGACGAGGCCGAGGTTGCAGCTTTGGGTAATATTAAACCTAGAAGAGTGGGTAGATAAACTCCAGCTGGCTAGCACAAAAACTGAATTGATGCCCACACTTTATTGCACGGGTAAATTATAATTTTTAAAGAAATGGATCGATAGCAAGACCCATAATATTATGTTTTACTTGACGACTAACATTATACGATCTTACCACCCTTTGTATTTAATACTCAAAACAATGTCATTAGCAAATGAAAAAATTCTGAAGTGTTGCACTCACATGACTTTCGATAGTCTTGTACTAACCATTCTTACAAACTATTACTCCTATATCTTCTTCGTGTTAGTTGAGATAAACATTTACAGAACTTATCTTATTGCTTATTTCCTTATAGGTGCAAGGGGAATATGGGAATACAGTAATCGTTGAGCGATAGTTAAACCTTTTAAAGTTTTGATATTCCGTTCTTTTTGCACGGCTAATATACAAAAAAATGAACAACGATGTTGCATTTGAGGAAGGTTGTTTCCAAAACTGACACAAATTACAAGGAATATCTCCGAAATCGTTCATTTTACAAAAAAAAAAAATTATTCAGACTTAAACTTGTGTAAGAGGTAGAACTGGAACTTAAAAATTCAATGCCACAACTGGGATTTGAACCACAGACCTTCCGCTTGCCGGGCGGACGCTCTAACCACTGAGCTATTGTGACAAACTGCCAGAATGGCATTAAAGTCTCAAGCCAGTTCGTATTTCTCCTGGTAAACCAAACATTGCCCACACACGGCTTGTGTGTTTAAAAACACCAACAGTAAGTTTGTTGGCATAAATAAATAATAATAAACTTGTGTGTTTTAGCGAGATCTACATTTTTGTACAGTAAGATTTTGTCTATCTCTTACGATTTACGAGTTATTCAAAAGTCACCCAGAGTAAACAGGACTACATGGCTATAGCCAGAAAATTCAAAATATATATTTCATTTGTCATAAAAATATCTTAAATATATGTCACTTTAATCAAAATCGTTAGACTCATTTTCTAGAAAATCAAAATTTTCGAAAACTTTTCCATGTAAATAATAGTCTAGGGTGGAGCAATTTTCTTCAAAATCTTCGTGTCGCATCCTTAAAGACATGAAACTTAAATACCAACTTTGCTTTTTAACCGATTTTTCGTTTTTGAGTTATGCTGTTCACAGTGACACAGACACAGACACAGACAGACACACACACACGCACACGCACACACACACACACACACACACACACACACACACACACACACACTAACTATAACTATATGTTTATTACTTAATGTGATATAGTTTATAGACAACATATAAGCTATATGTGCAATATTTCTAACTGGTGGACATATTTATGTGACTGTATCATATCCAATTTTTATATTAACTAATGTATCATAGGTGTCATTCTGTTTCTTCTTTTCACCTTGATAACAACAGAGAATTTTTGCTTAATTTGTATAAAATGGCCACGTTTTAACTGCCTCTGTTGTTAATTGTCTTAAAAATTCAACATCTTCAATGTTGTTAAGAAACAGTGAAGCTTTCTTTCAAGTGTGCTAACTGTTTAGAGTTTCTATACTTGATGCCATTTTGAGATAATCTGACTTTAGCACATCACTGGGTCGTAAAAGTGCGGTATTTCCTAGAGCACATGCTGCACAGTCAAGTAAAGTGGATTAAAGAGAGGGATAACACGCGTGTGTTGTGTACTTTCATCACAAAACATTTATTGTGTATTATAATCGCATTAATTGGAAGGCAGTGAATAAAATCCATCATGTGTCGCTCTCGGAGCGGAGTGTGGCAGTGGATTCACTCGTCCGCATCACTGACGATAGCATTTAACATATTGGCATGTGTCAAAACAGGCGGGGCGTGAGCTGGGAATAAAATGCAATGTTAGCACGTCCATCAAATTATCCAGTCTTTTGCAGCCGCCGCCAGGGATTTTTGTCCGCGTTGCGAATTTCCCTCGAGGAGCCATGTACACGTGTGGTCACATTCACTATCCCTCTCATGCCGCCAACACAAGAGTATCATCGTATCAGCAGCATGGCAGTAATCGTAACCAAAGTAAAGTACGAAAATGTCACATGAGAAATGCCAAATTACTTCAGGAGTAAATTTAAAACCAGTGCAAAATGCTATAGTACTACATGCGAACGATAGCATGGATACTTAACAAGTTATGGCTACAAAAATTATTAAACAACCCTGGTGTTGTGATTCCATATGTTCCTCACACACAAACACACACGCACACACATGGAAAGATATTAGAATGAAACGAACAAATACCAATGAAACATTACACCCTCATATTTGCTTGGATTTTGTTACTACAATTTACAATCTGTAATAAAATTAGTAACGTTAGACAGTAGCTGCATATACATAGAGGTGTGAGTTTATTCCCTGGAAAATAAGGTCCCTGTAAATAAAGGGGCAAGCATTCTAAGATCCTTTCGATTTTTATACCGTTATTGTCTATTATCACGAACCACACATGCTAGTTATGCCTGAGAACTAGTTCCCATCGCTCATCTTCGCTGATAAGATGAACGAAGTTCGTTCAAGCCATTAGCGTCCGCTTCATAGGAATTGCCCCGTTGAGTTCTGGAAATGTTTTAACGCAGAAAGGCATGTCTTCTTCTGCCAAAGACAGATAAATTGGGCCGCGGTGTTGTTGTCTTACTTTCTTTACTACCTATAGTAAAGTAGAGGAAGTATTGTATTCCACCCAAAAAATCGATGTTGAGATTTTACCCAAAATATATGTTTTGAGGCCCCCTGGATCAAAAAAAAAATCATTTTTAGAAAAAGGTCCATGTGTGTGTCTGTGTGTCTGTCTCTCAGTCTGTGGGCAGCATAACTCAAAAATGAAAAGTCGGTTGAAAACTAAAGTTGGTACTTTCAAGGATGCAACACGAAGATTTTGAAGAACATTCCTCCACTCTAAACTACCCTTTACATGGAAAATTTTTATTCTCTTTAAAATGGCTCTAACGATTTTGATTAAAATGCCATATGTTTGAGATATTTTTATGATAAATGAAATGCATGTCTTGAATTTTCGGGCTATAGCCCATGAAGTCCTATTTACTCTGGAAGACTTTTGCATAACTGGTAAACGGTAAGAGATAGACCAAATCTTACTATACAACAAATGTAGATCTTGCAAAAACACACAGTTTATGTTTGAATAATGTTTTTGCAGAGTGAACCATTTCGGAGATATTCCTTGTTATTTTTGTAAGTTTTGGAGAACTTATACTTCTGTCAAATGGAACATCGTTAGTCATTTTTATATGGTAACTGTACAAAGAGAACGGAATTTGAAAGCTTTAAAAGATGTGGCTATTGCTCAAAGCGTACTGTATTCCCATATTCCCGTTGCACGTGCAAGAAATCGAGCAATAAGATAATTCCTGCAAATGTTTATCTCAACTAACACTAAGAACATATAGGAATAAGAATTTGTAAGAATGGTTAGTACAAGAGTAGAGAAAGCCATGTGAGTGCAACACATGAGATTATTATTTGTAGGGAAAGGAGAGAGTGAGAATGCAGGAGGGAAATTGAAGGAAAGAAGCGTTTCCTAATTAACACAATAAGTGATCGTAGTTGTGTTTCTATCTATGATATGTAGATAACAAATCAGTAAGTGAAATACTATAGCTTTAAATAAATACCTTATATAAAAACATGTATCACCTATAAAGCAACACTGTTTTTGGAAACCTGGCCAATAAGTTCTATCACTCGTTATAAGATATCACTGACAACTGCAAAGCATCTGATTTAGCAGTACATGCCCATCACTGCATATTAGTGAAGCATGTAGATTGGTTATTAAGCTGGTGGATCAAAGTGAATTTAGATTAGAGGATGCACGTGTGAAATGATCCTTGCATTAGTTTCCATGTGACCTGTTAAAGCTAACATGCAGAGCGAAACACTAACTTACTAGTTAAACTATAAAACTAAAAAGTGACAACTAAAACCTAAAGATATTATCATAATAGGCTGCAGTTGCCCTGTTTTATAATTACAAATAATGAAAACTTGAACTTTCCCGTGTACCGTACCTACATATATACTAGGGCTTCCGCGTTATTTCTTCCCTTCTCTGAAACATGAGGAAGCTATCGCTAGGTATAGGGGTTCAATGGTTGGAAACAGGACGCCTTTTAATAATTAGGCAGCGTGCCGCTCCCACGCTGCAGCATTGTGTTGAACGTTATCGTATTTCAAAGCAACAGGCAGCAGGTGAATGGGGAAAGAATTGACGCTCCTTTTGTCATCAGGATCACTTCACCGTCTTCACAAACACCTAACGCGCAGTGAAATTGAAACCGACAGCGAAACACAAGTCATGACCCCAAAGGGGCTGTTCTACCAAGGTATTGTAATCAATTAAACGTTATATGTGCACAAAATCGTAAAATTCACTTCTTAGTGCACATAAAGTAAACTATTAGGCATGTAAAATGGTTATAATTAGGCTTAGGTTCCAGCTGCATTAAAGAGGATTCAAGTTATGCGCGTTCGTAATGCATATGAAGGCTAAGTGTGGGGAACCGGTTCTGCCCGTCTGCTCTACAGACAAAGCTGCATAACTTGATTCTTTTGGTAGTTCGCCTACTAAGCCTAGTTATAATTATTTTAAGATAAGAATGGTTGACTTTAATGATTTGTACTTAAGTTTGTCCTTTCTACAGTTGTTTCAGGTAGCTTCTCTTACGCCCTACGCTTATTCATTCACCATTTCTCCGATGCATCTCTTAGGGAGCCTTTGTTTCTCATTCAACATTCCAGCTACTTTGTTTTCCTCCTGCTCAAGGGAAAGAGGGTTATTAATAATTGAATCTATGTGTATATTTCTTTTGTATGTTCGTTGGAGGGCAATTTTGTAAATATTTATGTTTCGTGGAGTAATAATTTAGTAGGTTTATATGTACGATGCTTCTTATATTTTTAAACCCAGGATTTCAATTCCTTACCCTTTTCACTGTTTATTGTGCCCGGTTCTAAATCACTCGTGTTTGCTTGAAATTCTTGTCTGAGGCGCTGGCGACGGAAAAGCTACAGTTACCTTATGAGTGGCTAGATTTAATCCTCATATACCTTCGACCTTTCTATCTTCTTTATTGTTTAAGACGTATATTTATTTATAACGCTCTTAGAATACAGACACACTTGATAAACAACAATTTACCTTTTTCTTCTAGATTTCAAATACATTACATTTTTTTAGCAAGCGTTGCTATTTATTTCACCCAAAAATAAAACGAACGGCTTCCAAAGCCTCTATATTTTTCATTTTCTCTTGAGAGCTTAGAAAGAAACCCACTCATTAAGGTCACTCATTCATTCAGAGTTAACATTGCATATATCTATTTCACATTCCATATCCTCATTCCAAATAGTTTGTATTGTTACACTGCCAGGTTCCATAGAGAAAGCTTCCCAATCTATTACTTGGTTATACGTTCAAGAGGTAGAGAAAATTATTCTTTTTCCGTTAAAAACCTCCTCTGTTGCCCTTGGTTTGACTTTACTACGTTGAATGTAGTCCAAGCATATATAGCTCCGCACTTGCTCCACTACTTTAGTGGAATTTGCATGTGCGTCTTCTGGAATAAAAAGCATTGTGAAGGTTTTGTTGAAGGGAAAAAATATTCCTGTATTAAGGTGTGGTTATTTCATGTTATTTCTATTGACAGTAACAAATAAATAGAAGCTCGTGGATATTCCAATTGCTGGGAAACTTCGGTCGCTTTAAAACGAAATATTAATACAATTTTATTCATGAATGATGTTTCAAAATAAGTTTCAGACAACAGCCAAGACAACAAACGTTTGCATTGCAAAGATTTCCAGATTAAATCGGACTTAAAAGAATGTGATTATAATCAAATATTGACGGTGGTTATAGCGAAATAATTTTAATGCAATAATACATATATTCAAAATTTAGAGCACATTATTGTTGATATTTTTCCTTTTCTAATTTCTATATATAGTAGGTAGAAAAATTATTGCGTTCTACCCAAAACTTCCGTATCGGAATTTCACTAAAAACATTATTTTTTTTTATTCTTTCATTTCAATAGCCCATTTTAACTTCTTTGGTCATAACGGGGTCTTTGACTTGAAAGACAACTGATGGCGTTATTACTAGCTGAACAGTAAGGCTTATGTGAAGTTCCCTGAACTCAAAAAGGGTATTTTAGGAAAATGCACATTTGTGTGTGCATTCTTGCGCGCTTCTATGAACAACATAATAAAAGCGCAAATTTGAAAGAATACCAAAGTTCGCGTTTTACTTCAACATGTTTTAAGGATGTAATTGAAAGATTTTCACAAAATGTCCCTAACTGCAGCCTACCCTTTACAAGAGAGACTTTTTGTTAGTTATTATCTCATAAAAAAGGCTCTAACGATTCTGACCAAAATAGCATGTTCCAGATGTTGACATGGGCAGTCTTATATATAGGGTGACGCCAGGCGCGGCGCAAAACAAAGGAAGGTCGGGGCTAAGCTACTTCACATACCAGGAAGGCGAACAAGGTGCCCAAGCTCAGGCTGCCTCGAATGACCAAAAGGGGCTTTCTCCAGAGCGTTCGAGAAATACCTGGCTGCCTCATCGCCGGCGTGTTCGAAGAAGTTCGCGAAAGGTCTTTATGATGTCACTCCTGTTATATAAGGAGGTGAGAGAGCAGGAGAGCTGGAGTTACAGACATGAGTTGCTTAGTGTGTCAGTGAGTGTGAGACAGCTGTGTGGTGGCACGCCGCGTCTGAGTGAAAGAAGACTTAACGAGCGTAGAGTGCTTGTATCGTTAGAGTCAGTGTATGAGAGACAGAGGAAATGAAGGGAGACAGTGAAAGAACTGAGTCACGGTTGCGAGAAGAAAACAATTGTGAGCTATGATATCACAAAAGATTGTAGACTGTGTTAATGTCAGCAAAATAAAACTGTGTATTTGTGTAAAACTCTGGGGGACAATAAAGTGATAGAAAAGTAACTGGACTGATTTTTGTCATTGTGTGTGGGACATATCAGACCTTTTTTGAAGAAGGAACCCATGTCTGAAAACTCACTGTTTGGGCACTGTAGAGTGTCGAAGTTAGAGAATAGTTTGGATATGCTGATGAGTGTCTGTTCCACTTTTGTCAATAACCTCAACGAGGGTAGTACATTAAGCAGGGGTTTCAAATTGCCTACCTCCTACTTGATCGAGAACTACATCGTCGGTGCTGAGCTTGAGCCAATAGGTGCGGTTTGGTGGTAAGATTTTCTATCGCTGCATGGATTCGTGTATTGTACACAATATTGTACCCACAGAAAATAAGTGAAGGGTGTAAAACCTGGTGAACTGCTCTCCTCTACCAATCAATCGATTAGTACGTATAAGTGATTATCTGGTGGTTCGGCACATTTACAGCAACGTGTGCTGGAGTTCCATGATATCGGCAGACACAGTGCCGGCCGAACCTGCAATATACCATATCCAATAGGTAGGCAAAACATCTCTTGTAAGTGTTGTAGGTCGGTCCTGTCAGTCTGTTTGGCAGCAGATATGGTTCATATTGTTCTTCCGCATGGCTCATGACTACTGGGTTGCATTACTACAGCTCCTACTAACTGCATATTCACGGAAATACACTCTGTCCCTGAACTGTTTCGTCAAAAATCATCTTCTTAAAGGGTACATTTTAAAAAGATGATTTTAAAGATGTCACTGTTTTTAAGGAGTAATGATTTTTTTCAGTTTTAGAAAAACCGAGAAAAATCTAATTTTAAAAATTTTTGGAGATGTGACCATGAAAATATATGGGATGTCAATTTTATTTTTCTCTGAAGGAAAAGACATATGTGAGGAATATTTATAAATATTGCATTGTTATCATACATTGTTTATCAACAATTGCCATGATGTTTATAACTTTAAAACAAATTGGATTTAAATTAGCACTATTTGGCAATGGATTCAATCCTATGATGAATGAGCCAGCGAAGTCGGAGCAGTGTCTGTATATAGTGTATTGTTTATACTAATAATTGTACCACTGAATGCTGCTATGTTGACATCGTTAGGCTGCCATGACATTCAGTTGCCTTATAGCTTCCATTTTGCAATGGTGCGAAAGAATGTTAAGTAGAAATTTGGTGTATTGCACTCACATGACTTTCCCCACTCTTGTACTAACCATTCTTACAAACTCTTATTCCTATATCTTCTTCGTGTTAGTTGAGATAAACATTTGCAGAAATTATCTTATTGCTTATTTCCTTGTAAGTGCAAGGGAAATATGAGAATACAGTAGGCTTTGAGTGATAGTCAAATACTTCAAAGCATTGAGATTCCGTTCTCTTTGCTCGGTTAACACATAAAAAATGAACAACGATGTTGCATTTGACGAACGTTTAGTTCTCCGGAACTGACACAAATAACAAGGAATGTCTCCGAAATGGCTCACTCTAGAAAAAAGATTTATTTGTACATAAATTGTGTGTTTTAGCGAGATCTACATTTTTGTACAGTAAGGTTTTGTCCATCCCTTACAGTTTACGAGTTATTCAAAAGTCATCTACAGGGGCTAGAGCCCCTGTAGTCGTATTTACTCTGGATGACTTTTGCATAACTGGTAAACCGTAAGAGATATGTAGACCAAATATTATTGTACAAAAATGTATATCTTGCTAAAATACACAATTTATGTCTAATAAACTGTTTTGTACAGTGAACCATTTCGGAGATATTCCTTGTTATTTTTGTGAGTTTTTGAGAACTTAAACTTTCGTCAAATACAACATCGTTGTTCATTTTTTTATATGTTAACCATGAAAAGAGAACAGAGTCTCAAAACTTTAAAGGATTTGACTATCGTTCAAAGCATACTGAATTCTCATATTCCCCTAGCACTTACAAGAGAATAAGCAATAAGATAATTTCTGCAAACGTTTATTTCAACTAACACGAAGAAGATACAGGAATAAGAGTTTGTAAGAATGGTTAGCACAAGAGTAGAGAAAGTAATTTGAGTGCAATGCATCAGATTTTTTAATGATATATTCCAATTCATAAGTTTTTATTAACTATACATTTGGTATTTTTGTTAGAATTAGGAACTGTTACATTGGGAATCCTGAACTTCTCTAGTTTATTTTACATTATTATCACATATAACCGTTTTAATAAAACTACAACATGTAATAACACAGGGGGTTGTGAACTGCGGAGCTCAGGAATGAGGTGTCACCTAGTAAAGCTTAGCAATAATTGGTCTATATCTTTAACCAGAGAAAAAAATCAGTGTTGAATTCCCTAGAACTGCTGAACTCACTATGGTTTACTTTTGTATATCTTCCATAAACTAGTCTTCCAAACGGTTATTTTTATATCTACTGTATGTTAAAGGAGATAACCGTTCAAATGGTTTCATTGCACCTTTTGCTGTAGGTACAATGCGGATACAATAGGCTTAAACGATTCTGACATCCTTAAAAAAACTGGTGGGTTTGAAATCCTAAACCCTTTTCATAACCCGATTGAATGATAATCACGCTTCATAAAACAACAACGTATAGAAAATGTCAAAACGGCAAATATCTAGGAAATGGTTAATGCTGCGAAGACATTTGAGTAAGTTAACTAAATTCTTTGTGTAGCAAGTATTTGCCTCTCTCCTACAGAATACAAGTACTGCAAATTTAATTCTTAACGAGTGGACAAGTACATTAATAACTGGTCGATATTGCATACTAAACTTATTAATACTCAGATTGCAATGAAGCATATACCACACAAGGGTTTAAAGAGGAACACACTTGCACTTAAGGTCGTCAAATGTAAGGGAGCCAAGCATAGTTACAAACTAGAGTGTTAAGTACATGCTCACAACAGGAAAAGAACGCAGCAGTATTATAAACAACCAGGCAGCACGCTAGCTAGATGGTGTACATAATTTTCAAGTTGCGAAGAGCACAGTTTCCAGCCTAAACATTGGGCTAGTGCACTCTCTTTAAAAGCAAAGTTTTGTACCGTTACATACACATTTTTTCTGTCTCTCCCTTCTCCCTGGCTTCTTTATTCTCATTTTTCAAGCATACGATAACTCAGGGCTTTAAAGAAACCCCGCCGCCCCTGCTGTATATGCAATAAACATTAAATCCCCAGTCTCATGTGCCCCTGGAGATTATAACGCCCGCCCAACTCCGCGATATGCCCGAGTACAATTTGCGACAAAACAAGGGAGGGGGAAGAACCTTACTCCTAGTTACAACACACATCTTGCTGCCTGCTTCATCTTCCCTTTCCATAAACATTAAGCGCTTACTTCTGACAATGAAACTATTTTTATACAAGATACCCAAATTAAAAAGTTGTTATAAAGGCCGAATCAGCCGCCCCAGTTATTCTTTCATTTATGCAACCTGCTAAAGGCCAGACGGCTCTTATTTCTATCTTCATTTTTTAGCAACACTTCCTTAACTCCTGAGTATATGCAGACGTGGTCAAATTATTATTAGAGTAAACATCAATCATGTAATTCTTGAGAACATATTCATGGAATTTAAGACCTTAATTACTATACTTTAAACATTATTAAATACCAGATAATAACTGTAAATCCTACATTACTTTTAGCCTAATAAAACATTTTAATTATAGGTATGGTTTTGGATAAATATTTCGCAAAATTACTACGCAGTGTAACATTACTAAATGTTTAGTAATGTTTCTATGACAGCAATGTTTGCAGAAATTTTGACTTTAAGAATTTTTTAATACAACAGCTAAATTATGTTAGGATAGTAATTGTTGGCCGGACATTACGTTTGTGATGATAAGATTCTTGCAAATATTTGGAAACATAATTTGGAAAATTATTGCCTTCAATACAAAGTTAAGTTATTGTTACTACTGCGTTTATGTTACTCGGAGTGTCAAAAATTAAAGTTCAAACGTGTAAATGGGGCAACAGTAAGCATGTTTCATTTAAAATATATTAACTAATGAAATATGTAATGATTTATCAGGTGTCATCTAATAATTTGCCCACGTCTCTGTATACAGCTACGCTTATTTAAAGACTCTATCAAGTACTAAGGTCTTAGCGTCGCCAGTATTCCGGGAGTTCATCCTAAGAAGTTGTTTTAAATGCCACCAAGTCCACTGAGATGCAGTTATTGCATGTAAGCACATTTAAATGGCAGCCAAACTCGACACTATGTAACTAAACGTTTAACGTACGGGTTCCATATTCAGCAATAACTAGAGGTGCTGATGAAAATGAAAGGAAATGGAAGCCCTAGCAAGTATGGCCGGGTCGCGTGTCACATATAGAGGGGAGGGTCGTGGAGGTCAGAGTGACCTAACGCAGCCACCCCTCTGTTGGAGCAGTGGCATAATGCTGTTTCTTGCTACTGAAAAAGCTGGAAGTACCTATTTAATAAAATACAAGATATTAATTAAATGACAAATTATAATTAAGTAATTTATTGTATGAGTGATAATGACCAAAGGTTGAAAGTCAAAATATCTCATATTTCCTATTAAATTGAAGAAGTAATTATAAACTTGCAGGAAAAATACAACCCACTCTTTCCTAAATCACAGACCAATTTTATGAGATGCATGCAATTGCGTACAGCAGTGTTACACCACTGGGTTAGAAGGCTGAATATCTGTTGCATACGAAAGACACCTGACACGTGGTGCCCATACCTAAGTCCTAGTAAATGTTTATATGATCAATATGTCTGTCTGTTGCAGAATTAATCTAAAACTACAAACTAACCTTAACCACAACATACTAGATACAATCATTGTTACATACTACTTTACAACATGCAATAAAGTAATATGATAATGCAAATTATACTTATGAAAATTCCAACCATTTGCGGAGCAGAAGAAGCTGCGTACTCTTACCTGAAACAAAACAAATGCATTACAATAGTGTCTTTAACCTCAAAATATGTAACATTTATAAAATTCTTATTGTTATTAATAGACATTGTGGAACATGTTACATATCGTTATTACATACTCTATCAACAAGCAACCACTTTACGCAACATTACACGTTTCATATTAATACAATATAAGAGTAAAATGACTTGAAGATCCACTACGTAAGTGTGTCTACTGGAGAGATTGCTCTTATTACTTTCTCTACTACGTTTAGCAAAGTAAAGGAAGTATTGTATTCCACCCAAAACTTCTATGTCGAGATTTCACCGGAAATATATGTTCTGAGGCGTCCTGAATAAAAAAAAGCTTTCTTAGAAAGAGGTCCGTGTGTGTGCATGTCTGTCTGTCTGTCTGTCTGGCTGTGTGTCTGTATCTGTGGACAGTATAACCCAAAAACAAAAATCTGTTAAAAACCAAAGTTGGTATTTAAGTTTCATGTATTTCAAGGTTGCAACACGAAGATTTTGAAGAAAATTCCTCCGCCCTAAACCCTTTACATGGAAAATGTTTCGTAAATCTTGATTTTGTTGCAAATGACTATAACGGTTTTGATTAAAATGCCATATGTTTGACATATTTTTATGGCAAATGAAATATATATCTTGAATTTTCTGTCTATAGTCCCTGTAGGATGACTTTTGCACAACTGGTAAACCGTAAGAGATAGATCAAATCTTATTCTACAAAAAATGTAGATCGTGCTAAAATACACAATTTATGAATAAATTTTATTTGTAGAGTGAACCATTTCGGAGATATCCCTTGTTATTTTTGTGAGTTTTAGAGAACTTAAACTCTCGTCAAATGCAACGTCGTTGTTCGTTTTTTTTTTTTTTTTTATATATATATATATATATGTTAACCGTGCAAAGAGAACAGAACAGAATCCCAGAGCTTTAAAACATTTGACTATAGATCAAAATCTATAAGTCTGTATTCTAATATTCCCCTTGCACCTATAAGGAAATAACCAATAAGATAATTTGTACAAATGTTTATGTCAACTAACACGAAGAAGATATAGAAATAAGAGTTTGTAAGAATGGTCAGTACAAGAGTAGAGAAAGTTATGTGGAGTGCAACACATGAGATTTTTAGAGAGAGGTCCGTGTGTGTGCGTGTGCGTTTGTGTGTGTGTGCGTTTGTGTGTGTGTGTGTGTGTGTGTGTGTGTGTGTGTGTGTGTCTGTGCGCCAGTCTGTGGACAGCATAACTCAAAAACGAACGGTCGTTTAAAAACCAAATTTGGTCGTAAAGATTAATGTCTTTCGCGGATATTCCATAATAATATCTTATAGATATGGCATTTTAATCAAAATCGTTAGAGCCATTTTTGAGAAAATCAAAATTTTCCAAAAATGTTTCATTTGTGGTTTAGGTTGGACGAATTTTGTTCAAGATCTTCGAGTCGCATCCTTGAAAGGTATTAAACTTAAATACCAACTTTGGTTTTTAACCGACTTTTCGTTTTTGAGTTATGTATAGACAGAAACAAAGACACACGCGGACCTTTTTCTAAAAATGCTTTAAAACCTTTATTTCCAGGAACATCCAATTCTGGGATCGAATACAATACTTCCCCCTGCCTACTGTAGGCAGTAGAGAAATTAAAAATATAGCTTTATTATATAAGGGACGCCGGTGTGTCGTAATTTTGTCCTGCAGAACCAAACGCTAAGTTAACTTTGCCACCTAGGCCGATATTTAGTCACCGGAAGAAGAACAGAGGACTCTTTGAGGAAGGAAGGACGACGAAGTGACTTAATGAAGGACCACTTCCGCGAAGGAAAAAGCCACATAAAACATTTGAGAGTGTACCCGCAAGGAAGGGGCGCCACCATAGTTACGACCCGCACTACAATATCCAAAGTAGCGCACTTCATTACGGAGCAGTTTCGAAATGCACGCACTCGGCACATTACCGCCACCCCGCTCTACCCCTTTATTAGCTGCAACTGGTGCAACATCACGTAGGAGCCGCCCCGGCTTTATATTAACACAGGGATGCCAACCCTCCGCCCGGTAAATGGCAACGCCGCAGCCGCACCGTTTAATTTGCACCAATGGCAAAGCATGCGGTGCGTGGGAGATAGTCGTTTATCACGCGAGATTAATGGGTCTCCTCTCATTTTATTTCTCTCAACCCAGAGTGCCCAGGACCCTCAAAGAGACCTATGCAAAAATACACATCGAAATTATCATATTTTATTTTATATTGTAAAGAGCAGTTTACTTTCTAGATACTTTTCACAGTAATAAACGCCCAGGGAGTGATGGTCTTAATAATCAGCTCTTCAAATACCACTCAAACGAAATGAGATAAAGATTACTGAGAATCCTGAACATTGCCGGATTACTTGTAAGATCCCCGATGAATGGACCAAAGCTGTTATAATTCCCATTTTTGTGAAAGCGACCGCTCCAATTGCAATAATTATAGAGAAATAAGCATACTAAATTCCGCTTACAAGCTATATACTAAGATAATAACACGACGGCTAATTTGCGAATGTAAACTAATCGAAAAACAATGTAGATTTAGAAAAAGGTGATGCTGCTCCAATTGCGTTTTTGTTATCCACAACCTATCCAGAAAAGAAGAGAATATAACTTACCTACATATATGCACATTGGTTTCGGGAAAGCTTTTGATACAGTTATGCGTAAGTTATGGCATATAATGGCTAATAAAGCCTACCCAATACATCTGATACGTTACACTTAAAGTTTATATAATAAACAAAAATAATTGAGATTGGGAATAAAACTAGTGATATAATACAAACCAATCTAGGTGTGAAACAAGGATGTCCACTGTCACCGGCATTGTTTAATATATAGAATGTCCTCAAAAACACCGACAACGCTTAGTATGTTGTACGGGACGGCAAATCGAGCTGTCTACATTACAAACGGGCTTCAAACTGTATACGTCCTACGTCATTGCAGAGCCTATATTGATGGTGGTGAGCCTCACGTACATTACCCAATAAATACGATTGTCTTTGAAGATTTTGAATCGTTCCGTGGACTTGAACCATAAGGTACTCCACTGACGTTACAAGAGTGTCATACACCACACTCTTTATACAACCCCACAGAAAACAGTCGGGAGGTGTCAGATCTGGCGACTGTGCTACCATGGGAGTGGTCCACCCCTAACAATCCATCCATTTGAGTATACGACGTTGAGGTGAATCCGCACATTTACATCAAAGTGTGCTGGAGCTCATGTCGCCATTTCAGCAGCTGTGTACTGGTACGTATCGCATGATGTTAAAACGTTATTGTACTTGAAACTACACAAGTACCGCAGTAGGATCCGCACCAAGGAGCCTATGAAGGAATTTAGCGTATGTGAGGGAATGTCATTATCCTAGGTAGTTCATCTCATACTCAGGTGGGTAGAGGGTTGCATACCTTCCGTATTAGGCACCAAAACGAATGTTAACAAATTGTCACAACATTTCGTTCTCCAACTTCGACACTCTTCAGTGCACAAACCGTGTATTTCTGGACAGGGGTTCCTATCTTAAAACCAATCAGTTTGCCATCCCGCACAACATACTAAGCACTGTCGGTATTTTTTTTTTTTTTTTTTTTTTGGGGGGGGGGGGGGAGTCACCCAGTATACATAGACGCAGCCATAGAAGAATGGCAAAGAGATTATACTGAAGGACTAAACATAAATAATGTGCTTGTAACAGTATGTCATTCGCTGATGACTAAATTATCTTACCAAAATTAGAAGACGGCTTACAAAGAGCAACCTTTTATTTGCAACAATGTATGGATAAAATATAACCTAAGGATATCGCCAAATAAGACAAAAGTAATGGCATTTCAAGGGTAAAATAACGCAAGATGTAAAACTGAACTAGAAGAAAGGATAATGTAAGTATACTTATTTAATTATTTTGGCTGCGACATTACATACTTAAAACAAAAAGACATTGAATTTAAGATTAATAGATTTCAGAGGATGTGCATAAAAATACGACTAACACTAAAAAATAAAACATTGTAAAACACAAAAATAAAGTTTTACAAACAATGGCTATTCCTCTTTTAACTTATAGATGAGAAAGTTGGTCCTTAAATAGGACAAAAAATGTATTCTTACATTATCAGAATGGAAGAAAATAGACAACCAAGATTACCCTTAAACTACCAACCAAGAGGCCAAAGAAGTGTAGGAAAATCAATTCCTAGATGGACTGGCGATATTTTCCCTGAAGTTGGAACAGGCCAAATGGCCTAAACCCTGTGGTTGAACAAGAAGGTAATTAAATATAAATTCTTGAAAAATAATATTTTTATAGCTTAACAAAATATCAGTTTTTGTTCAGTGTCTTCAGGTTGAAAATCGAAAGGTTAAGAGACCATTCCTTCCTTTCTCAAGAACTCATCCGAAGCGTATCGTTATTTTTAATTATCGATCTGCTTTTAAAACAATTGAATGTGTTCTCAGCATATAAATGTATATTAAAGAAAAATATCCGGCAAACATTACAGTGATTAACCGAAAATAGACGAAAAATAGTTCTTTAATATGAATCACTTGCAAAACAGCAGTATTTAGACACATGGCAGGATTGGAATAAGCCTAGAATAACGAAATACTTGGCATACTCCTACTTTCGCTGACCATAAAAAGAGTGAATGAAAGGGGAAATATGTGATTACGTTAAGAAATCTATACAGATAAATGCCATTATGTAGCATTTATACGCAACTGTAATGGACCTCATTATATCCAACACTTCATAACGATTCTGCTATCCACCAATCAAATGGGCACCTGTTCAGAACCACACTGCTAACTACCATCAAAAGAGCCACATGTAGCAATCAATACTTCGCCTTCTTTGCACATTCCCATGCAGCTGAAAGGGAAACTATCGATTCCCATATATAAAATAAAGCTACTCTACTTAATAACTAGTTTTAAATAAATTCCAATAAACTCAATGTGTCTTCTCGTTTCCTAAAATGTACTCGCATCTTAATTACTGTCATTATGCTCTCGTTACATAATATATTATTAATGCTTTATGTATGATAAATTGTCTCTGAAGAACAGTAAACTTGTATCTAATATACCTACTGCCAATCTCAATTACAGGTTGGCCTGTATGACATTTCGTTAATTTTCCTGGATTAAGAACTACAAAACTTTAAATATGGATTTTTTATAATGGTGTTTTGAAAAATAGTGACATGAAGGTTGTTATGATTTTTTAGATTATTTATATTATTTCGAAAATGTCGTTATGATGATTACTTAGATAAGGGCAGATTAAAGGCGCTATTCGTTTATACTAATTGTTCTAATTTCTTCTCGCATTATTTCAGATATTATTTAAAATATTTTTGCAAGATATAGATTCATGTGTTTTAACTTTATTTATTTAGTGGCGTAAGATGATATCGCTCAAATTAAAAATGGAGAAAGAAACCACATGCGTTGGGCACACGGAAGCTGCCATATTTACCAGCGTTGTAGATATGAAGGGCAAAACTTCGCCTAGAAGATGAGATAACATTTTCCCTTCTAGTCCAAACAGAACAGGAGATAGGAATTGTTTAGTGAAGTGGAGCAAATTAATAGTGGAGGATGGAAGTAGTAGTTCAATGTTTAAAACTATGTTGAAACTAGAAATAAAATGCCACAACAATAAAGTACCGGTAGGTATATGTATAATCAATTAAATTTAATTCACTTTATCAGACTACTCAAAATTAAAAAATCGGATGTTGCACTCACAAGACTTTATTTACTCTTACACTAACTAGTGTTTTTAACTCTTATGCCTCTATCTTCTTCATGTTAGTGCAGATAAATACTTACAGAAATTATATTATTGGTGATTTTCTGGTAGGTGCAAGGGAAATATGGGAATGGAGTAGGCTTTGAGCGATAGTCAAATGTTTCGACGCTTTGAAATTCCGTTCTCTTTGCACGGCCAAGAGATAAAAAGTGAATAATGTGTTTTCTCTGTTTGAGAAAAGTTTAACAATTGTAAAACTCACAAATAACAAGGAATACCTTCGAAATGGTTCATTCCACAAAACAATGCATCACTTGTGTGTCTAGACGAGATATACATTTTGTGTATAGTAAGATTTGGCCTATCTCTTAAAGTTTACTATTTATGCAAAATTCATCAAGAGTACACGGGACTACATAGGCTATATCCAGAAAAGTCAAAAATTACATTTTTCATAAAACTGTCTTTAAAATATGGCATTTTAATCAAAATCGTTAGAGCCATTTTTGAGAAAATAAAATATTTTTTAACAATTTTCCATGTAAAGGGTAATTTAGGGTGGAGGAATTTTCTTCAAAATCTTCGTATCGTAACCTTGAAAGGTATTTAACTTAAACACCAACTTTGGTTTTAACCGACATATCGTTTTCGTCAGACAGACATAGACACACGCGCGCGCAAAACGAGTTTTATGGATTCAAGGGGCCTCAAAACATATATTTCCGGTGAAATCTCGACATCAAAGTTTTGGGTCGATTACAATACTTCCCCTACTTACTATACGTAGTAGAGAAAGTAAAAATGTGACTTAGAGCACCTTTTGCAATTTAATGTCCCTTATAGAGTTATCGTATAAGGGTTTCTTTTCTAGGATACGCGAAACAGCTGTTCGAGAAATTCTATCTTCTGGCTACCGAGGGCTAGTTTACAGTGAAAATGCTGAGATAACGCCATTTGTAACTCCCGGGATTGACAAGTGAATCACTCCCTACCTGTAACTGAAATGTTGTCCATATGGTCGTTCTGAAACACGCGGGTATCGTTAGCTATTTGGGAGCGTAGTGGACAGCTGACGGGCTACATTCCCGTCAAGTCCAACTTTCAGGCAACAACACAACACTGACTCCCAAATGCCGCCACAGCCGACTCCTGTTTGCCCAACGCCCACAAATTGCACCTCTTTGAGTTGCTGATGCGAGCGCACCGCAGAGTAAATACCAAATTCAATTAATGATAGGTGTGCAAGTTTCCCCAGAAGTACATTAATTACATGGAAATTGCGAGCAAACAGTTGGATGCCACTCTGGATCTTGTTTCTCTGGTTTAGAGCGTTGTGGCTCTTCCAAACTTTGTCGCAAACCAGTTCTAAGTGTTTTCTTATTTTCCTCCAACCGCAAATGTGCACTGCTTTCGTATCCCGCTGAGTACACAACGGATGTTACTTCCAGCTGTACCTGTGATAGTCTTAGACGACTGCTACATACTTACTTCAAAATGTATCCCAAAAGAAGATGTGTGTGATTTAACCACAATAAAATCTATTCTGCCAAAAAAATCTTGATAGATCAGTGTTAGGTGGAAGTTTTCAAAGATAACTAAAACAACTCTTTTTTTAATGCATCCGGTTTTATAGGGAATGAATATGCTATTGGCTTATAATAAACGAACACCAAGTGAGTCTCCAGAAATTAGCATGAATGGCGCCGTTATGCAAGCATGCACTATAATCATGAAAAGACGTGGTTATGCTTGAACTAATTTAACTTGGGTATTCTGACAGTTCCACCGGCGTGCGCTACACACGTGGTAGGGAAGTGGCACAGCGATCTGTTGTAATGTCAACCAGGCTTGACCTTGAAGTAGCCAATAAACTTCGTGATGGGATTGCTTGATCACTAAGTCTATTGGCTAGTTCAAGGTCAAACCTGGTTGTTATGACAACAGACCGCTTAATTCAAGTATAACTCCAACGAGCTGTTTCTGTAAAAACAATGAAGAAACAAATGTTTTACTTTCATATATACCAAAATAAATATTTCGTACATTATAACTCAACTCAACATAATATTTTGGTTTTGTAATAAGCAAATAATAATGAAGAATGAGATAAGAAATAAGTATTAATGTAATGCTCAAACATAGCAAAACAACAATAAAAACGGAAAAAAATCTCACATGGAAATTGTGTCAATCTTCTCCTATAAACTTTACTGTTTAGTATCTATTTTACAATAATATTTGTGCATGTAGCATTTTCGGCTTTCTATACTCTGAAATACGATTGTAGAACTCTCAAATAAAGGTGAAAAGTGAGAGAAAGCAGAAGTTCTTCTTCCAGTCATCCCACTGACTCTGAAGTCCTTAACTTGGTAAAAAGGCGAGTGGCAAATGAATCACCTCTCACTATGACTTTCGGGATAGTTGAGCTAACTTTAACCACCACTTCTTTAAGCCTCATCTGGATATACTTGTCTTGTTAGCCATGCAAAACACTTATCTTCTTCCACACATCCATGAATTATTTCCTAGTGCACCAGAGGAAGCTGTTAATATGTTCACATTATTCGGCTGAATGTTAAACGATGTAGTCCTTTCTCGCTTCTCTCTCTCTCTCTCTCTCTCTCTCTCTCTCTCTCTCTCTCTCTCTCTCTCTCTCTCTGACATTTCTACAAAAGTTTCAGAAATGAAACTGCTTTTTCTGAGAACTGCAGCAACCAATTTGTCTTCCATTTCTGCAACAGTCTCATAAAACTAAACTTTACGTGTGATTCCATTGAAAAGAGAGAGTTGAGAGGCAATTTCGAGAAATAGAGAAACCATTTTGACTTATAATATGGAAGACGTTTGATTTAATAGACATAATATCTCGCAAAACTTGAATATTTTATGCTAATTATAAAGAACATTCATATTAGGGATAAAAGTGAAAGTAAAAAACAGATTTCCATTTCGCATGCAGCACTAGAAGCCAATAATAACAAAAGCGATATACGCTGTTTAACATCTACTTGTGAATTTGGTGAACATGGTGAATTTGGAATTAAATTGCTTTTATAACAACGAAACTGGTGTTAGGGGCAAGAAGAATAAAATGTTAAGATATGCTGATGGTCTTGCACTACTAACAAACGACTAAAAGACGCAAAGAAACTTAAAAATGGAGCTAAACACAAAGACAAGGAGTAGATGAAGATGAATGAAAATTATGGTTATCAGAAGAGAAGCAAGGGATGCTTACGAATTGCAGATGAGGTAGTGGAATTAATGCGCACCTTCAGATATAGTACGTACATCAAGAAATAGAACAGGAATAGCAATGTTAGAACTAAACAATAGCTTTTCAATTGATCAGCGTTTCTGCGTTGTATAATGCAGAAACATGATGTAAGAGAATGAAGAAAACGATTGAAAATATCAGGCACGCAAAACGGACAGATAAGTTAATTAATGAAGCTGCTTCGGATTAAGAGAGATTATCTGAAAGACAGACTATTCCTTTACTGCCCATAGTTCATAAGAAGTGGCATAGGACACACCAAAAATGCAATCTCTGAAGCTGCTCATACGAGTGTAATTGGCAAAGGTTTGACTGACGCATGTTATGAGAACAGTATATACTCGTGTGATGAAGAGATCATATGAACTGTGACGAAGCTTTCCCTCTTGCAATATGACAGGTGACCGCATTTGAGAAACCCATTCAAAGCAGTTTATGAATATTCAGTGGACGAGCATGTATGTGGCCATTTGGAACATCTGTAGAGCAAAGCAATATCACGCTATTACAAGAGCAAGTTCAGCATGCTGTGACTTCTTTCTCTTTCTCCAGGGACAAGGAAGATGCATCATCTCTGACACAAAGGCCTTGTGTTCGGACACATCGAGAGATTAACTCGTTAATGCATTACCATAGTCATTCAGGGAGGAGATTTTATAACCTATGTGCGAAGGATACTATAGGGCCAACAAATAAACATCCTTCATTGCACGGAAATAGAACAGTTTGCTCATAATATGTTGGCCGGTGAGAATGGGTATTCATTGATATATTTATTTAATGTTACAGAGGATTTTTAAGGATGTATTCCTTAAAACTTAAACTTCCTTTTAAAATTCTTTAACATCACGGGCATCAGCAGACTTCTTAAGGGAGGGGGGGGCAGCATGTTGAAACTTTTCGATCAAACAATTTTAACTCATTATTCTGTTGTCAAAAACCGCAAAAGATGAGTTATAGTATTTGTTACGGATAACCTATTAATTTGTGCTAAATAAAAATTATTGATTTGATTACATAATTATATACGTTTTCGGGAAGAATTACCATAAACCTCAACTGTAAAAGTTTGTACAAAAATGAAAATCCTATAGCTATTGTTTCGGCGCGGAACCATTGTTGATGACCATAAATGAAACATTTCTAACTGTCGGTACCGGATTATTGTACATGGCAATAACTAGTGAAGGTACGTAGCTGCTAATTGAAAATAATACATTCCTTACATTAAAATTGTGAATAACATCACTGGCGAGCTAATTTGTAACATAGACGCCATGAAACAATCGAGTATCTCTTTTGTACGAGTATCCTGAGGAAAAATCGTTCTTTGTATCCAAATTACAAAACAATGTAATAGTAATTGGCTCCACATTAAATTCAATTTGGGCCCCGGCCCCCCTTGGCCGCTCCTCGTCACCACTCCCATGCCTAACATTATTTTTTTTCTAAGACTCTACATATCAAATATCATTAAAGTCTACAGAAATGAAATTATTTTTCATAAGCTTACTACTTTCTAAATGCTCAAAACTGGCTAAATCTATTACGAAATACAGTTATGTATAAGGTTTTCTAGAGACTGGGCAAAAATGTCTAAATTAGATTTGTTAGATTTGGAAATGTTAAAAAGAAATACTTATTTAAATGTGTAATTCTTAGCGTCAGTTTTTTAATGGATCAAGACAGTAAAATGAGTACGGTTAAAGCAATATTGCTGATTACTGACAGCAATGATGATTACTTATTACTTATCAGTTCATTGGAATTTACTCAGATGTTTGGATTTTTTAAAACTTGAATATTACATTTTCTGAGGAAAACAACTCATAAGTAACACCAAACTACCCTTTACATGGAAGATTTTAGTTGCTTTTGATTAAAATACCATATGCTTAAGACATCTGCCTGGTAAATAAAATTTGTATACTGAATATTCTGGGAACAGCCTGTGAAGTCCTCTTCATTCTGAGTGACTTATACAAAGTTGGTAAACCATATGAGACAGCCAAAATCTTACTAAAAAGAAAAATTAGACCTAGTTAAAGCACACAAGTTATGTAAAATAAAAGTTTTGTAGCGTTAAACTTTTTCAAGATATTCTTTATTAGCGCAATGAAATTTGAAACACTTATACATTTTTCATGTGCCAGGTTGTTCTTCGTTTTTCTCGTGGCCATTGAAGGTGCGTGGAAGCTCAAAGATGTCACACAGCATTCCGCTGTTAAAAGAGTTTAGATTCACTATATCCTTCTTAAGCAAAGAAATGTATGACACACTCATTTCTACAACCCATTATCTGGATTAACATGAAGCAAGCAGAAGGTTGTCTTTCTACGAATTGGGTAGACAGATTTATGGGAATGTAAGACAACAGTTTCTTTTCTGTGTTTAGTTCCTTGAATCTCACATTTCTCCCTGAATAACCTTCTTTTTGAATTATTATGCGTGGGCTTAGAATTTAAAAGCAAACCAAAGAATTTAGAGGAGACCCACGCCTGGTGTATCGAGAAGCTAATAGTAACAGAATTCTAGAAATTAATAAAAAAGAGAAAACAAGCAAAAACATGATATATAAAGAACGTACACAGAAAATATATTTCCAAAAGAGAACGATAAATAGAAAGAACTAGAGGATTATACAGAAAGAATGGTAGAGATGTAACAGGCGTATCCTGCATGCTTTGTTGTACACCAACCTGAAGAGGGAGTTATTCAGTTTTGTTTTTCAGTGGCCCTAAGTTGGCGTAAGAATTATGGGAACAGAGCAGCAGAGAGACGAGGGCGCAACGGCTGTTGTTAGCATTAAATCGACGGTTTTTTTTTCTTCTCTCTGTACCTCCTTGAACTTCTCTGATATTCTTCAGCAAAGGAATTTTCCAGCAGAACCAGTCGCGCGAGCAACAAGCTCTATTTAGTCTTGCATGCAGTGTTTAACGGGCTATTCCAGCCACCAAATGACAAAACGCAATCCAGAAAAGAAATGATGGATATTATGGCCTTGTGACACAAAAGAATAGTGACTGGAGAGCATTTAATATTCGCATTTGTGAGGAAGCTTTGTTGACAGTAACGTATAGATCACTGTCAAGTAGCAAGAGCCAAGAACACAATGGGGGGACAACGGAGGAAGGAAAATGGTGCGTAGAGAGGAAGGGAAAAAAAGATACACCTAACAACAACAATAACAACAAGCGAGAGGGATAACAAAAGACCAGGGTATAATGAAACTGGGGAACTGGAGGGGGTCTAGAAAAAAGAAAGAAAGAAAAAAAAAAAGAATGTCTGGAGGAGATACCAACACAATGACTAGTCCCTTCCTTACCTGTGATAACCCCCTCCCTCGCTTAATGAGATTAGAACGTCATGTTGTTAAGTTGGTAACAGAGTCGAGAACCAGCAACGGATGACTTTGTAATCTAAGAGACGCACATCTTAAGTAGGTTACATCCCAAGGGGTTTGCTTAACTTGAAGGTGCAGAAGATACTGAAGCCAATACAAGGACCACTTGGAGGTTAACTGATTAATAATGTTATTTTATTGTTACACCACTAATTAATTGTATGGGTCGAAACCAAATGAGTCAAAACCAAGAAATAGCCATTGTCATATTTTCCTTGAAAAGTAAGTTACTGCAGTGTGAATATATTTACTCCACTTGGAGATATGACAGTGAGGTCCATTCAAGAAGCTGGTAAACTTCTAACAGATTCACAATCCTATCCACTCACAATTCCTCCCCCGGTTCAAAGCAACAAACATGAATGGCTGTGCCTGTAAGCAAAGCTCTGAGCTTTAGAAAGAGGATTGATGTGTTTCCTTATCTGAAATGAACCTGCCCTTATGATCGAAGCAACTAGAGGGCTTATCTACAGTACTAATGAGTTTCTTTATGCTTTAGTGAACCAGAAAGTAAAAGTCAATATGCTATATAGTGGATACAATGCGACCAATGTATAGGAGTGCTGTAAACAATGTAAATTTAGTTGCTCGAGCTTTCGGCCACATCAAACTCCATGGGCGAGATAATCATCACCGTGAAAGCTTCTAATTGCATATAATCAATGTTCCTGAAAAAACGGCCATGATTTTGAGATGGCTGTTTATTTCTTATGCAGTTCGCGATGAAGTTCATGAGTTTAAGATGGTCATTTATTGATTATTCATTTCCTGTTGATGGCCATGAAGTTTAATATGGCCGAAGGCTCGAGTAACGTCACAAACATTACACGGTCGGTAACCCGAGAATCTCTAATCAATAATCATTGCCAAGAAAGCTTCAAATCTTGTAAATTAAGTTATTCACAAAACGTAAACTAATAAGCGTATATCATCAGCACGATGGGAAGTAGCGCCCCTGATTGTGAAGACCGCATTATACCGGTCGACTGGGACCGGGACGCTAACCACGTTCCGCCCTCCAGTACTGCACTCCACTCATAACGCCTATGGTAGACAGAGGTGAGGGACGCAGCGGCCGGGCGGCCCGAAAAATTTCATCTGTAGAGAAAATAAATTACAGAAAAGGCGAAGTAATATGTTTGTATTTCACTATAATACGCTAATGACGACCCTCAGACGACCCTGAGAATCGTTTGTAGTGTTTAACGCCCGCTTTTAATCCACATGGCACCGAGGTGGAATGGAATGAAGATGGAGCACTGGTGGAATGAGATGGAGGAGGAAACCGGAGTACCCGGAGGAAACACGCCCCAGCGCCGCTTCGTCCATCACAAATTCCACATCCGGTTGCCTGGCATCGAACCCGGGCCGCTTTGGTGAGAAGCGAATGGTCTAACCACTCGGCTACGGCGCGGCCCCCAAATGCTGAGAAACACTGTCACAGTCACCCTTAACTGCCTAATCTCTCAAAATCAATTATACCTACAGTTGAAATACGGAAAATATTCTGATAGCCGTCCTTGCTTGGCTGGCTATCGTATTGATACAAGCGGGTGCTGGGAAACACCTTTGCAACCTTTGCCATCCAGGATCCACCTGCCCCGTAGAATATAGTGCTGTTTCTACTTTCCAAGTTTCAACTTAAACCTTACACAGTATAATGCTAACGGTAGTCCTACCATTTACTACGTCATTGATGTACATATACTGAATGGCATCATACAACTACAAAATAAATGATTCGAAGATACAGGTTCTACAATGGTCGCCCAAGTTCAAGAATTACATCTGAAATTATGCAGATCGATGCACAGGCTATCAATCCAGCAAAAAGAAAGAAGCGCTTCTAAGTAAAATAAGAAGTTCTAGGGAAGGATCACCATCTAACGGAAGTGTAAGAAGGATGTTAAAAGTGCTGAATCTTTATTGCTACACGCCCTAAGAGGGAATAATTCTGATCAAATATGTGTATTCTGTAAGTGAATATGTGTATGTTCTGAAGAAAGTGATCCTAGCCTTAAAAAACACACATTACGCTATGAAACATGTTTTAGATTAAATTATTGATGTCTTAATAAACATAATCATGTGTGCCAATGTTCTAAAAATCTATGGTTTGTAATTGAGGAAGAAATTAAAGTTCCTGGAGTCACTGATCGGACAGGTACAGACATCGAAGGACCAATAGGAATCAATGGAACCGTCCCTGCGCAGGAAAGCTTTTCATAATTTTAATGTTTAGATATAATGTGGCCCACTTGAACAATTTACGTAGGACAATAATTTCTTTTCAATAAACCATTCTACACCACACACTTTCTGTTAACAGGATCAGCAGGTATTAGTGCTGCAAATATTATACGCGTTTTTCCGGTCCTGAAACCATATGCTCCTATTGATTTCGTGTTCATTTCATTAACTGTCTAATTATTGATATTCAACAGAAGTATTTCTTATAGCATAGAACTTTAGGCGGGATGATTGAAGATCGAGTTACTCTACACTGTATTATACACAAACGAAATCATGTCACCGTTCCTTGGATAACCCTGTTCAAAATATTGTGCTAAGCCCTCTTCCATCCCAAAAACCTTGGTGTAACGTGGATGAGACAGTAAAAGCTTTTCCCCACGGCGTTAACATGGGAACGTTTATAGCGGGATCTTTCTAACGCAAACCGCAAGCGCCAGGGCAGGGAAATCCAATTTGAACGTGCCTTTTACGATGTTCTGTTTCAAACTGCCCGGCGGGATCCAGGTCAATATCGGCAGCAAATTGCGAACAAATTTCCTAACGGCCCTTCTCTCTTTTTTAGATGTTCTGGACGAATTGAAAAAATTCACACGCAGAGTGCAACTGTGAGTGATGCGATGTGCTGCAGGCATCAGCAACATCAAAGGTAACATTGAGTTAGTACCTGACCTTTCATCGTAATTATTGATACTTTATCTTCAATTTGGAAATAATTTTTAACTGGCAATGCATCGGGCGATTCACAATCGTGTTCAAGTCAATTTTGACTTACTAATGGATCCACCTTAATCTCCCAAAGATACCTACTTAAGAGTAACCTTAAAATTATGAACGTGTAACTGATAACTTAAAAAAATTAAAATATTTTATTTAAGCATAAAAAATATAATGTAGTACTCTATAGTGCATATTTTTGTTGCTAACAATATCATAGATGAATAAATTAGTCAGATACATATTGTCTTAACACAGAGGCCATTTGATGGATGATGATGTAAATTTAAGGACCCTCATCTACTTGGACCTCAGCACCATATACTGTGAGCATGAAACTATAATGACAAAAGGAATACAGCAATCATTAAGTAAACGTCAATGCCTAAAGCCTGGTTTGTCTTCGCTCCTGAATCTGTCTGTCAAGCGGACTGTTGTCACGTCCCATTCTTCTTTCAGTGCAAGCAAACATACTGATAAATTAGGAAATCCCAGGGGAAAAAATTGAAAAAGTGACGATTATGTACTTAGACTCCGCGTAGAGTAGGCAACCAATTATAAAGGGATGCATTCATTAGCTAAGGGAACAATCTCATTGGTGGGGAGTTATCTACACTGACCCGAGCTCTGGTTGGTCACCGACCCGGAAATAGACATGTCGCCTGTTAACTTATGAGAGCAGCATTAATGCAAACTTATCTCGACGACTTGTGTGGCAGTTCGTTCTGCTTTGCCACAAACTTGTGTGCAAAGTGACGGCTACGATATGCTCGTATACTTGGAAAATAATGTTCTAATTACCATCTAACGGTTCTTCAAGAAGATGCTAGCATATCTCTGCTACAGTTCAGCACAAGAATATCTTTAGAAAGAATTACTGGACAATTACGAGGGGTTCTAAGAGATATAAACCTGATTCAAGGATGCTAAAAGGGGTAAAGTATTATTATAGTTAATTAGCAACCTTTAGATTGCCCACCGTAAAATTTCAGAAGTTTAAGTATATGTTACTTGTTACAAACTCGTGTTATTAAATTCTGCAAAATGGAGAAACGGAACATGAGTTGCGTATAAATATTTAATTTTAGAGCGACTAACTAACATACTCAAAATCATTCAGATTCGACCTCAAATGATTGTTTTCCTTCGTGTTTGACGGTTAAAAAGTGAGCTGCTGAATAGATGCGGTCATACATCCACTCAAGATGATGAGTGCTCAGGATGTCCCAAAACAGCTACGATTGACGAGATTGTGACAAAAATTCACAATGCCTACGCCGATAGAAGTTCATGTGAGTTGGCTAACATAACCAAGATCGCGATAGATACCCACTGCATTTTATACGAAGTTTTAGATATCAGAGCTGAAGCCGAAATTGTGAACGCCATAACTACGGATATAATACTGCATCACATGGCGGAATTAAATAATCAGAAAATGTTAAAATTGTTACATGTATAAATGTACGAATCTGGGAGATTAGTTGTGACTAAAATTTTAAAAAGGCACGAAAAGGTACAGACAAGTCATTAGGGGCGAGCTTCAGGTAGTCCAGCGAGACCTGGTAAGACCAGTTTTCGTAGAAATCGCTCAGCGCCGGTGTGAGCCGGAAAACAAGGGATGGTCGTTTCTTCGAAACCCTGTTGCTAATTAGGAAGTGAAAGGTACAGAGAGCGTTATAACGCACAGAGACTTGCCTGCGAGAACCCGGAGAGAAAGGGTCGTTGAGAGTTGCCCTCTAGAACCCGACGGGGCAGAACAGTGGCCCTCCAGAATCCGACGGGGCAGTACACGTGCCGCCCATACCGCCGAGCGAGCATCTCAGCTACGGGACTTGTATCCCGGATCCTCAAGTGTAAGGACACATTATAGTTAATATTAACAATCTTCTGTCTTAGTAAAGACACGGTAACGACTCAACTAATTTAATAACGATCGGCAAAATCTCACGCTTTCTTATTTTGGTGAGAATAAAAGTGTTTCAACGAAGTTCTGGTTTTATTCGAAAACACTCACGCATACCCTGATGTTAAGATCACATGCCAGAGCAGCCGGAGCAGAAGACACCAGAAAGCAGCAGTCAGCGTAGGAGAGTGGAGCGGAGGAGAGACGATCCCACATCAGAGCCTAATGATCAGTCGATAGCGCATTAGAATCAACATTCCTCAAAGGTATTTACACTTGCATAAATACAATTCCATTGAGCTTTATTTCACGTTCCATAACAGTAGATGAAACGTGGATTCCTCACTACAACCCAGAGACGAAAGAGTAGTCCAAACTGTAGATGGAAAGGGTGAAAGTGCACCAAAGAAAGCAAAAACGATTCGATTCCATCTACAGGAAAAGTCATGGCTACAGCTTTCTGGGTTTCTCATAATTACGTGGTCCTCATAAATTACCGTCAGAAGAGCTGAATCATCGCTAGGGAGTTTTATGATTCACTATCTGACCAACTGAAGAATACCATTCAAACTAAACGTCCGAGCTTGGTAGAAAGGTTATCTTTCGTCGTGATAACACGGCTTTACATACCTCTAGCTTGCAAACGCTCCCAGTGATTACTGAAGAAATGGCTGAGTCGAGAACATTCACATTAAACATTCACATGAGGTTGAAGCTGAGAGAGCCTTTGATTTAGCAGAATTGGATAAATAATACAGAGTGAATTAACAAATTGAAAAGTCATCGACTATCAACGACTATCGACTTACAAGGTGACTAAGTTAAAAACAATTTCTCTGTCTTAAATCTTTTGATTTCTTGGCTAGACTGAAAACTTTAAGAATGTCACTCGTGCTATACGTATTTCATTGTATTTCATTTGTGAGTTTAAGGCGGTCATTATACAACCTAGAAGTTGTGTGACCTAAAATAAACAAATTAACATAAAACATGTTTAACGTTTGAGATTATTTGAAACTTTATAGTCACAAATTCAGATTTTTACGACCTTTTCCAGGAAATATAAATCAGGTAACAAAGTTTTTAAAGGGTTGGGATGATGTTCATGGTTCAAGTCGGTAGTGGTGATTCAAACTATTGTTAGCTTATGTGAGAGAACAAATATAGAGGTATTTTAGGGTGCTAAAATGTAAGGTATTTTATTAAAATATTCGTCACTATGCCAATTTTATACAGC
The DNA here is from genome assembly GCA_030765045.1 of Tenodera sinensis. NCBI lineage: Eukaryota > Metazoa > Arthropoda > Insecta > Mantodea > Mantidae > Tenodera > Tenodera sinensis. The sequence continues at coordinate 313,061,950 of CM060964.1, forward strand.
ACTAAATTAAGACAATTATTTTAATCATTCAAGACAGTCAGTTCAAAATGATTTATTGGTTTGTTTATTAGGCTTTGATCAATTCGAAATTAAGAATTTCAGGAAGCAGAAATAGCTTCTACTAACTTACATTAAAAAGAAAGTAGTGCGCGAAGACAAGAATGGAATGAGACTGCCAACCAGATATTTGTATTGCTATAACCTCTATGAAACTCTGTTGAACTTTAAAAACAGCTTGTGTAGTTCAGAAATTTCTCTCATGGCGTATTACTTTGCATTGTGTAAGCATAACATAGAGTCTCTAAGACATTCATTTACGCTAATCGCCGCTGAATGCGGGGCGAAGCATCACATATTATACACTTGCCGTAAACTCCCAGCACGAAGTTTCGCTCATAAAGCTCTGGAAGCTATTTCTGCAAGCTTAGAGCAGTGCTGTTTTATTCAATGATAAGCTTTCGCCCGACGTTCTTTGGGTTTACAAACATTCCCTTTCCTTGTTTGCCTCAGGGCTTTAAAGTTGAAAATATCTGCACAGCCAAACAAAATTGCTCAGGATTTCCAAAATAACCGCCATTTCGGCTTTAAAGTTCTGTGAACCAGGCTCTCAAATGGAATTATTTTCGTTTATGAGCATTCCTTCATGGTTCGAATACTCGATGGGAGAAATGCATGGTAAGCTAGGATTTATAGGAAGGGTATTTCATAGGAATCAAAAGGCCAAGCTTTCGTTGTATACAGATATGTATAAGCTATGATATGGCGTGGTGGTTTATTTGAAAAAAAAAAAAAAAAAAAAAAAAAATACCACTCACGCATCATTTTAATATACCACAGAGTAACATGCCCCCTCTGTCAGGGGCATACATAAACAGAAACAAGACTCATCACGCCAACATTGCCACTTTCAGTTTCTCACCTTATGTATGGACGCATTTCTTCAATTTAGTGTAATCATAAAAACACATTTTTCGTTTAAATTTCTTCATATTAGGTTCTGTAACAAACTCATTTAAATGTTTCAAAGGTGTACAATTAGCTACACATATGTCTGTTGCTACATTAATAATAGAGGCTTGTTCAGTAGTAAATAATGGTGCAGACAACGATATTATATTGTTACATTAGTGTTGTAAGTGACGATTACGAGCGTGAGGAACAGCTTTAAAAGACAAGAAGAAGTCGAGTCGAGCACACTGGTTTCTTGTGCAATAGTCATTTATGTAAATTTTATTATAATAATTATTGTTTTAATTAGCATATTTCATATTTTATTTGCAGATATTAGATCTTGCTGGCGAAAACCAAAGATGAACTACAAAAGATGACATATATGTACAGTGAACAACATTGTAACATGAAAATATCAACGGGAAAACAAAACCAATGGCATTTAGATAGTGTATATCCAATCCTTTCCAAGATAGTACTGGACAATAGAATTCTGGAACAAGTGTCAACATTCAATTTTTTTGGTTGTAAAATATCACACATCAACGAAGTAGATATATACGGAGAACTAAACAAATTTGATTACATAACTGGAGCATTAAGACGGACATTTAAAAATAAGGCAAGACAAGAATCGATAATTAAATTGTATAAGTGCATGGCAATACCTACACTCAAATATGGATCTGAAACGTGGACCAATACAAACCAACACCTGCCGAAAATACAATCGGCAGAAATGAGATTCCTGAGATCTATAGCAGGATATACAAAACTGGGTAGAAAGACTAATGTAAGTATTCGCGAAGAATTAAAAACGGATGAAATAAATAACATAATTGAGACAAATAAAGAAAATTTGAAGTTACACTTGGACAAAATGCCAAACGACAGAATACCCAAAGCAAGGTAAAAGGAAACCAGGGAGACCAAAGAAACGATGGCCTGAGCAATTTGGAGCCGAAACGGGTTGTATGCCCAAGGCGTGAAGTAGAACACCAATGTTTCAAGTTTCAACGCACGGAATAAAATGTTGAAACCTTTTTTCTCTGGTTGACTGTGGTTAAAGGTTTATCGCGAGAGCTTGTTGTATCCTCCGTTTATTAAATAGACTGACATCGCATGTAAGGAGTTTACAGAAGTAAAACGGGACCAACTCCTATCACGTGATTTACTCCACGTACGACCACATACTTCATTTGCTGGGGTAGAGCTAGTTGCAATTACGCTTCCATCTAGCAGGACTCGATTCACACTAGCCAATCAGTACATCTACCTCAGGTGGAGTAAATTACGTGATGGGAGCTGGTTCCACTTTACGCTGTGAACACCTTAATTGTAATGTCAGCCTGACTATAAAGTGGATTACAGCGTTATCCGTACTTCCATACTTGGAATTTTTTAAGGTTCCAATATAAATATCTCGAATTGGAATTTTCTTTTCCATTATTGTGAAAAAGTTTCAGGTAGTCTGTCTAATGATGCAGAAATTAAAGAGGTCTGAATGACGGGATGTGCCGAATTATCATCGAAATAATCTAAGCATAGATGTGAATAAAACTGGTACATAATCCATTCTGTAACTGGGTGGAAGAAAAGGGAGTGAATATTAATAAGGAGAAAATGAAGTAATCACTTTGGACTTGAAGAACACAACAGGAGATAGAGGAATTGAATTTGTTGCAGACAAATGGTGACTATACCTGACCACTACTATTCTCTTTCCTGTTATACAAATACATTTTGTGTGCGCAAATAATATCTACACCAGCAGCTTTACAACGTGATTTTAGTGCGTGTTTAACTATACAACACCGCAAGACATGTGACATGTCTCTGATTGGAATTTGTGTTGTGAACAATTACAACTTCAAAACTTGTGGCACTGTGCGTCACAAGTTTACTCATTTGTCTCTGCAGAAAGAGCAACAAACATAACAACATGTACAACAATGTAACGTGACTTCCTCTTTCTTTAAACATCAATTTCAAGGTAATTCCCTTTCGACGAAGTGAATAAGCTTTATTCATACACAATTTTTCTACAGGAAATCTCTACGCTCTCACTCATGATGGATCAAAAGAAGACTTCAGCTGAGAGATAAAAATCGGATAGGAAGATGTTCAAAAGCATCATGCTAAGTTACGCAGAATGTATGTACAAAAAAGATGTGAAACCCTCCAGGCTCGAGTAGGAAAGTCGATCGCAGAATGGAGTGATGAAATATATCATCTTCTCTATGTCACGTGACGACAGGTGATACGGAAGAAGATTATGCGGATTTGAAGATGAGATCCACCACAGAAACCAAGATTGAATTTCTCTCCTCCATCGATATTCTGCCGAAAAGAGCAAAAGGAATTTACCACAGACATATCCTCCTGATCCCAGTCATTTTCCTATTCTGAAGTAGCGATATCTTGCATAGGATGTAGGAATGCCATTGAAACAAAAGAGTATTACGCCCAATACTGTATAATGAAACCAAATATTAACTGAGCCGGCAATCGGCATAGCAAAACAAATCAAAATGTAACTATTTCCAAGTTCCTTTAAGCAGGAAGGTACGACATATATTACACAAAGACAAGAATAACAAAACCACAAGTTCTTAATCTATAGGTGTGAAGTACCCGTGAGTTGTAAGAGCACACAAATCTATGCTGCAATATATATAGACTGAACACGGATTAGTTGAGAGTAACATAACTATATTGCACTTATTTTGCTTTTTCTTTGTTATCCCTACTTCAGCAAAAGAAAGAAATTCGTGTATTTTCAATGCAGTTATTGCGTGAAAGTTTACCCGAATAGTTGGAAGATGGTAGCAAATCTACCCGCCATTTTGAATTTTATTAATCGGTATACAATATCCGGAAACTATTTTGAACAATGAAAAGAATTAACGGTAGCATAGGGACAAGAAGTTAAAAGATCGAAACCTTTCGTTCATAACTTATTTTTATTAAACATATTACACAACAAAATATCTAAGCATAATATTTGTGACAATTTTTGTTAATCAAAAGCTTTCAACAGGATATTCAAGAAAGTACTACTATTTTTCATTAGCCTTACATGCCAGATAGGAGTATTATACTTTGGAAAACAGAACAGTTCTGATTATCAACAAATGTATCAAACGTGCACATGCTGACGTACCACTAAACCTTCTACGTAAGTTTTGATTTATTTTCGTTTTTCAAATTATACGCCACCCTTTACATCCAAGGCAAGTCCTCCCATTTTTGTATAAAAAATGCTTTTATGCAAAATATAGCAACCTCTTCACTTCTTCCACCTAAGCGTCTCCTATGATTTCACCATGTTTCTGGGTGTACTTTGTTATAGTTCATTTCAGCAGATTATTTTCTAACACACATAATTATTGAACCACACATGAAGCATTTGACCTCTAAAGTGACAACTTTCAAAAAAATAAGAAGGTTCCCGCTCCGATTTAAATGGACTTTCTTTGCTTTCTTTGGAACAAGTTGCTCTATAATTATTTCTACCCCACGTATCTATTTCACTAACAAGTAAGGCGTCTATCATCATAGGCTTCCTCGAGCCTTCGCTTCTTCACTCTGCAGTGTGCGAGTTGAGCCGAGCTTAACCGAGTCGCCACGATGCATGGTGCAAGGAACCTCTGCATTTTGGATTGCACCCGCTGCGATTACAAGCTTTGAGAGGTCCTGATCTAAGGTCATATCACGGTTTTCTCTTTGGAAAAGTCTCTCATGGGCAATGTTCTTCACTCGTTTACTATGCTGTTGATATTTGCATTGGGCATTATATTCGGTCACATCCTTAAAGTCTCACTCTTCCTTCGAGACATTAGGGAGAATGTGGAAATTTACAATCCTGCAGTCAGAAATAGAACCCAGAACCTCTGGATTGGAAAGTTACCATGCTGACCACCAGACCAAAAAGGCAGTACCTTTAATTATAAAAAACCCAGAAGAGCAGTTTTATTACCGGTTTCTAAATATATTACGGAATGTACGTTGCACAAAGAAATAGGGAGAAAGAGAAGAATTATCTCCGCGGTTTACATATAAGATGTGGAGAGCTCCAGGTTATAGTAGCTGAAACTTTCTGAGGGGTTTTTTACAATAAAAGTTAAACACATGAAAATATTACGTTACGAAACTTTTATTGTTGTGTGCATATATTTTCCCGTATTTTTTTAAATGTGTGTTTGATTCAGTACTTTTTGAAAACAACTAAAAGTAAAGAAACCATACAAAGTGGTTTTAATTTAAATGTACATTTTAATCCAAGTGCTTTACTAGACGATCCAAAATAATCACTCACATCGTGTAGTTTCAGTTAATTGCAATTATCATCAGTTGCAATTAAAGGAATTAGGTGCCTTCATAACATGAGTTAAACTAAACCCGCAGCACATTGTTATTTTCCTGCAGTGCCATTACATCTGTTTAGACGATGTCATGCAAGCATGCCTAATTAACTTTCTGCTTCATTGGGCCATGTTACTCCGAACGATCCATTAAGTCACTACAGCTAAACCTGATCTGCTGCTGCACCGAGCTCTTCATTTGTCAGTAAACAGTGTCCATACAATTACTCACTAACTATTCAGCACCGTATTGTGAGAGTATAACCATTTTCTAAACCTAGCAGTTCTGTTATCACCATAAAAATTAATCAATTAAAGAGGATCAATCCGATCACCATGTCGCTCGAGACACTTGCCACTCTTCTGCCTGATGTTTACACCTAGGTCTGGCGAAACGGCTGGAGGTCAACTTGAAGTGCTGTTTAGCTTACCAGTTTAAGGGAACTCCCTGAGGGAGAGAAGGAGCGGGAAGCCATCCTGGTAAACGCCTTCTGTTAAAGTGGGTTGGAATTGACATCTGATTGGTTATATTTTTATGTTCATTGCATTAGAACTGATACGCCTGGAGTATGACTTTTGTAACACTTTTGTCTTCTGTTTTACAGTAGAATGTAGCTCTAATAAGTTATGTGCGGATTGGTACACTACCAGAATACCATACGATATTACATACATACATCAGTTAGTAGCACATTGTGCTTTGTTATCTCTATTCATACATAACAAGAGAACATTTGTATATGTGTGGGAGTATAATCTCAAAAACCATTCGCCCGATTTTGATAACCTTTTCATCGCTGAAAAGCCCAAGTTCTGACGACATAGGGCCACAAAACAACATATAGTTTCATTTCATAAATTAATAAAACACTTGAAAAGATTTACAAAGTCCTTACACCTGAAAACGAACAAACTGAAACTGTAGAAGTATATGCTTGCAAAGTGTATATGTATGTGTGTGTGTATGTCTATATACAACCTGTAATAAAACCTCTTCTGCAAACGTTTATCTCGATTTTAAAAATAATTTGTACAATAGCAGAGAAAGTCATATAAGAGCATACATCAAATTCTTTACGCTTAATTTAATTGAAAGAGAGTTATGGAATGTGGTCTGAGACGCTATATGAAACATCGGACTCGTAGGGGTCTCAATAAACACTAAAACGTGATTCGTGATGCTTCTCTAGAGTTTAAGCATTAAACCAGAGTAAATTGAAGAAAACGCGACAAAATGTTTCTTGTATCAGGGAAACGTATCGAATGTACGTAGTTTGTTTTAAGGCAAAAAAAGAAAATCGGCGCCAAGGAGTATTTGAGCTTCATTATAATGCCCTAAGAGAATAAGAACGTCTTCTCTAACTTTCTCTACAGCGGTATTTACAACTGTCAGGTGGAGAGGGAAATGTTTACTTCTGTATTGACACCGCAGCAAAGAAACTTCCCTTATTAAGAGCGGATGTTACGCCAAGAGGAAAGGTGAGAGCGAGGTTTTAATTGCAAGAGCTACTTTGCTGCTAATAAGCCGGGAAGAGACAAAAGAAGGTCGTCTCTATTAACTGCCACAATGTGGCAAACCACAAATTGACCCGCCGCAGCTGCTGATGCGAATTCAGTTTCTCCTTTTCGTCAGCTTCTGCCCCTTACTCACCAAACACCAACTTTGTTCGCCTCAGGTTATACATTCTATAAGCCTTGCACAGTGTGATCCATTAGATTTTATTCCACAGTTTTATCTGACCAAATTTTAGAATTCTACTTTTCCATCTTAGTGTCTGCTTCGAAGTGTTCATATCGAAAGTAACAAAGCCTTACGCGCATCTAAGGTTAGCGTCAAACCTCGTGCATATAACCTTGAGAGGCTCCACGGTTGTAGCGAATCACAGGTCTGTAGCGTTGCCTAGTCAGAACTATACTGCTCGCAAAAGTTAAAGGCATGTGAACGCTGGCCAATGCTGAAGCAGAGCTCTGTTGCCAAGCGTAGTGCGAGTACCAGCAGAGGTTCTGTACATAAGAGCACGTACCATATTAGGCAGCGCTGGTAGGAGGGGCAAGCTTAGGATTCGCTGGAGTCTGCAGTACGGCCCGCCTCCATATGCCTTTAACTTTTGAGAGGATTATAGCTTCGTCTCGCTTAGTGATTACTAGATTAACGCTGAGACGTTAATAGTTTATTACAAACTTAAAACTTATATCAGATATAAACAGAATAGTCGTGCAAGCATGAGCAAGACAGAGGTAATTTTAGTTTCAGCCGTTCCGTATTTTTACACAATTATAAGTATTTACGTGTTTTTTGCCAGAACTGAAGCAGACCTTGAGCTGTTAACAGGGCTGTGAATAACCTTTGTGAATAAGTGTACCGTTATGCTTCCCCCTTTCTCCTAATACACCCCTAATTACTCTCACCAGGGTACAGAACAGGTAGGCAATGTGTCGCACTATGGATTTGTAAAAGCTTATAGCATGTTGCTAAATAAAGCAAGTGATTGTGTTAGCGACAGAAGAGGAAAAACACAGTGTTTTAGGCAGTCAAGCACGACAAGTTGTTTATAGACTGTATGAGTTCCTTTAAAAGGAACTCAAGTGACCCAGAAATCTGCAAACTTGATTTTTAAAACGTGTCAAGAGTTAACTACTGCAGCGCGTGAAATAAATCAACCCATTTCTTCCAATCAATCTATTTCTATTGCCATTTATTTAGTTTAACTGATTAGCCAAACTTTATTTAAGTGTGATCTACAGTTCCACTCAATAGCTCTCTGTAAAATGCACAGCGAAACGCTATTCCTACGCTTGGCGCATGACACTATGCCTATCTCTTTCAAGTGCATTCGCACGATATGGCTATACGTTGTAGCGCGGTCCTATTGGCTACTACCAAATGCAGGATATCCGAAGTAGAGCATGGATCTTCAGGTCCAATGGACATTGGGATCAAATAACGGAGGGAGCGGAAGGAGCAGCTCCAAGGCAGCTCAAGGGAGAGCAGCAGCAGTTTCAAGGCCCATGCCCATTGCTTCCCTTCTACATTTTTTCAGTTGCGCGACCTTGTTCTGAGCTAAAAAAATGCGTAACTAGTTTCCTAAGTTCCAATCCAACTGGAAGTGGCAACCAGTAAACTGCTGCCTCATACTGCTCTAATCCTTCCATCCAGGTTTGCTGACAATGCCTTCTAGTGATAAGATTAGCTCAGAGAGGATAGCACAAAATAAACCATTAAGAACAAAATTACTTGGTGCATCCAGAAACTAAGTTTCCATTGCGTCCAGAGATGGAGTGTCTAGTCGGATAGAAATGCGCATGCTCAGAGTTAGAGAAGAAGTATGTGGGAATAATGCAGTGCAGTTTCAGTCTTATGACAGCAATGGTTACCGCACAATACTAGGAGAAAATGGCTGCTCTAATATTGTCTTCCGCCAACTGCAAGGTTCGTACATTTACCAGATTTTTGCACGCTCAGAAGGAATTTCCAATTGTGCCACGTGTATGGACACGACATTATGATCAGAGATAGTGCAGACAATTCACGAACCAATTACTCACGACGAAGACTGTAGTGGCCGACCGTTCTTGGTACACCAGAACTGACGGGTAGTGTGTGGCAAGGAATTATGCAGAACTGGCGCTTTATAATTTCAGAACGATCGCCAATGCATCTCTTCCGCCTTCTGGCAGGAAAGCGTTTCCAAAACGATGCTGAGCTGCAGGCTGAAACCACTTGGTGGCTCCGGAGGTTGGCGGTAGACTTCTATGACATGGGCTTACTGTTGATGATACACCGTTATGATGACGCCAGAACAATAGCAGTGACTATGTACAGAATAAGCAATGAATCTATGAGTTTATGTCTAACTTGGCGATGTTTTTGTTTTCTTTATCGGTCATCGGAACTTAGTTCCTGAATGTACCTCGTATTTTGACGCTATTCTTTGGAGAAAGAGGAAGAACGCAGTGTCATCAAACATCAGATCTCATAATTAATGGATCTACCTGTGTAAATATCTTCCCCTAAGTTTAACTTATAAATTGGTTTAAGAAGTCCTGTATTTCTTGTTATTTTCATTTTCCCCTGAACTTCATAGGCCATTTAAGCACATTCCTTAGTATTTGTATGCATTTATCTTCGAAAGCGGTTCGTTTATGCGAGACAGCTGGCCAAAGGCGTTGCCTTCTGTGATGCTGACGTTCGTTTCATTGCAAGGGACTCAAAAAGCCATATCAGCCTGGTGTAGAAAGCAAAAAGCGAAAGTGATCGTGCTCAGAATTCTGCAAATAAGGATATTAACCTTAATTGCCCATGAAAGCCTTACTACGAAGCCGCACATTTTCGATGTATTCCGTTTTGGTATATATTGCTTAAAAGTTAGAGTTTTGGCGTTACACAGGATTAGACATATTTTGTCAAAAACAAAGTTATCACGAAACCTATTAGGCACGCGATGCTACATACGGTTTTGTTTAAAAAGAATGTAATTAATATCCTCAGAAACCCATCAAAAGTTTTTATATACATTCTAATATAATTAGAATACAACAGTTATTTGGAGTTTCTTGTATTAAAGGAAACAAAATGTTATACTTTGTTGATAAGCTTGATGCATAAGCATAAAAAATGTATAGAAGAAAATCTGCCAACTCCACTGATATTGGCAAACAGAGCCTGTAAAACTAATATTTCAAGCTCTTAAATACAGTGCAGATTATGATTAAAGTCTTTTATCACATGTTGAGAATTTGTGCCGTTTCCTGCTACCCGTTTTATAAGGATTATTTTTGAACATTTAATATTGAACAAACTGAGCATATTTCAAAGTAGATAGCTTACGAACCAAAATACCGCAAAAAGTTTGCTTGAAATTTAAAAAAGAACGGAAAGATATATATGTATGGCGTTTAGTTTTTTCTTCTTTCTTACCATATTACCAAGAGCTATTAAATTTACTAATATATTAGCTCATTTTTGCACACAATATATCTTGAGGATTATGTTAGACACTAATTTTCCCTCCCCCCGCCTTTGTGGGGAATGGATCATGGTCGCTATGTCAGTTTGCTGACCCAACAAGCCATAGTTTCAAATTCATTTGCATCCCAGTAATTTATTTCCTCCATGAGCATTCTCATACGCCTTTTCCAATATATAGGGAATTCACAAATACATAATGCATGAGCCCTAATAGTGAATAATGTTCATGATATATGTAGTCCATTAGAACGTTCTCATTTTAGAATATAGCGTAATATTCCACGATAAACTGTCAGAATAATTGGTTTAATTAGAAATAAATGTTCATTTATTACTAGGAGAAACCATGTCTATCCCCTGATATCCGTTTCATGCGTTATGAATCCCGAATGAACCGTTCAAATAATTATATAGCCATTGTCAATGGAGTTTGTACAATGTGGCCAGTAAAACATTTCCAGCAGCTTGAACTTCTCCCGAGTGTGCAACGTGCTACGCTAGAAAAGGAGAATTTGCCACGCCTTTTCCCTTTACGTTATAGCTTTTATCAGCATTGGAGATAACTAATGAAGGATGCCAACATTTCCTATCTCGATATAGTTACAGGGAGCAGCAAAATTAAGATTCATAAAACATTTATTTAAAAATCTGATGTGTTGCACCCACATAAGTTTCTCTACTCTTGTAATAACCATCCCTATAAACTCTCTTTCCTATATCTTCTTCGTATTAGTTGAGATAAACATTATCAGAAATTACCGTATTGCTTATTTCCTTCTAGGTGCAAGGGGAATATGGGAATACAGTAGGCTTTGAGTGATAGTCAAATCTTTTAAAGCTTTCAAATTCCGTTCTCTTTGCAATTCTAACATATAAAAAATGAATTACGATTTTCCATTTGACAAAAGTTTCTTTTCCAATACTCACACAAATAACAAGCAATATCTACAGAATGGTTCACTCTACAAAAATATGTTTGGACATAAATTGTGTTTTAGCAAGATCTACATTTTTTTACAGTAAGAGTTTGTCTATCTCTTACGGTTTACCAGTTATGGAAAAGTCATTCAGAGTAAACAAGACTACATAGGCTATAGCCGGAAAATTCAAAATACGCATTTCATTGGTCATACAAATATCTTAAACATATGGCATTTTAATCAAAATCGCTAGAGCCATTCGCAAGAACATCAAAATTTTCGAAAAATTGTCAATGCATAGTTTAGGGTGGAGGGATTTTCTTCAATATCTTTGTGTCGCAACCTTGTAAGACATTAAACTTAAATACCGACTTTGGTTTTAAACCGACTTTCCGTTTTTGAGTTATGCTGTCCACAGTTTGACAGACACACTGACAAATACACAGCACAACACAACACAACACACACAGGACCTTTTTTCTAAAAATGCATTTTTTTTTTATTCGGGGGATCTCAAAACATTTCCGGTGGAAGCTCGACATCGAATTTTTGGGTGGAATACAATACTTCCTCCACTTACTATACGCAGTAGAGAAAGCAAAAATAAGTTCGATGTGTCATGTGCGGAACTGCATTTAAAATCAATTTCATGCTTTCTCCTTGACTTTTACAATATACATTCAGCCGACCAAAAAACAACTTCATTGATTCATTTGAAAGAGATGAGGAATTAGAGGTGAGCTTCCAAACATTTCTGAAATTTTAAAAGAGCCACTAACTGGCTATTTTCCCCTGTTAAATGTCTTATTCTGACCTTTTTCTATTTGGAAAAAAGTTGCACGTTTTGCGTTTGCTATGACTGTGACATTTCTGAAGATTTGCAGACTATCAATTAAGTAATCAATAAGTATAACCAAACTGAAACATAGATTCTTCCAATAATGTTTGATTATGAATACAAAATGTAAATAATGAACTACCTTGAAGACAAACATATAATTCTTAAAATTTTACCTGTATTACAATTTTTCATTCCAGGCAGGCATTCCAGTTACTATGCCACTGTCATAATTTTTCTTTAAAAATGTTGATGTTGAACTTTTAAATGTCAATAGTTAATTCCATTCTGTATATGGTGATGCTATTTTCAGGTTACCATGTTCCAGAACTTACAGGGTAAAGGTTCTTCCCTTGATAAAAGCATACAACTAACTTAGAAGTTTCCTTTATTGAAAAGGCTTATTAACCAAGCTGATGTTCTTGCAATACCAAAACGTCTGTCCTCTAGACAGTTCTATCTTCGTTGCCTTTAAGGTTTATTTCTTCCTTCCGTTCTTACTTCAAATTATCTTACTTCCTCTAACACATGACTGTGGCAGGTTGTGGAGGTATTGTGATCGAGATAGGGATTTCACCTCTGAGCCCCCCAAAACCCTTTTGTGTAACTGTGTGTGGGTGCGTGCGGGGGGAGGGGGGCGAACAGAATGACTCAAAAACGTAATCTCAGATGAATATCAAAATTTACCTTTAAGCTTAGCTTCCAAAGGCGTGACGAATATTTTCAAGAAACAACCTCCACATGAAAATGTTTAATTATTATTGATTTACTAAAATAGTTCTGACAATTTTGATTAAAAAATTAAACTTCTTAGTAATGTGCATGGTTATATAAAAAATGTGTCTTAATTTTTTGGCGAGTAACCTGTGAAATTTTCTATTTCTGAATGAATTTGTTACAAGTAACGAACTATGAGATGCAAACGTTTACTACACCGAACATTTCGATCTTTTTAAAACACATAATTTACATCATTGTTAGCACTAATCATAGCCGAGATGTTCATCGCAATTGACTTGAATTTTCCAATAATTTACATGTTTGAAGTACTGTGACTATTTCGTTTCTAGCAATATTATGTACATTATATGGAATTTGAAGCCAGCGAATAGCAACCCACTTTTTCAAAATTTTACCACTGATCCATTCTGCTCTGCCGCTATTGTAGCTAAAACTAAATGTATAATCAAACCACTTCTGCAAGCATTAACGTAGATTAAAAAGAAGAAATAGAAAAATAAAATTTTACTAGAATATTTGCAGAAGAGATGCAAAAATAAAGCGGGTAAGGAAAGTCATGCGATTGTGGCACATCATCTTATATTTGTATTTCTTGAAAAGTTATCATGTTACGTGCTAAGAAGTGATTAGGCTGTGCAGTAGAACGTACAACATTCTTATGCCCCTTTTCCCCAAGTAATTACAAAACCGAAAACGCAAAGTGCCGCATGGTGCGTCTTGGAGAGAAGAGTATTTTATGTGAGAAGGGGAGCGAAGGAAGACTGCGGTGAACAGAAATAGGGGTCCAGAAGGAAGGAGAGAATAAATGCAAGGAATACGTAGATAAATGGACAGACAGTGCTTTTAACAGGTAGCATAGCCTGTTGGTACGGCAATACAGCATATGCGTGGTATGCCCCGTTCTTGTGCCGTAACTTCTCTGACACTAGTGTCAGTCGGGTTGCAGCATTAGCTGCGCTAGGCGGTAACTTCTCCGCATTCTAGAGCTGGCTGTATGCATTAGACTTCTTATACCTGAACGTAGTGACGGGTAAAAATCATGTAAATGTTTAGTTCCAGTACCTTCTTCAAATTAAATCAAGGAGAGTACATTTAACGTAATAACCAGGAAATTTGAAATATAGAGGTTCGCATTTTCCTTTCTAATTTAAAATGTTTCGACTCAATGACAACTTGAGGAGGGGGGAACCTAGCAACTCGATCAAAACGCGACCTATTTTTGCTTATGCCCCTGATGGGCCACGCTCCCGGGAGGATGGATGAGCCGAATGGATGCTAAGGGCGGCCGGAATGTTACCAAGACGGAGCAGAGAACAGGGTCCCTACATTTTACCAGTTAGAAGCCCGATTCTCCACCCACCCCTCAGTTTCGTACTCGCAAGGGAGCGCGGGATTCGGAAACCGGCTTCCCTACCCACTCGGGCTTGTACTATCCTATGGGGGGCCCGGAAACCAGTAGGCTCGCCTTCCAATCCGTGCTGCTGCCGCGACGCTCACCGACGCCTACAACCCTGAAAGAAACCTAATCAGGGTTGCCAACTCGTACGATAATTATGGGGGCATACGATAATTTTATTATTTGTAAACATGGTTGCCAACCCGTACGATAATTATGGGGGTGTACGATAATTTGAATGTATGATATTTCGATATCGCCGAAATATTATTTTCACTGGTTTGTCACACCAGCGAAATGAAACTAATTACAAATAGCGACACCACTTTTGCCCTCATGGCCTGTCTGCACCCTATAGCAACCGCTATCTCTATCCTCTTATTGCCAACGTGCCCAGGTCTGATAATTTCAATGAAGAAGGCACTGTTCAGAAAATTGATGATCACTGGAGAAAACTTGGAATAAGCAATATTCCGTGTGAAATAAAGAACATGCCTGAACCTGACAGCTTCTGGAGTGCTGTTAAACACATGTGTAACCTTATTGGAAATACCGATTTCAAAGAACTAGCGGCCTTTGTATTACCAGTGATTCCGTTGCTACACAGAAGCGCTTCTTGTGAATTTTTTTTTTCCCCCTAAACTGGGTTTAATAAAAACTAAAGTTAGAAACATATTGGCACTAGATACGGTAAATGAACTCATTTTGTCGCCTCAACTTATGAAAGAACGTGATAAATCTCAAAATCTGCAAGTCACCGAGTTATTAAGGTTTATCTCAACAACAAATTTGTGCAATGCTGCAACGGTAAGCAAGATGAACTTTCAGATGAATAGTGCGAGAAACAAGTGCTAAAGTTGTAATACTGGTTGAGGTCATCAATCTTGTAAGTGGATATAATAAACGTCATTACTCTTATATTTTCATAAGCATTATACTGATATTTTTATCGTTGTAGCATTTGGTTTATGATGTACGATAATTTTGAATCCAAATCTATAATTTTGAGTGGCTGGTACGATAATTTTACTTTTAAACGTTGGCAACCCTGAACCTAATGGAATGAAGGGTGACATGACATTATTAATGCAAGGAAGTGGAGGGACAGGAAATTCGGAGGATATGTAAATCCTTCCCAGCATTCGCCTGGCGATACGGGGAAACCTCCGAAAAAAATCACATGGGTCAGGAAGGTCGGTCACGGGGATCAGACCTGCGAGCTCCCGAATGCGGGCCAAAGGCGTTACCGCCTGAGCCATCTCACTCGGTCGGATTCAATTGAGTTGTCTTGAAATGTTTATTGCTTTAGTGCTTAGAGACAAAATTTGAAATTGATTAGGTTCAGATAAGACATGCACACATAAATGTTTCTTTTGCTCAACAACTAATCGAACGAATGTAGTAATGTGTAAGACAGACACACATAACTATCCCAGAAAACTAAGCGGAATTTTTCAGAGGGAACTGGTTAGTGTACAGCAAGAAACGTATGGCAAAGGAGACAGGCTAGACTTGTAAAACTCCGTAAGCCACCGTAGACCTCGGTAGTTTTCCTAGTACAATTGGTCAGTTAAGAACCTACCCGCATTACGTGTACATTAGATACGTTGCATACAAATCAGGCGTTACCTCATATTTTTATTTCTGTTATGCTAGATGCCTCTAGAAACCGGAGGTGCTGAACTTTGAACCTCCGCTTAACCTACGGAACAATAGATTCTTCAAAAACATTTGGAGGCTCCTCTAAGTAGACTAGAGTAGACTAAGTAGACACCGATAGTGATCATGAGTAATGTTATTTTGTATCCAAAAGTACGATTTTTATTTTGATCACAGTGACCAAACTCCTAACCATAGTTTTTGGTGTACATTATGTTTGAATTTATTATTTAATTTCTTAATTCGTTGTATTTTGTATTATGTTTCTATCACTACAAGTGCTACCAATATTACTGGTAATCCTACCATTTACTACGTCATTTATGTATTTTACCATAACTGTAGTTTTACGAACTGTAAGTCTGACAATTCAGAGCTAATGGGTTTTATTTTACTTTTAATTTTGTAACTGTTTACCATAAATAAATAATTTAAGAGAGAAACCCTAGTTAGGTTTCACTGCAGACTTTTTGATACACTTCTATAACCTTGTCACATGGACGGATAAACTAAGTATGCGTGTGTATTTTGTGCCCTCGATATGGTTTACAAGCTGTAATGTTTAAGGAGCTCCGGACACGTTGAAATATTGAAATTTTGAATGTTTTTATTGATCTTAATCTACGGAATTTCCCCTCTTCAACGATATATAATACAGATGTGCACTCCTTATTTCTGGTTTATTAATTAATTTAAACAACGCACTGAGTGGGAAAACATAAATTGAGTTTTTATTTCTGGACGCTCTTGAACTGCTATGGTTCTCAGCGTCCCATTCTATATGGGGCGCCAAAGAGCGCTTGATTTTCCTCAGAGGCATCTTTATCAGACTCGAGGTTCTTTTACGTGCCGTAAATCTACGGCACAGAACCATCCGCTTTACTGCCCTTCTGAAGGAAGCTATGCTCTGAATTTTTACAGCAGAAAAAATGCATCGCCCTCCGCCGGTTTGAACCCACGACCTCGGGAACTAGAGGCCACCATGCTACCCCTGGACACACTGTTTAGGCGTGACCCTGTACATCATATGAACGTGGGATGGACAGACAACTTTAATGGTTGTTTCCCGTAAGTTGTACTTTTCTCAGCTTCTACTTGCCAGAATTTCTTAAAAATTACAGGGCACACTCATTGGAGTATTTTGCCTATTTTAACACAGGAGCTTTATTATTTTGTAAATTTAAAAGAAGTTAGAGCCTTACACGTATAGAAAAGTGTAGGCAGATTTTTACTTTGATGTCCACTTTTTGCAAACATAATTATTTTAAAACAAATCTATGCATTTATAAATCCCTCCGTTAAGGTGGTTAGAAATATGTAATCTACAAGCCATATTATTTTCAATTTTTAATCTCAATAGTTTCTGAGAAAAGCTATCTCTTATATGAATAAAACGTATATTGCTTAAGACAGGGATTTTCCAACCTGTGTTAGTGGCATTCATGTGTACAGAATCATTCTCAATATTGTCTCCAACTGAACAACATACATAGCTCAAGTGGGAGCGTCTACAGCTTGCATTCGGAAGTTAGTAGATTCAAGTGTCGATTACCGGACAATTTGTCTTCAGGTCCTTTCCACTGTGCGGGGGGCAGTCTGTTCACGTCACATCCAAGAAGACTCACGTTGGACTCCCAGTTGGGGCGGAATATATGCATAAGTTCTTCTTTATCCTCAGAAGACCAATGTCGGCTCACTGTAATTCTATGGACCCGTGATCATCTGAGTATTATTTCATCGCCCGATATCATCCACGAGGTACGGACGTTAAGCTAAAAGCATTAAAAATATATCTTCCCCAGCATCAATAAATCTATAAGAAAAATGAATTCAGCCATTTTACTTCCCCCACGTTGTTATGCGATTTTTAAAGAATTGATTCATCTCTGAGACGAATATGTACAAACTGATTCGCTATTTACTATGCTAATTGTCTGATCAACATGAGCATTCCTCGTTGCATACAGACACGCCTGGACACTCTCTCTCTTTCTCTCTCACTCTCTCTTTCTCTCTCACTCTCTCTCTCTCCCGAATTACTGTCTTTAAAATAGTTTGCAATACGATGACTACAGGTACCCAGCCTTTGACAGTCCTTGGTAAAGTGCACAGAAAATGCCATCAGTTTGGATGAACACCTTAAAACAGCAGTTGCCTTACTTTCCTAATTTTCGTTTAATACTTTCATGTGCTTTACTTATGTCCAAATAATATTCTCTCATACTGAAAACAAATATATCACAATACCTGTGTCTCTATTCCAGATTCATTAGACTAATCATCGCGCATTATTTTACTTATGTGTCATTTCCTATCTTATATATACATATAAGATAGGAAATGTATATATATATATATATATATATATATATATATATATATATATATATATATATATATATATATATTCAGTGTTGCACACACATGCCTTTTTCTAATCTTGTACTAACTATCCTTATTCCTCTATTTTCATGTTAGTCCATAAACACTTGCAGAAATTATCTTATTGAATATTTCCTTGTAGGTGCAAGGGGAATATGGGAATAAAGTAACCTTTGAGCGATAGTCAATTTTTTTAAAGCTGGTCGCTATTCAAGTCATTGAAACTCTGTCCTGTTTGCACGACCAAGACATAAAAAAGTTAACAACGACCTTCCATTTGAGAACGGTGTATAAGCATTGCAAAATTCTGGCAAATAACAAAGAATATCTCCGAAATGTTTCACTTTACAAAAAAGATCATTTGACATAAACTGTGTGTTTTAACGAGATCTATATTGTTTATAGAGTAAGATTTAGTCCATCTCCTACGGTTTACCAGTTATGCAAAAGTCATCAAGAGTAAACAGGACAAGACTATAGCTGGAAAATTCAAAATATATATTTCATTTGCATTAAAAATATCTTAAACATATGGTATTTTAATCAAAATCGGAGTAGTTTAGAGAGAAGGAATTTTCTTCAAAGTCGCATACTTGAAAGATATTAAACTTAAATACAAACTTTGGTTTTTAACACACTTTTCGTTTTTGAGTTATGCACACGTACGCACGCACGCACACACACGCGCGCTCAGACCTTTTTCTAAAATTGCTTTCTTGGATTCAGGGGGCCTGAAGACACTTCCGGTGGAATCTCGACATTTTGGGTCGAATACAGCTTGCCCTATTTACTAAATAGGGTATTCAAGTAAAATTGAGAGACTTCAGTGACACAGTCACTTCAGTTGACGAACAATGAGGGCAATAAACAGGGAATGCTTAAGACTGTTCTAATCATGTAACCCAAGGATAAATACATCGCCAGCTACTAGAAGAAGTTCGAAGATTAGGCAGTGCACCAGCAGCACACCCGAACAAGTGAAGTCTGCCGAAAGCGCACAATTAACTAGCAACATCGCCCTTACCATAGCCATAATTTATTAATTAGTGTCATTGCGGGGTAATAGAGTTCCCCTACCTTCTTTTTCCGTCTGTGTGACTCCGGCTCATTAAATAGGTCTCCTCCGGCTCCTCCCGGAGGAAACAGACTCTGTCTCTCTCTTTCGCATGCTGCAGCATGTGTTTGATGACTTACTCATTATCGCTCCACCTTCTATTGCTACGCCCATTCCCAAAGTTTTCTTGATTGGAAGCCTACGGAGTTAATTACTGGTAAGACGATTACACGATTGTATTAAACCTTCTCTGCTAGTGAATGAGCATATGAAGTAAAAATGAGGATCTCTAAGTGCTCCTGCTCTTCTAAAATGTTCCCGATGTCATATGAAATACAGTAACACGTAACGTTCTCATTCTTTCGTTCCTTGTAACAAAAACCTTATGAGTTTGTGATGGGCAGAGCTGGGAGACGCAGCGGCCGGGCGGTACGTCTTGCCCCGGAAAGGACTACTGCACCTCATGGTTAATTAGCCTTTTTTAACAGAACTCTTAATTTGAATATTGATAAAAATTAATGTTTAACCACCTCTTAACTTTATCTCGGAATTACCATTCCACAGATGTCCATGTAATAATTGCGAATATGTCAGAAATGGTTAAAGCTCAAATTTTATGTAAAATGAATATTTAAGATTGCCAAATTGACATATCTTTTATTTCAACGAATCTACGAGCAAGTTGGTAAAATAAGAATGAAAACAATAAGAGTTTGAGCAGTTCATAGTTGAGACGGATGTTTAGGAATCAGGTTTCTATACTTATGTATAACAAACCAAAATACCAGGTGTCTCAAACGAGTCTCCGCAGTGAGGTGTACGCGAATACGCACTCGGTCAGTACAGTTGTGTTTGCAACACATCCATGAATTGAGCTGAAATTTCTAGGGACGCAATTTCAGATCCACAGATACGGTTGTATGTGCTAATGCACAGAAATTTGCTTCCTGTGCTATTTTTCGTACTGAATTAGTGGGGCTCCTTAACAATACATCTGAAATTTCTTCCAGTCGCCTCTGCTAAAGGTTTTTGGAGCATCGTGTACAGCTCCGGTATTACGGGATTTTGTAATTAAATCTCTCACAGTATGAGGACATACAGAAACAGTACCTGCTCAAAGGTCAATGCCCCTCTCTGTAGTTCTATTACCAACTTCACCACACCGCATGCCTCTGGGTGAACTGCGGAGACTCATTGTGACACCCGCTATTTTATATAAAACTGATTGCAATTTCGTGTCAACGTTAGTCTTTTTAACTTAACAGTTATAAAGAATATATTCACGAATTTGTGCCCTTCACTCCCTCAAGACTCATTTTATGGGCAAATCGGTGGTAAAAGGTTTTAATGGATTTATTATCCAAGTGTAATAGTTCTTATGAATAACTGTGAACATTTTATGTAGCATGGCAAGAGATATACAGGCAATTTCTTTCCTGTTTTCTGATGTTTCTAGTCAGATGAGCTTGTTAGAGAATGCCACTATAAGGTAATTATGAAGCTGCTAGGAATATTCAACACGGCTTTTGCCTAACGATCTATCACTGAGAGTTTACATGTAGGCCGAACCACGTTCAAGACCAAGTTATGTCACAAAAATCACTGTAAATCTCTTCCGTACTCCCCTTTTGTAAGTGCATATTTAAAAAACAAATTAATTAAAAATGCCTAATTTTTTGATCAGAAATCCCAAGAAACCTATAATCACTACAAAGAAGTGAATTATTCTGTGAACAGATGATGCATACTATGGAAGTTTTGTGGATCTGGTGCTCTGGAGTTTAGTCAGCATTAGCATTATAAGTCTTGCATTTACTGGGTCGAAGACAATATTGTCTTCAGCTTTTTCTCCGTCATGCGTGCTAGGAATTCTGATGTAAGATTTAAATCTGTGCATGGAAGCCAATGCTATGCTTGGCTAACGCTTTCTAAAGCACACAGACAAGAATCCAATTTGTTGGAACACTCTCGCCTCTCGACTTCACTTTAAATCCATATCTCAGATTATAATACCAGTTTGACTTTCTGATGTACAATTTTCGAGGAAACAATGTTATAACAATTGAAGAGTATAACGTAAATTTAGTTAATTCATACCTCCGTAAAAACTATAATTAAAACAATTTTACCTGTATTCCAAGAGCGCCGAGATATTACATTTTGGTATTTCTTATCCTTCCTGTTCTTCTTCTTCCTCTGGATTGTGTCTTACGGCTTCATAGGTACACATTTATTTTGTTTCTTCGGTCTGTTTTTCGCAGCGTTTTCCTTGAAATATGTTTGCAATTAATTCTTTCTACATGTTTTTCCATTGTAGTGTGGTGGATAGAGTTTTCATCGGAAAGGCGAACCGAATCATATTGTGACTTTTTTTTTTAAATTAGCGTCCTCCAACATTGTGTCATATCGGACGAAATCATACTGTGACGCCGGGCGTGACACGAAACAAAGGATTGTCGGGGCTAAGCTACCTCACGTACATATCGCGTAAAAGGTTTTGAACACTGAAACATTTAAATGAAAGCTTGGATGCGAGTCACTTCCCTGTCTTCAGTATCAGAGATATCTCATTGTATGAGGTCACCCGCTCGGTTATCACTGGAATGTTTATTTCACATGTATATACAGAGTTCGTACAGTTACTAACAAATGAAATACCGTATTTCCAATAACGGTTTCAGTTCGCAATAAAGAGTTTTATCACCTTTTAATTCTTTTGCGCCCGACATATTTTCCTCTTCTGTGGAGTCACTATCAATGACTTTATCAAGCTCCGCATTTTTACGTTCCAAAAAGATCAAATTAGGCTCTATCAGTGTACTAGGATTTTGTAAGATCTTATATTTTCAATTTAGGAATTTATAGGACTTCTGGAATACTGGATGTTTGCATAAGTCACTCGAGTATGTCATTGTGTTTATAACAGTTTAATTTAAAATTGGAAAAAAATTAAATCAACTGTAACTTTAATATGTATTTGAAAGTAATACTTCAATACATCTAAGATTAGTATGACATTGAAAACTCAGTCTCAGTACTAGTCATTTGTACTAGTATGACACTCAAAAATACATAATTTAATTTCGCAAGGTCAGACTGCCTAGCGCCACTGTTTGTATTTACGTGACTAACAACAATAAGAGCGGCAGGACACAAAGGGGTTTTCTCCGCAACCTTCGAGAAAGATCTGGCTACGTCATCGCCGACGTAATTTTAGGAGTTTTCGAAAGGTCCGTGTGAAAGCATGAAAGATCCCCCACTATATAAGGAGGCGAGGAAACAGCAGAGTTAAAGTTACAGACATGAGTCGGTCAGTGTCTCAGTGTGTATAAGACAGCTGTGCGTGTGTCTTTGTGTGGTAAAGAAGATTTAATAAGTGTCGAGTGATTGTGTCGCAGAAGTTAGTGTAGAAGAGACAGAGAAAGTGAAGACACTGAAAAGACTGAGTCAAAGTTACGAGAAGTAAGAATTTGTGAGTTGTGATAGAACAAAAGACTGTAAACAGTATTAACCAGGAGAAGAAAGCTGTGTATTTGTGCAAAAGTTTAGAAGACAATAAAGTGATATAAAAGTAACTGAACTGGATTTGCCGTTTTGTCACACTGGTGTCTGAAGTTGGATTCGTTCGAATTGTCATTTTGTTACAATATCCCTTCGACCTTATTCCATGTGCGACACTCCATCTCACCCGTTCTTGCACCATGAGATAAATCATAAGTGCTTGAGGTATTCGACTAACGCGGGACTTCCATTCGTTTTTCTTTTATATTCAGTCATTCTTTCTATCGAGGTCAAGCCTCCATGTATTTTCAATAGCACTACCTGTGCACCCGCTTTCGCAGGATCCAAACTTAGCGCTCACACGTATGGATGTGAAAGAACCATGATCACAAAATGATATACGTGTGTGAAGCCAGTCTGCTACACACTCTCTAAGGTTACACAGCTGCCTAAACTGAATTGGAGCCCAGTCATGATAAGCCCTTATTAGTCCCAGACAAGGCACAATCAATGCCGGGAATAGCTTACCCCTCACGAGAAAGGAGTGCGGTTTGGTATATGTAATGTAAAATATAAACCCCGCGCGACAGCCCACAAAGGGCCAAGGCCTACCGCCCAGCCGCTGCGTCCCCCACCTCTGCCCACTACAGGCGTCATTGGTGAGGTGCAGTACTGGAGGGTGGGACGTGGTCAGCGCCCCGAGCCCTCCCGGCCAGTTATGCGGTCTTCTCGACCTGGGGCCGCTACTTCTCCATCAAGTAGCTCCTCAATTGGTCCCCCCGGGACCTAACGAGGCTGAGTGCACCCCGTGCCAGACCTCCCAGAGGGGATAAAATCCCCATGCTGGTACCGGGGATCGAACCCGGGTCCTCCGCGCCACAGGCAAGCGCGCTGCATAGGTAACATTACTTAGATATGAGAGTAGCCTATAATACAGTAACTAGTCAGCACAGAGTTATTTTGACTCATCAACAAGCACTTAAATGTTACAAAGACTATTCCACTCATGCGTGACTTGGTTAAAATCAATCATGTGCGTAACAATTACAAATTTCAACCACTGACACCCTTCATTCGCGAAAAATGTATTACATTTCATTATCACTTCCTTTGAATTTTAGTTACCACCTCCTCTGCTTCTCTTATGTTATGATCAAGTTAGAGAATCTAGCTGCACAGATGAGCAATAGCTGAGGTAATTTGACGCAATAGAGCCGCTATTCAAATGTCAAATATGGCTGACTCTCGCTTCGGCGAAGTAGCCAATATTGAAATAGATATAATTCAAAGAGGCAAACCACAGAACACTGAATACAACAAGAAATATGTTTGGAATCACTTTGACAAATGTTGTACTGAACAAAATTATAAATTAACAGTAGAAACTCCAACTTATGACACTGCCAACGTCTTAAAAGATTGGAGCATCGATATGAGAATCTTGTAGGCCGTACCAGTGGACGCGGATGTAAGTATGCCTACTACATGTTTCTTTTAAGAAGTTAATAACTGCAATAAAGCATTTAAATAACAGTTCATGTGCTATATCATCGTTTAATTCGTGAAATAGTCTTAAAATACAACTCGTGGTAGTCAAAAGATCTAGATAAATTGACAATCACTCGTGGCATTGCTTATGATAATTCATAAAGTTCCTTCTTCCACGTCCTTATTTTCTTTTTACTTTCGT
The DNA here is from genome assembly GCA_030765045.1 of Tenodera sinensis. Lineage (NCBI taxonomy): Eukaryota > Metazoa > Arthropoda > Insecta > Mantodea > Mantidae > Tenodera > Tenodera sinensis. Next base: position 313,086,415 of record CM060964.1, read on the forward strand.
TACTACATATTCCCTATTGTAAGAAGAGCTATTGCATTCGACCCAAAAATTCTATATGAAAATTTCAAATTTTGGGGACTCCTGAGTCCAGGAAAATCTTTAAAACGGTCAATTTGTGTGTGTGTGTGTGTGTGTGTGTGTGTGTGTGTGTGTGTGTGTGTGTGTGTGTGTGTGTGTGTGTGTGTGTGTTAAAACTTTGTTAAATAATTATTTAACTTCAACATCTTCCACAGATGAGACGCGAAGATTTTAAAGAAAATCTCCCGAGCCTAATATATTCTTTGTGGTGTTTTTTTCTTTCTTTTTTTCCCCTCAAGAACGCTTTTCAATAAAATGCAATGTCTTTAAAATATATAAATGACAAAATTTACGTTGAATATTTAATATGCTCAGATGCCTACTACTAATATGACCAGGTTTTGGATTCTGATAACATAACATCTTTGCCATCTTTAATTGTTGCATCAAAGGCATGCCTCACTTTATGCCATTTTCTATTTCTATAGAACCTTTTCCTTCAATTTTATGTCATTAGGTTACAATTTTCCTGTCCTTTGCGTTTTTATTTAGTAATTTTCTTGCATTTATGTACATTGAGTACATAAAGAGTCTTGCCTATGTATATTAGACATTTTACATCAGGATAACTTTTCACAAATTTCAGTACTTAGCTGAGAAATAAGAGTAACTTTGAATATCCATTAATCGTTTTTCTTAAAAAAGGAAATTATATTTAACAGTTGATCTGGAAAGTTTTTCTTGAGGATAGAGCGGTGGCTATTGACAGGGAGCAGGTCAACTATGAATTCATGTCCCAAACTATAGAGATGTCGTTTTTGCTTTAATGAGTCTGCACGGTCAGATTATTGCTATTGTTTTTGTCCTTGTGGCGCGTCATAGACGATAAAGTCCTCTTTATTCGCAATGAGCTTTTTCAATCAACAATTCACAAGAGTTAAGGCAAAATTATGTAAGAGCTGCTTCAAAGACAAAGTTCTTAATTTTGTACCCAGATTTTTCAACAAGAACATGAAATAAATATAGTTTAATTGATGTTCATCGTTATTTTTACATCTACTCCTTCTACTTGTATAGTAGTTATAGTACATGTATAAAGTAATTTACAACTCTCTGTGCACTAATTTAAATAAATTACAGTCATTTTTGTAATTATTGTCTGTGTTTTTTTAAATACTCATTTTATACATCATTTTTCAAACATTTTAGGTAATGAAATCCCGGGTCTGGATTAAATCTTTTGTATAATTGATAAGTCGTGAAAGTTAGACAAAATCTTACTATAAAAACTGTAGACCTTGTTGAAGTACACGATTTATCTCAAATAACATTTTGCGACATTAACTAATTCCGAGATATTTTTGTAATTGGTTTGAATTTTCAAATATTTATACCTAATTCAAGTAGTAAGTTGGTGTTAATTTTTTTCTTGTGGTCATAAAAACAACCTGGAATTTCAGAGCCGTCACATAGCGACCCAGTATCTCAAATCTGAGTTTAGCCTATGATTCCTTTTTTTAAATTGTTTCATTTGCATAGCTCCCTTTAATTTTATAGTCAAAACCTTGAGAAAAAACTGAGGAGATGAATAACTTGTTGATGGTAGGTATTTAACTTGACACACACATTCATATTCTCAGACTCTGTGGAGGGTAGGGAATGATTCTAAGTAATGAAAAATTCCTCTTCCCCAGGCCAGAATCGACCCGGCGACCCCTTGACTAATATGCCAGAAAGGCTAACCGCTTAGCCATAAATGCACTGTTATCCGTATTACACTCAAAAGAAATGTGTAAATGTGAATGGAAGATAATCTAGATTATCAAGAAGTACATAAAATAAACTATTTTAATAATAATTTGTAGAAGAATGAATGCACAAAGTCATGTGATTGCAACGCTACAACATTTTTCTTTCTTTTTACCGCCGTATGGATGAAGCAGACGAGCAATTCAAAATATTTCCTCTCATTATTTTTTATCGTTCTATTATATTTCACGTTGCTTTAATTACTTGTCTCATATCGCGACGGTTGTGTTAGGAGATACCTTCATCACGTGTCCACTCAGGTACTAGGCAGTTGTACCTCTGCTTCTGTGACGTCGGATGGCATTAGGGTGCCGCCCAGTCTCCATTTTCATTATCCGTGGATAGATGACAGCACATTCGCTATTACTGCCTATGCTTACTATTGTTTAGGTGGGACTTTGGGTCGTGGTGTTAAATATCCAACCCAGTATTTGCCTTGGCAACTGAAGGAAACCACGGAAAAAGAAACAAAATCAGATTTGAACTTGATCCATCCTGCTGGTTTTTCTTTATTTTGTAGATTGTGTGTGATCTGAAGTTCCAGAAATTAACCATTAACAATCTTTGGGTGTTGAAAATATCTTGACACACAAGTGAAGATTATTTTGGAACAACCGGCCGGATCCTCACTTGGAACCCCCAAATGATGCAAAAACGCAGCTTTAAGAGATGGGCTTGATTCGCTAACATTTGACTTGGTTTTGGTGACGCGTTTGCCGCTGCCAGATTCGAAGATCAAACATGTGAGACGGGAGCCGTGGAGTTGCCGCTCTAATCCTTTGCACCAACAGCTTAATATTATTTTAAGCGGGGACGAGGAGAAAGCCGTACGGTAAACATGCCCGCCTTCTCAATATCGCCGCTTCACTCCTCTAGGGAAAATGTTTGAGAAGAAAAGAGGATTCAGCGGCTGTTTGTAACCCCGTGCTAAGCTAAACCAGGACCCTATTTCCATTTAGCATCGTCGGTCGATGTTCTCGCTTCCGAAACGTGGGTACACAATTACGTTTAAGGTTCGATAACGCCGTAGCTTCCGCCCTGAAATCAGCACCTTTAACCTTTCATTCCGTGCATATTACCCATCCTGTAGTCTTTCGCATATCTGTAACCCACAAATTCATCATCTTCTGCTTCTGTGGAGAAGATTGTTCAGATCATTCCCACAATTTGCATAGGAAAGACTGCACCAGCATCTGTGGTTCATTGTTACCACTTTACATACGTATGGGGACATCGGTATAAACTTTGGCTTAATAATATCGGTGCATTGAATGTTACTTATTGAGCTAATTTTGAAGGAGACTTCTGTAATTATATGTTTATGATATTGTGATAAAAACGACAAAGTTAAGTCACATATTTTTTTTCTCGTTTTATTTTCCTTCAAAACGTTTGCACAAATACATAGTTCTTTTCTCATCGTTAACACATCGTTCGTGATATTACAACTCACAACTGTTTTCTTCTCGTAAACTTGAATAACTCATTTCGTCCTTCTTTACTTTCTCTGTCTCTCAAACAGCTGACTTTGATGCTACAATCACTCAACACTCATTAATTGCTTCGCTATCATCCTTTCGACGCTACCGTAAGTAGGCAACACACACACACACACACACACACACACACACACACACACACACACACACACACACACACACACACACACACACACACACACACACACACAAACTAAAAAGTGACTGACTCATGTCTGTGGCTACTAGTAGTAACTCTCGTCGCCTTGACTCCTTATATAGCGAGGATGACGTAACACCGACCTTTCTCGAAGTTCACCTTTCCTGGAACCTCTACAAACACACCGGTAGCCGAACGCCTCTCGAATAATCTCGAAAAATCTTTGTAGAGCCGCGTTCATTGTCACGTGTTCACAAGCAGTCACGTGAGGCAGCCTGACCTTGAGTACCTTTGATACGCGCCGCGCCTGGTATGTGATGTGATGTGTGGTAGCTTGACCCTGACCGTCCTTTGATGTGCGCCGCGCGGTCGGCGTAGCAATATTTTGAGCTGTTAAGGATTCATTTTTACGGCTCCAAGTTTCTGATCGCAACATTTAAGTATAATCTACAAATGGCGGGTCATATAAACAGTCAGGCAATGATACTGAATTTCAGTTAAGCTGAGCTTAAACTTTTGTATTGTATGAAAATTAATCCAAAATCAACTCACCTTCAACTAAGGTACAATTTAGTTAGTGAATTCTCTCATCGGTCTAAACATAGGTAGCGCGAATTTTAGCAAACAGAAATAAGTTAGCCTGTAAATACATAGAAAAAAGCAATTTTAGCTCCACTTCGCTTGGTTATCTCATCACTAATGACTATAATTTTAAACCTCCATAAAATAGCTAACTGCAGGTATAATCTTATGGCCCCCGAGAAGTAAGTGCTAATGCTTGACAGAAAAATGGATGCGACATCCTCCACGTGCACTAGCAGCTCCCTCTTTGCCGCCTCCCCTTTCCAAATGTTATGGTCACAAAGTAAACAAGAGACAAAGGGGGAAGCGCAGTTGCTGCCATTGTCTAAGGCAATCTTGCAGTCTGATATTGCCTTTACGACCTCACAGCTTTGGATCCTTCCCCAAGTGGTCAGGAAGGCGTTTGTACTACTCAACTGGAATGTAGCGTCTTGTTCAAACATGGATGCGGGCTCTCAATACATAGAAAATCACATAGTTCACTCATGGTCACTTTTGTGAAAGTGATACATATGGCGTGAACAGATAAGTTTTAGGTACTTTAAGTGCAGTAGCTGCACTGACTATGTATTTAGTACCACAAATGTTAAAGCACAGATTGGTAAAGAATTTTTACATCCTGCCAGGAAATACAGCAAACTATGCTATATGAAAAGTCAATCCAAATGTGTTATCTTTTAAAATATGTTACTTAAAATTACTTTGGGCAAGCACATTTAATGTGTTCGTTACAAAAAGAACGAATATTATCATGTGACATTTAAAAGCATATTTCACCTTTATGAAGACAGTATGAAACTGCAACTAGTTATGCTTGACATAAACATATTTTGTTGTCTGACTATTGATTTTAAATGTTTTACTTTAAGTATGCCATATTACTGTAAACTAGCTAATTTAACTAATTTTAGACAAATACTGAAATACTGAAAGATGAACACAATTTCTCCAAAAGCGGTAAGAAAACAAAAGGGATACTTTCTAGTGTTTAGTAAGATTTCAAAATACATAGGGTAAGCAAAAAGTATGCTAATGTATCTAACTTACAAGTAACAATAAATAACAACAACAACAACAATAATAATAATAATAATAATAATAATAATAATAATAATAATGATGATGATGATGATGATGATAATAATAATAATAATAATAATAATAATAATAATAATAATAATAATAATAATAATAATAATAATAATAATAATAATAATAATAATAATAATAATAATAGTAATAATAATAATAAATTAATTTAAATGCTAAAATTGACTCACAATATGAGAAATTTCCCATGGGATGAACATTTGAAAATTTTAACTCTGCACACTGTTTCTCAATTATAGGTTATTACTATCAAATATGCAGTTGTCTACTCAGTTAAAACGTTTCCTGATAGGGCCAATAAAGTGTAAACTGCTTTTAACTTTCTAAAACTGAGCCATGTATTAAATTATAAAAGCTCTAACTTCAAAACTATGCTTGATATCAAGAAGAGGCTCTTGGGAACTCTTCATTCATCTTCAAAGAACGTATACCAATAATTCAAAAGAAAAAACTGTAGAAAAACTGGATCACGGGGAGCAGCTTTTAATGGTAAGGTTGTGGAATAAGATAAGGATAAAATCAGGTTTTAAAATTTTAGTCTATTTGCGCACACTTATGCAGTTGAACGTCACGTCTGGGCATTTAAATGACAAGAAGTGCAAAACGATAACTAGATCCAATCTACAGTGTTTGAGGATATTTCTCTTAGATTCTGTGTCGAGGACTCTCATAATTCACTACAATTTACGACCTTTGAACTTCTTGCGCCTCTTATGAGCAGCTATAATGAGCTTGGTTGTCTACAAGCATGCTGTGAGCTAGTGTACAAAATGCGCAGTTTCATATAGGTTATTGTTGTAGCTATCTTAGAGTACATGGCAATTTGTTACACATTCTACAACTGCAGAGACCGCTTGCAATACATAGGTGCTCTAAGACTCAGCATAGCTCCTCTGAACCTCTTGGCTGCTGATGCCAAGGTGCAACAAAGTGCAACAGTGCTAGACAAAACGCTAACAAACTAGACAATACAAAAATAAAAGTTATTTAAACTGCCAATAAGCGGTTAAATCCCTTTTGAGGGAAACAGTTTAAGAACTTGCCAGATGCACAGAATGCATCACGATTTAATATACCACTATGATGAAGTGAAGTTATAAAGCAATCGTTGATAATGAAACATGTCTGACGGAAAAGTTCGACTATAAATCTAAGAAATAGATTACGTAGAGTGTAGAAACTGGGAAAATCAGTACCAATATCTCCTTTTGGTACTGACGAGAACCAACGTCTCCTTAGGAGTAATTAAATTCTAGAAACCGAGTGAGCCCTGCATACTTGGAAGAGCTATGTTATAAAAAGTGCAAATTTAGACAGGAGGTCCAGAATATTTATGTGAGTTTTCCGATTCACTTCTGAAGTGTTTTCAGATAACTGCCCATTTCTACTAACATCATAACCAGCTTGAATGGAAGAAACAAAAGACCACGAAAATTCCTATCATAGGAATCCGCAATACGTTATTTCTCGATGCAAAATAAAGCGGAGCAACGTCGCGGACAACAGTTATTAGTTATAAATAAACGGCAGCTTTCGAAACACTGCAGTGCCAATCAAGTCAACTACAGCAACGGAAGGAAATACAAAACGTAACAAAAGCTTTGGCATGGACAGTGCAACAAAGGCTGTCATAAAATAACTGTGAAGTCTGTTCCATAACGGTGAATTGAAATGCTAATGTGCATGTTCACGGTAAATAAACCGAATCAATAATAAACAATAAAAACACAATGCTACGATTAGCTACCAACAACAACGTGATGCTGTTAACAGACACGAAATAAAATCAGTTATCTGTGAACATACAGGATGTAAAAAAGCTATATCGCTTACACCAGTACAGAAAAACCTGTGTTATCTCTTTCATACCCAGGAATTATGCCAATCAAAATACCACAAAAGTGCAATAATTTATCTTAAGGAACGTGCTAACAGAACTACAATTCAGTGTAAAAAGTGATACTGATCTACGATATTTCCCATCTAATTTCGACTCAATTCAATTAGAAGCTGGTGTACATTTTCCTTGCTGCTATCAGGGTTATAAAGGTATGGAAGTGCTAAAAGCAGAGAGAACTTAGAACAAAACATGTGGCATCTATGTACGTTGTAGGATGTATGGTAAACACGGAGGGGGACACCTCGCGCACTGCGACCGCCTCAGATCTATTGTGGCTACCACCCCTAGGAGGCAGGGTGAAATGAGGGAACTACAGGGTGCCATAGAGTTGAAGCTATACAGGCCACAGAGACGCGTAGAAGTCCCTAACAAGTGCTGAGATCTCTTCATGTCGGTGTCAGGTCCCGCCGAGCACTCACCACACACCAAGGTCTGGTGCCGCACCACCGTCCCTACCCCGCCGGAGCCAGCACACCATGGGTTCTATGTGGTACAGCCCCCCACCCCCACCGACACCGAAATAGAGCTTAGCTTGTGAATCTGAAAAATGTAACCTTAGGCCACCAAATTAACCTCTCTGGAAAAGACACATGATCCGGGAACATCAGAAACATCCTTCTCAGTACAACAGATTGATTGACTGATTTCTAATCTTTATCTTTATATAATTACCTAGTACCTATACCCTGCTAACGAACTTGATTACAATATTAGTATAAAGGAAATGAAACAAAAACTTCTAAGAAGGAAGTTAGAAGATTTTGACATCCAGAAACTTCAATGCACAAATCTATAGAATTAGAATACAGGTCATTCAGCGGTTTTAACAGTTCCATTGCATACAGATCTTCAGTATTTCAGAAATAAACAAACAAACATGAGGCGGTTATAACAGGACCCGTTGATGCCTTTTAATCTCTATATTCTGTTCCTTGAAACAAAATGTAAGCGGCTTTTGCTTCTATACCCTTCGAAGTACAGAGAATATTTCCTAGATTATGGCATTCTCAGCGAGACTGTAAATCCGTTTTAGTCTTATAGAAATTTATGAACTGAAATTAGCTGTTTCATAGCCCAATGCCCATCAAACAGAATAGGGCTTCTCAATGCTGAAAGAGTTATCAACAGGCTTCGAACATTCATACAGCTATCGCGAAACGAGACGATCGCAAGTTACCTGCCACATGGGCAGAGGGTGACGTCATTATGCTAGTACAGTGCCAGCACATAACACACTGCCTACAGTGCATACGGTCTCTCGAATGTGTTCCCAGTTCTTCTTCTTTATCTGATTAACCTCCCCATATGGAGGACTTACACCGCTTAGGATAAGTATGTGTCTTTGGGTCAAATGCCTGTTAGGGAGCAGACGAACCTATGGATCGTACAGAGTGAAGATCTGGAAGTGGGTGGTCAGCCAAGTACCAGGAACGAGAGTGAGGATGAAAATGATATGAAATGGAGGAATGAAAAGGTGACAATGGAGCACTTGGAATTATTGGCGGGGAAAACCGGAGACGTCTTCACGCCGCGTTGCCCACCACATGCGGGTCCCTGGGATCGAACCCGGGCATCCTTGGTGATAGGCGAACGGTCTAACCGCTCGGCCACGGGTTCCCTAGTTCCACACAGTAAAATGCCCGCAGCACGAAAATCGAAATATTCACGTATTGCTCAACTTGTACAACAATTTGGCAGAGACTATTTTACTGCAAGTGGGAACAGCACTGAACATAAGTCATGCAACAACTTTATCTACAACGTTCCTGCGTCAACTGTACCTAGTCTCCTCTATGCAGTGATAATGTGAAAGACTGATCCCTTACACTTTCTATAGTCCAAACTCCCTCATGCCCTCATGCTTGCACTTTACAAGCTGTAAGTCGTAATGTTAGACAATGAGTTTATTCCATGTAAATCAGAGAGCCTGTAAGTAAAGTAAGACACTTTCAGTTGTTCATACTGTTATTATTTATTATCACGGACTAACCACGCTAGTTCAACTGCCTTTCATCTCACGTCTTTGCTGAGAGGCAGAACACGCCACAAGCCTCGAACTGCCCCGTGGCATGATGCAACTCTTTTTACACGTGAAGGGATTTCTACTTACGGTGATGTTTGGTGAAGTGGGCCACCTGGTATGATGGAAGAGTAAATATAGTCATTTAAACCAGAAATAGATCCAGATGAGTACATTGGACAAACTTACGAACTGTTTTTATTTCCTTTCAAAAGGTTGAATTGCAGAAATGTTTGACAACAGCGTGCTTCCTTACAATGGATGGATGGGAAAATGGCACCTGACGGGTAAAAAGCGCCGGGGACTAAAATGCGTCCTCTTTTTTCGATGTCGCTACGAATCTGTTACTAAATTGTTTTTTAATTCTGCCAGTGGTGTTGAATTCCCCTCCCCTAAAGAGTTTGCATTTAATGATAGCAATTAAATTACATTTATGTTTAAGTTTCAATGAAATAGTAAAAGACTAACATGTTTTAGCTTAAACATTCACTTCTTCGCAGTTTAGACCTTTTATTGGACTATTCCGGCTCCAAATTGCTGCTGCTTCCATATTTTCCTAGGACTTCTCAAATATCTTTTTTCCTTGTGGTGAATAGTTGTATGCTGCTTTTGACTGTTTTCAGTCATTCTTATTAAGTGTTGTTTCCTGTTTGGTCTATTGTTGTATTTAGTTCCTCTACGTTTGTTGCCTTATTTCTGTATTATGTTTTTGTCTGTTCTTTAATACTCTCTTATTGATCTAGGAATCTAGTTTCTATAGCTTGTAATCTAGATCAGTGTTGTGCCATGATAGTCCATGCTTCGGATCCATAAATTATTGTAGGAAGTGTGATCGTCTTGTATAATTTGAAATATTATTCATTGAGGTAAATATTAACTTATTACGCAATTAATGTAAAAGAAAATAGGTACGTTACTTCATGAACACAAGAGATTAAAATGTATTGGTACTTATTGAAGCACACATTGAGAAAAATAAACTTGTTTTTATTACTTATATACTTAAAGTACCATAAATAATTCTGAGAAATACGTTACGCTTCATTTTTGAGTGTCCACTCACATAATTCCCTTATGAAGTAGGAATAAAGATCACGCGGCGGAGTCTGATGTTGTAGGAGAGGTTAGTAGAGTCCGACAAGGGGAAAACATAAAGCGTAGAGAGACCTCAATCGGCGACGTTATGTCGAGAATTGGCCATCAGGTGTGGTGGAACGCCAAGTCCGGGCGTGGTGAACTCATACTTGGATAATTCTGCTGGAAATGGAACGGCTTCTATACCCTTTTGTATTACCTTCTTTACGACTTACCAGCGTATCACGGCAGCGGTTTTATGTCTGGGACTATAGATCTTTGAAAGAAAACAATGCATGTTATGTCGTAAAATGTTAGGTGTTAAATTGTAATACTGGCTATAAAAAATCTTTACACATAAAACAGTACCATTAAACTCTGTCAATTGAATTATTTACAGAGTCTTGTACTACATTAAGTATATTTAGCCAGTATCACAACATGTGTACATAAAATCTGCCTAGTAAAATATTGTTAAACAGAACCTGTTTAGTCCAACACTCATTTACTGGATTTCACATTCATTGTCAGATATTAAGGCGCCAAATTAAAGATAATCTCGACAAAATTGATAAAATTGTATAGGTACCTACACAAATACCAGCTAGGTATTAATATCTATGCACAGTGTTTTCTAGAAACTTCATATCAGGCCAGCATTTTTTCTACTGCCATGCTTAGGGAGTTTACACATTATTGTTGTGTTTCCTATACTCTAGCAGTTTCATATCTCTCACTTACTACATGTGCAACACGTTAAATGCAGAGTAAATGCGTAAAGAGGTGTATAGTAATGTTCATCCCTTAACGACCACATTCCAAGAATTTGTAAACCTGTCCCTTACCCTTCTTCCGCTGCTAATGACATGAACACAATAGAGAAGGTCTTCAATATATTCTTAGCGAAAGAATCTGCTGTTGTCAAATCGGTGGCAGTTGTGCATTTAGAGCACTGCACTACACTTCAGAGCGACCGAATTAAAAGACGTGACAACACCGTCCACGCGATCACTTGGTACTCTAAAAGGCAGTGGGATGAGGTAGGCTGTTAAGCCACGGGCGATGCTCTAAGAGTGAAGGATGGTTAGACAGGAAAGCGGTGTTGTCAGATCATGATAATGTGCAAGTGGGAAGAGCGATTTCTTTGCCATGAGCTGTATGTACCGAAACACAACACGTGACTAAATAAAAGTACAGCTACTTCGGCTCAACTACACTAAACAAAGACTTTCGTGTTAGACTGGTTAGCTTTAGAATGACACAACGTTTTGCTGTCCCCGACATACAACTGTTGTTTACACCCCATTGAACAGGGTGTTCTCAACTTAAAGATAAGCTCAAATCTTGGGAGAAAGAAGTAACGAAATGATTGATTTCATAAAATCAATGCCACACTTTGGAAAATGATGATTTCGTAACCGACAATGAATTCTGTAGCGGTATTTAAGTTGATAAAATGTCTTAAAATCATTTTGAGGGGTTTTAAATACTCTAAGAGTAAAATTATACCATCTAAAATATAATCAAAACGTGTTAAAATGTATGCCTTACGTTAAAAGTTTGATCTGAGAGGAGGAGAGCAATCCATCTGAGACGGTATCCCATGCGTAATAAGATATTTACAATGTAAATAAATATTTCCATATATTACAATAAGTTTCATATAGTGCAAGAATTCATTTCACCAGAATGCAAGAACAGGCAGCGATATACTGACCCCAGAAGTAATAAAACTATATAGTATATTCTTTGTAGACCTATTTTTGTGCAACGGTCATAAAACATCATACATTGTTAGCAGAGCGTCTGTTAGATTCGTGTTAGAGCGTGGGAGCAGCAGTTTCGCGCGCTTACCCAATGAGAAATCCCGAAGCAATTCAATTTGAAATATACCACATTCTAGGTAACCAATAGAAATTCAATATTTTGGCAGGCAAGAGTAGGGAGGTTTGATATAGTTTTAGCAGAGTGGTCTGTCTACAATCCTAAGGAGAACACGACGTATTAGTATGTTTAAGTGATAGAGTGAAAGTTTCCGTGTTACAAGACAAGCGTCAGGCTAAATTCCATCCAAGATTCATTTAGGCAATACCATCTTATGTTTATTCGGCTATATAGGTTCATTTGGCATATTTATTGAAAGTCGGTCTATATTTATAATGTACAGTATTCAAGTTTTAGCTGCTGAACATTGTAATAAAAGTGAAATTGTCTTTCACCTTCATTTCATTTTTATTAATGCTTATTTCAATCCACTCTAAGATAACCACTCATTTTTCCCACGACCTATTAAGCAGTCTCAAAAACAGCCGAGGCAAGAACAAGAGGACCAAGAACGAGAAGAAGAGGACTATTAATTTAACATTAAAAGTAAATAAATATATAGGCGCCTTAAACTCAAACAAGTTACGACGCACATCTCAATGAAAGAGAAGAAAAAGTTAACTTGCCCGAATATAGTGCGAATAGAACATAAATGTATTTCTAATTAAATATAAGTTATTTAATTTGTGTGCATGAAATTGTATTTTTTATTATTAGGTTATATTTATGCTTAATTATTATTATTACTATTATGCTTAAAAATGTTAAACAAGAATAAGTGCATAAAATAATCAGTAATGTATTGTTAGTTACTATTAAAAATCAACAAGCAAGGTAGGCGGCCATGAACATATGCTTAAAATTGCGTAAATAATGTGAAATCGAAAATAGTATACACGGAATGTAAACCATCGGTGTATGTGAAGTAATAAAAAAGATACAAAAGTATTAACAAGTACTATAACAGCTACTGTATAATCAAATAATAAACCAAAGTGCACTGAAACGGAAGTATGAGAATGTGTAAAATAAGCACAAAGGTTATGGCAGTCAAGAATACTCGTGTCCAAAATAAATTCATATTCACTACATTTCCATGGGGAACTGTTAGCGAGTTGAGTCCAATCCAATTTCCAATATGATCCGCGTTACCTTGTTGAATTAAATTCAGAATGAGATCAATTTGGATACGCAAGGCACGAGCATAAATAAATTAAGATTTATGTTGGTCACTTGGTTTATGTTGAAACTGCAAAAAAAAAAAAAAAAAAAACTTTTTGTGCATATTTAAGCAGGTTTTGAGTTTCGTGAATAATTTTTAGAAGAATATGTTGCGAGATATTAGAGAAACAACATTTCAAACCGATCCACTGCTAAGAGGTTCGGATCCAAGGGTTCAGTTCGATCTAAATCCGCATTTTCTTGCAGTATTCAATGGGGAATGAGAACTCAAATTGATTTGAATTCCCCAAGGAAACGTAATGATTAGTAGCTAAAAGGCTACAAAGAAGTATACCCATATATTATTGTAAAAAGCACAATCGGTCACGTCCTCCAACCGTCCTGATGCTAAGATTTGGTATATATAGATATTGCTGGTATATTGCTGTATATGTTTTGGTGGCACATTTGTTAGAGACTTCATGCATCTACAAAAACAATAAATATAAAAGAAGAAAGGCTGTACATGGGAGATATTATTTAATAAGCAAGCAGTGAAAGAACCAGAAACGGGACGAGAATTATTCTGTCAAGCTTCTAACTGTTCTGTTTGTAGCAGCCTGCTCCAGCTTCGTAGTGACTACATCAGAAATACTCTGCACTAATCTTTTGAGTGATATTGTTTTGGATAACCCTTGCGAAACATTTCTGGAGTTGCTTCTATTCCACCAGCTCTCCTGTACTGTGAGTGACCAACTAGGAGCTAGGGAGGGTTGGAAGTGAAGTCGTAAAATACGGCCCCTGTTCATTATTAGCACGTAGACTCTCACTCACATGTGCTTGTTGTTTACGTGTGGTTTTTATGGTCCAATCGAGATAATGCCTCGCAGTTGAGCGTCATCTCAGCCACCCTTCTGCCTTGCAGCTTGAGGAGCTGCCTCTTGATGGCTGCTTCCAAATTAGGGACAACAGATACGGATGCGATCATCCTCGCTTCTCCTTCAAACACATTCGCATATCACAACTTATACACTTGGTGTTAGAGCGTTTGTGCTCCCAAATCAAAATGAAGAACATTTAACAAGTTTTAGGCATTAAAAAACATTGCTCATAAATGGTATTTTTAAAAACTCAGACGTGTTACATCTAATGGCTCTGTAATGACTGTCGTTTACTTTTATAAAACTTCTACAAACCATTCTTAGGAAATGTTATTTTTCCGTCTACTTCATGTCAGTTGAGACGAAATTTTGCAGAAATAGTTACAACATGCATTTAGTTGTAGGTACGCGGGGCACAGAAGAAACCGAATCGGTAATCAGATCGTCAGGATCTGACCACTATATGCTGGCTATCAAATTCCACACTCTTTCCAAGATACATGACTGAACAGCGAAAGCACTTAAAGTGAATATTAAGCGTATTCAAATGACTTTTTCTACTCGCTATCGTTTATTTTTATGTAGCTACAAACCATTCCTATGAAAGCTTTCCTTATTTTATGTACTTCACGTTACTGTAATGAAACCTTTGTAGAAATAGTTTTATTATACATTCAATATTCCTTTCAATGACACTCCGAGAAACAACTGCATGTAGCCGCAAATCTGCTATCAATTTGAGGATGTTACAATTTAATTGTTATTTTATGAAGTTTTGTAACTGTTATTTTAAATGCATATTAAAATGTTAAACTGAGAGGTGAAATTTAGTTACACTCCAATTGAGAAGACGTTGTTTATCGGATAAAAACGGACTGATACCACAGAAAAGGTTATTTGAAATAAATTGTGTTTTTTAAAAGATGTACATTTTATACACGCTAAGTTTTTGTATACATCTTGCCGTTTTCCTCTTATTCGAAATTATATAAAGGTCCTTCCGAATGAAGGCGACTTCAGAAGCTATGCCCGGAAAAACTTAAATTACCTATAAGTGTTATTTTTCATGTATATATGTTACTTAATATATGAAATTTAAATCAAAATTGCTAGATTCGCTTTTGAGAAAATAAACCTTTTTAAAAAATGTTTCACCGAACAATGTTAATGTACGGAGTTCCATGCCGATGTGTGCTTTAATGGAAACACCTATAACAGTGCATGGTATGAAAAGCTGAAAGCACTATTATAGCAAATAAATACAAATTAAAGTTAGAATACAACAGTTTTACGAATTTGGTTGAATGGTGACTCCTTAAAGTTCAATTCGCTGATGGACAGCTTTCCAATTTTTCACATTCGTAATTCAATCTAATCAAATGTTTCATTGTTATTATATGTTGCGAAAACTGCAAGTTTCCATAGAGGTAACAGGCGCTTGCCATGGAAAAGAGAAGTGACAATAAAAATATAATAATAATGTAAACAAAGTGAATTACGACCTCCCATCTGCGAAAAGTATAACCATTGGAAAGCTCACACAAATAACAAGGAATACCTCTGAAATAGTTCACTCCACAAAACAATTCATTTCGACATAAATTGTGTATTTTAACAAGATCTATAGATACACTCGCACGCAATTGATAGATTGAGTTGAGATAACTATACGCGTGGTGGCGTCAGATATTCTAAAACAATTTTTGTTACATATTTCTCGTCAAAACACTCGAAACAACTTATAGTTTATTTACACAGTTGTACAATTTTTGGATTTGCAACGTTTGAACAGGACGTCTGTCGGGTCCGCAAAAAGATGGATGGAACACTTTTAATTAAAGTATATGAGACTAGAACTAGCCTTGATGGCTAATATCGTTAAATGTTGATGATAATGACCAATTTTATGGGACATTTGGAATACATCTACAGAAACATTAATTTAGGTTTTTACAGCCAGTCCTTCCACACTGTTGATTAGAAGCTATGTTCTGAAACAGTAACAATCTCTAAATGGCTTCACAAACATTGAAACTCATGTTGTATATGCAACAAATCTTATGGCTTCTTTTCCTTCCTCACGCTTTAAGCCTTGTGCTTCTGTCGGTATGAAAAGGAAACAAAGGTTTTGCTTGGAAATTTCTCACGGTGGAAGGCTTAAAAAGAAATTGTTAAATGAGATAACTGTCTAAGGAATTCTAAAAACAAACACAGCGAAGTCTCAAAAGAAACGAGGAAACAACTATGAAACAGTAAATAAAACCATAAGTAGAAAGCAATGCGGGGGAGGGAAGCAAGCGAAAATAGGGAATATTTAGAGAGAAAAATCTCTTTCTTTCGTTAGAACAGGAGAAGATGCAAAAGAGAAAGGAAGGGAGTGGGAAACTGTTATATGTATGTATTCAATTTAATTCTACGAGGATAGGACAGCGAAAACGTTGTGCTGTATGTACGGAGGGAAACATCGGTACAGCTTACACCCTTCCCGACCTCGATATTTAAAATAACTGGTAAAAAAACCTGTGTAAAAAAAGAACCACCCCATTCCTCTCTACCCAACCATGTTTAATTTTTCAAGAGTCTCTCTCTCTTTATCTTTCTCTACGTCTTCTTCTCTTCTCATCTCTCATGTTTTAAAGGCTTTAACGGAACTGTTTAGCCATTTATAAGTGATTCGTTCGTCGCTGTTTCCTAGTATGAAGCAGAAGGAGAGATGTTGGAAAAGACCATCCTCCCTTGTACTGGAATAGGGAGGGGGAACTGCATTAATAACTGTATGTCAATGGATTCGCTGCTTTGAAGTCTCTTTGAAGCTGTTCTATTTTTTTTTTTTTTTTTTTCTTTTTGTTAACTTTCTCTTATCCGTTTCTCCCTCTGTACACTCCATTCACGTTCATTACCGACTGTTCCTACTTTCTTTCTTCCATTCCTTTTGTCATTTGATTCCAAATACATCAAAAGGGTGCACTATTTTCTTCTGCACACTTTTACTATATCTGTAATTCTGAAGTGAAAACAGCTGTGCCATTAATTTTACTTCCTCCGTGCCAAAGTTATCTGTTCTCCGAAACATTCTGCCATACAGCGCGATTTTTTTTTTTTTTTTTTTTTTTCCCGCCAGGGGACGTTCTAGATATGAAGAGTGTAAGGAAAAAATACTGCCAAAATAAATTTTTAAAACAACTAATGTGCAAGACATATTTTTCTCTATCCATTGTAATTTGCATATATTGTAAGAGGCGTGTTTTTTAAAGTAAGTACCGTTTTAATATGTTGCCACCGCAGCACTCCAGTCGAGATTTTCAGTATGCGCGATGTCTTCCTTCATTCATTAGGAAGCCAGGCGCAATAGTGAGCAACCTTCATTGTTTTCTCCAATTGTTTGAGCATTTCGAACTGTTCAAAACAATCAAACGACCCGCCGACTGTGAAGTCAGATCAGTGATTCGCTTTCTGAATACGAGAAACGATATGTTAGTAATCATTCATCCCCAGTTGTGTAAGGTTCGGGGGGAAACGATGAATGACAATGCCCGGCCACACACGGCCTAAACTCAAGATCTAATGGCATCATTTGGCAAGCAGGAGAAGTGCTGTATTCCACCCAAAAATTTTGTGTCGAGATTTCATCGGAAATATATGTTTTGAGACACCCTGAATAAAAAAAAAAGCATTTTTAGAAAAAGGTCAATGTGTGTCTAAAAGTCTGTGGACAGCATAACTCAAAAACGAAAAGTAGGTTAAAAACCAAAGTTTGTATTTAAGTTTAATGTCTTTCAAGGATGCGGCAAGAAGATTTTGAAGAAAATAGCCTCACCCTAAACTACCCTTTGCATGGAACATTTTTTGATTGTTTTTTTTTTTTATTTTTTTTTTATTTTATTTATTTATTTATTTTTTTTTTTTTTCTTGAAAATGGCTCTAACGATTTTGATTAAAATGACATATGTTCGAGATATTTTTATGGCATATAAAATGTATATCTTGAATTTTCTGGCTATAGCCTACGTAATCCTGTTTATTCTGTATGACTTTTGAATAACTCGTAAACCGTAAGAGACAAAATCTTACTGTACAGAAGATGTAGATCTCGCTAAAACACACAATTTATGTCTCAATTTTTTGTAGAGTGAGCCATTTCAGAGATATTCATTGTTATTTGTATCAGTTTCGGAAAAGTTTTATATTTCCTGAAATGCAACATCGTTGTTCATTTTTTTATATGTTAAGCGTGCAAAGAGAACGGGATCTCTAAGCTTTAAAAGATTTGATTATCGCTCAAAGCCTACTGTATTCCCATATTCCCCTTGCACCTACAAGGAATTAAGCAATAAGATAATTTGTACAAATGTTTATCTCAACTAACACGAAGAAGATATAGGAATAAGAGTTTGTACGAATGGTTAGTACAAGATTAGAGAAAGTCATGTGAGTGCAACACATAAGATTTTTTTTTAACATTGGTTTGAGTGCCGTTGCTGAGAGTAATTACACTGGAATCACTTGAGAAGCCTTTCTATCTACTGAGTCGAGAAGAGCTTTGCGATGGGAGACTGTACCGCCCGTAGCCAAACAAGCTCGTCCAAAGCATCTGCCGCCACAGAGGAAGCAGTCCACGGAATTTATTGGCGACCGACTTTGACAGTGCGTTACCGCGACTTAGGGACCTGAATACGGTATTAAGATGACTCTGTTAATTAGGACAAGAGTCCCTTACTGTTTGTTACACCTTACCTGCAATCACACAGCATCAAACTGTTGCCAACAATATTATCGTTAATGTACTTATTAACAAACTTCTCCTCCTGTGTTTAATCAGTATCAGTTGGAAACGGTTTACATCTACCGCAAAGAGGAGTCAGTTCTGACAGAAGCCACCATTCCGACTGAAATTACATTGTGCGATGCTAAATGCCACATAATCAAGTACATGTTTCACTGATAATTCCAATTGTCCTTAGTTCAGCTCTACTGAGAGTAAAGGTTGCAGGTGGCAATTCTATGTGCATGTACCTACCAAATATTGTGATAAATTACCTGAGTGCTATATTCTGTGTAAAAATGTTTCTAACGCAAATACATCATGTCAATTGCTATACAATCTTTTAGTTTAAAGCTCTCTAATGATGTGAATAGTTTAAAGGACACGGAGCAGATGTTTTCTTTACATTTCTACAAAATGTGTTTCTCAAAACTCAGTTTTCAACATTCTCAAAACCGCAACTATCGAGACATAGTTGAGATCGAATGGGATGGCTCAAGCGGTAACGTTTGTGGCCCACATTCGGGAGGTCGCAGGTTTGATTCCCGTGGCCTGGAAATACGGTGCTCGGCTGACGGGAGGTGCTGCGGTCGGCTGGCCGCCTGCTATGTGGACTGATTGATCTGTGGCGACCTGTAACTCAGTGGGTTGAAGAACTGCCTGTATCTGGTAGGGATCCACTGTAGTAGTTCTGCCTGTGATGCGTTCTGGCCTTCCTCCCAGGGTCTGACCCACAATAAGTCATTTTCTGACATCCCAAAATCATCTCCGTGACAGACAAGACAAGCATATTTGGCAAGTTCTATCACCTGTACCACATAGGCAATCTTGAATCATTTTTCGCAGGTGGATTTAAAGCCAAAATTACACCAGAAGCAAAGCGCACTCTAAAACACCCAACTATCAAAATCTTAAACAACCGAGATTAATCAAAAATACTTTTAACTTGGTATAAACTTAGAAATAATGCTGTAGGTGCACTATCATTTATTAAGCCCAATCTTACTTTCTGCTGATCGTCGGAACATCATTGCCAATTTTCAGTGGATATATAGAAAATGTGATTCCTTAGGTCATGAGATAAGAAGCCCAAGTCCAACCAACAACATAGGAACAGAAAAATAAGTAGATGAAATTAATAACCGAAATAAACGTAAATAAATAAATAGAAATGGGACTATAGATGTGTCCCAATAGGTTGTTGAATGTTGTCAGCAATAGATTTATGAACAAATTACTACTCTTCTCCTTACAAACCGTTGAGTATCGCAATGTGAAGGTATTCTGTTCAACAGACAGGAAGGTTTAGGGATACTTGTTTTACAAATCGTGTTATCTTGCATCTTCATTACGACCAAATGAGTTAAGTTAATGTAACAGCCCAAAGGCAAACATGTTATTTAAGAATGATTTGCTAAAAGCTTCATTTTATCTTATTGTATACGTTATGTTCGCTGCAAAGTGTTCACTAATATCAATCCTGGGCATTTATTTTTTTATTACCGCGCAGATTTGGATGTAAATTCGAGCCCAAATGAGCTTGTCGACGGGTCCTTAAACCCCACTCGCTCACTCCTCACTCAATTCCTCACTCCTCAATCACTCACTTCGCCTGACTCACTCCTCGCTTACCTACCCACCCACGACCCACTCACTCACTCCATTAAAATCACGCCAATTTCGTCAGTAACCCGATTTTGGCCAAGCAAGTGGTACATATAGCACACTCCAAGTTTGGGCGGTGCCGTGGCCATGCGGTTAGCGCGCTCGCCTACCACCTAGGTGGCCCGGGTTCGATCCCAGGGACCCGCATGTGGTATTCGTGGTGGACGAAGCGGCGTGAGGGCGGGTTTTCTCCGGGTGCTCCGGTTTCCCCCGCCTTCTCATTCCACTGGTGCTCCATCTTCATGTATCATCAATGTCACCGCCTGTGGTACCGTAGTAGTAAAAGCGGGCGTTAAACACTACAACACACATTCCAAGTTTAGTTTTAACCTGGAGAGAGCTAAAAATAGCAATGTATTGTTCTGAAATTAAATGTTCCCAAAAATACATTAACTGCAATAACGTAATAGCCACGTATGTTTATATGCCGCATAGAATCTTAGTTTGACACTACAGCACATTTATTGAGCATAGAAGCGCGTCTTTCCGTCGTAAAGTTAAAAGACAGTGTTACAAGAAAAGACAACATCTGTGAGAACAGTTGAAAGGACATTATATAAGTATCCTTAAGGATGATTGTACATTTTACTGAGAAAGAAAAAAGTATACACAAGAAACCAAGGACTGTAAGATCGAGAGAATTCTCTAAAAACCACATCGTTTAAAGTTCTTTCATGTGTGAAAAATACGAAATCTGCTTTCTCATCTACACCTGTGCGAGGGATGATCTCTCTGTGGATAAAAGACTGTGATAAATGAGATAAAGTCTCCTGAGAAAAAGAGAGTTGGTGACAGAGTAGGGAGGAAAAAAATGACGCGGGGAAGGGGGGAAAATAAAGATGAGAAGGATGTTTAAAGACTGCGGAAGCAGGAGAATCATTGAGACTCAGCTTTCATTGCATTAAATGTAACACGACTTCGGGGCGAAAAACAGACAGACATAAGGGAACAAAATGAATAAAACCTGACACGAGCGGGAAGACGACTCTTGGCAAGTTATCAGAGCAAAAGTGAACTGTGTCACAGTACATCATCCAACTGTAGTTGACGCTTAGGTAGATCATAATTTGGCTTTCTTCTGCCATGTTCTAATATGAGCATAGGGATCGCAACAAGTACATACAGACACGCAATATGCGGAACATTAATGGACAATTTTAAAAAATGTTTGAGCTAGAAAATAGAACAATCTCAGAAAAAGCACAAATCAAAATTATCGTTTGTGCAAACCATGATACGTTTGTGAAAAATTCTGCGGGTAGGAAATTTTAATTATACTGTTAATGAGAGGTTTAAAACTGAAACATGGGTATAATGAATTAAGGCCAACACAATCTGCCACATATACATCCACACATTCGACATAATAACTACACTACAGTAGTTCCACTACTTTCTCAAAATCTTAAAAAATCGGATGTGGTACACTCACAAACTTTCTCTACTCTTGCACTATTCTTACAAACTCTTATTCCTCTATATTCTTCATGTTAATCGAGGTGAACATTTGCAGAAATAATCTTATTGCTGATTTTCTTGTAGGCACAACGGGAATATGGGATACACTAGGCTTGAGCTATAGTCAAATCTTTTAAAGCTTTGAAATTATTTCTCTTTGCACAGTCAAGAGATAAAAAGTGAATAACGACCTTCAATTTGAGAAAAGTTTAAGTATTGCAAAACTCACACAAATAACAAGCAACATCTCCGAAATGGCTCGCTCCACATAAAAAAAAAAAAAAAAAAAAAAAAAAAAAAAAAAAAAAAAAAAAATTTCAATGTTTGAACGAGAGCTACATTTTTGGTACAGTAAGATTTGGTCTATATCTTTCGGTTTGCCAGTTATGTAAAAGTCATCAAGAGTAAAACGGGACTACAAAGGCTATAGTCAGGAAGTTCAAAATTATATTTCGTTTGCCATAAAAATATCTTAAACGTAACGGCAGTTTAATCAAAATCGTTAAAGCCATGTTTGAGGAAATCATGTAAAGAGTAGTTTTGGATGGCGGAATTTTCTTCAAAGCCGTTGTGTCGCATCTCTGAAAGAAACTAAACTAAAACACCACCTTCGGTTGCTAGCCGACTTTTCGTTTTTGAGTTATGCTGTTCACAGACAGACACAGACACACACACACACACACACACACACACACACACACACACACACACACACACACACACACACACACACACACACACAGAGAGAGAGAGAGACGGACCTTTTTCTAAAAATGCTTTTTATGGAATCAGAGGGCCTCAATACATATTTCGGTGAAATCTGGACATCGAATTTTTGGGTGGAATACAATACTTCCTCTACTGTACTATACGTAGTAGAGAAAATAATACTGTTTATTTTATAGGCAGTTTATCTCATACCCCAGCATCAACTTGAAGAATTCTCATTAATCAATAACTGTGAAGAATGAACAATCCTTCCTTGAAATATAATTTTGGGAACTTACACGATTGAAGTATTCAGGAATGATCAAAGTCTTTCGCACTCTTCTTAGGTATATGACTAATGTGTCCATTGCCTTTTTGCTTGACCCAAGTTATTCAGACTTCGTAGCCTCTGCATATGCAGCCGACCTATGTTCCATTCTAGAAATTTTACCAGGCTTGGGAGGGGAAAAAGAGAGTGAACATGACGGACAAAGAAAGCCCAAAAATATCATTTTCGTCTTTCCTTTTTTGTTTTAAAGTGGCTCTAGCAATGTTGAATAACATGTTTGACATGTCAGCATTACAAGCAAAATAATCTGAGTTCTGTAAACCTTTATTTAGAGATCTCTTAGTTCTTGTTGAACTTTATATAACCTCAAACAGGTTCATTTCCCGCAATTGTTTTCCCAAAATGTTCTTGTTTTTTCATTTGATTTTTCCAATGTATTCAGCAATATACTTTGGATATTTTGAATTCGTACGTTTCTGACTTAACAGCCCATGCAAAGCGCATCGTATGCTGTTCGTCTTTAAAGAGAAGACTATCGCCCGAACCTCCTCTAATGTGCTTAAACTGCCACATAATATGGTGCATTTACATAAATCTTGCTAAAATGTATCACAGAGGAATATAGAAATTAGGCTTCTGTATGAATAATTTGTAAAATAGTCATGAAAATAAATAACTGATAAAGAATATAGCGTCACTGTTGGGCATTAGACGTTCATGTCATTTCTTCATATTTACAATTAATAAATAAGCAGCTCAAAATACGAATAGTCACTTTTACTTTTTCTGTCACGTACCCAGTTGATAGAAGAAATATTATGTTCCATCCACAAATTCGATATCGAGATTTCGCCAGTAATACATAGTTTGCGTCTCCCTAAATAAACAATCACACTTTTAGAAAAAAAAATGCATATGTGTTTGGAGTTGTTTAATTTTTTATTTCTTTAATTTATATTCAACAGTTTATTGTATTGTATATATATAATGGAGAATATAATTATATAATGTAATCCTATTTTCTATATATTCTCCTGCTTTCTCCATATATTGCCTTGATCTTGAGTTAAAATAGTCCACACTTTTGGATCTACTGGAACATTTCCCCATTTCTCCAGTATTAAATTCTCTCTACCTTTTCCATATCATCGCATTCCACCATATAATACTCAGTATAACACAATCCACTCCAATTAGTAGATCTCTCCCCCTATCTTTTCCCTCTAAGACCACTTAAATGTATCTGTCCTAACACATGCATGTACCATTCCGGCGTTTTTTTTTTTTTTTTTTTTTTTTTTTTTTTTTTTTTTTTTCCCATACTTCGATGTATTTCTCTGTTCCACGTTCTATTTTTAAATACCGCTCAGAGGGAAAAGTGCTCCTCTATGAATACTACAGGGCTGCTTGATCGATGGGTCGTTCTGGGCAGCTTCAGTAGTAGGATGGATATTCGAGCCTGAAAGTGTTAAGGACCCCCGCGCGCCTCTGCAGCCCCGTTACCAGCAGCCTGTAGCCTTCTGTGGTTGCTTCACTTCATTGCTTGCTCCTGGAGGTGGTAACCTCAATAGATATACGTACGTCGCAGTGTGTGAGGTGTCCCCCTCCGTTGTACAACCTGCATCTATAGTGTGCTTGCAAGTTTAAGTATGTGTTTTTGAAGTATTGTTCAGAACGTGTACTTTGAGGTTCCCCACTGTTGATATTATGGTTGTCAACTTGAAGTAGCTTAGTCCAAGTTTGCACAAACTGACATGTCCGTTTTTTTTTTTCTTTCCATTTTTGAAGAAGGAAGAGGGCTGAAGAGGTTCTGCCCTGTTTGCTCGAGTGCATGATGATGAAACGGAACCTCCTCTTGTAGCAAAGGCGCTCTGGTCGTACAGTGTTGGCAAATAATGTTTACTGTCACATACGTCGCATCATTACAAGACTATCGCATGTATAAAATGCTTCTCGGGGAATCAACCATGTAAATGTCGCTAGAAAAGCTTTTAACCAGGGTACAAGTAGGTATATTTCAAGAAATTTCAAGGGTGCAACGGTATTGTTTACTGTTTTGTATACTGATTTTAAACTGACGTACGAAATGTTTAGCAGTGTAACAACATAATGAAACTAAAGTCCTCAAGATTTAGTCAACATATGCTTCTCTAAACTGTGTGTATATATATATATTTTTTTTTATTATTTCCAGCCTATGGAAATAATCAATATAAGCTCTTAAAACTACCACCTTAAACATCTGCTATAGTATTTACCAATCCGCTGATTTGCTTTCATTATACTGACGGGCACTTAAAGGCAAATAAATTGTTGTTGTTCTTCTTATTATTATTATCATCATCATTTTATCGTTATTATATCTGTTAGTGATAAATGGGCTAGAGGATATGTGGGGCCCAGGATACAAATTAGTAAAGGGAGTTTGGAAAATAATAAGAGAAAGCCTAGAAGGTATGGATGGGAAAACTTCATATGCTCAAATAAGAGACAAAGGTCAAAAAAACCTTTAACAAGGAATGGAAAAATGAATTGGGGGGGGGGGGTTATATATTAAGGTTTGTGAAAAGAACGAAGGAGAAAGAATTGTTTGGTTTCGATTGGGAATATGGAAATGAAAGGAAGAATCTGATGAAGAGAATATGTCCAATATGCAATTGTAGGGAAAGGAGTTTCATTTATTATCAGTGTTCAGATACTGACCATTGTAGGAAACAGCTGATTCGTAGAAAATGGTTAAACAGAAATGAGTTAATAGTGAGAAAAATGTTCAAAGACCAGTTGAAACTAAGAAGTACTGGAAAATGTGGAATTTAAGAAACAAATGGAAGTGGTCCGTGAATAGGACAATTTGTAGGGTGGGACTTTCAGAAATTTTGTAATTGTTATGGTTTTGTGCATTATCTGATGAATGATTAGGACCAATATCAGGCAAACATGTATGTAAATTAGCTTAGCACTTACAATAATAAATTAATTGTGTAGTTGGAATACTTGCTGGCTTCCAGTAGCTAAGGTTGTTGTATTTGTATAATTCGCATTGTTGGACTAAAATTATCATTATTATTGTTATTGTTATAAATTATTTTGCAAATTGCAGTCAAAGAAACAAGTTATCAGCCATGGAAATGACTGTATAATAAGAAGTTGTAGAAAATCAAGATCCGATAAGATTAGAAATGAAGACATCCGGAGGTCTATAAAATTAGATAGTGCAATTATAGACAAAATGGAGTTTAAAACTGTTTGGACACACCAAAAGGATGTGTGAAGAAAGGCGGCCTAGGAAAATATCAGAATGGATACCACAAGAAAGAAGAGGACGAGGGCACCACAAAGATGCTGGAAGGGTAAAGTGAATGAAACAATGAGTGAGAAATATAGAAGAATATATGTGTGTAGATAAGCAAAAGTAGAGACTGAAAACGGAGAAGCTGTGCCAACTGTAGAAATGTGTGAAATAGTAATAATTATTATTACGCTCATAATAATTATTCTTAATCTTGTTTTTGTTGATAGTGGTGGGGATGTCATTTTGCAGTGGTAAGCATTAGAGCGACAGGCAAAGGTAAGTTTTGCCTCTGAAGTGCTGGCAACGCTACCGAATGGCATTTTATTTAGACCCATATCAGTTCAATCTTGATGTGCAGTGCACCTAGTCCATAGCGCTCTTAACATTTGGTTAATTAAATGGTGATTAGCATGCCATAAAGCTCTGCTGATTTTTCACCACAGATTTCACTATCATTTAAAATGATCTCGCATGCAGGCAGAAAATGAACAAAATATATAGCCTTAGATACAAGCACGATCATGTAGTACACTTTCAGATATGTGCATAATTAAATGTGATGGACTAATTAATTACGAGATGGGGGTATGCTCTAATGAGTTGCCATTAGCACAAAAGCAAAATATGCAAATGCATATAAATTGCGTGCCTGGTGAAAATCGTTACCGGGGCTATGCTTTCGCGATTTCCAACTCCATTTTATTGCACTCAAGGACGCTTTACGGTTCGTTATTTGTCCAATATAAAACTAATATTTCCACTACCTGCTTTCAAAGGTATTAAATACACATTTTATGCTCTCTTCAACAAAGAACTGAAATGGTAAATACTTGAGCTTAGTTTCAGATACACAATGCTCGCAAACTATTTTGGTAACTTAAAGAAAAGTCATTCAATAGAAACAGCTAGCTGCTCTTGAAAGTTATACTGTTTAAAATACATTACATATTCAATTACTTAATTATTTAATTTATTCATAGGCCAGAAATTGTAAATTCAATTATTATTTGTCCAGATATATTTTAATTCTACATCAAAATTTGTTTATGTTATTCTGGTAAAAGCACCACCACCACCACCACCACAACCACCACCACCATTACCACCAAAACCACCACCACAACCAACACCACCACCACAATCACCACCACCACTATCACCACCACCACCACCATCTCCGCCACCACCATAAGCACCACCACTACCACCACCATCACCTTTATCACCACTATTATCACCACAACCACCACCATTACCACCATCACCACCATAAACACCACCATCACTACCACCACAACCACCACCACAACAACTACCACCACTATCACCGCCATCATCACCATTACCAACACTACTACCACCACCACTACCACACTACTATCACCACCACAACCATCACCATAACCACCACCACTATCACCTAGACTACTACAACAACCTCCGCCACCATCACCACCGCCGCCACCACCACTACCACTATCATCACCACTACCACCACCGCCACAACCACCAACACAATCATGTTCTACCTGTATCTTAAAAGGAGGATTGCTTTTCCACCTGCGCGTAGTTAAGTTAAATTAAATTATTTTCTTATTTAACGACGCTGTCAATTGCCAGGATCACATCAGCGTCGCCGGTGTGCCGGAATTTCGTCCCGCAGGAGTTCTTTTACATGCCAGTAAATCTACTGACATGGAGCTGTCGTTTTTAAGCACACTTAAAAACCATCGGCCTGGGCCGGGTTTGAACCCGCGACCTTGGGATCACTAGGCCAGCGTCTAACCAACTGAGCCACCCAGACCGACGCGTAGTTAAGTGTTGCGTACTTTCATTTTACTAGCATCAGGGTAGATATTTTACTTTCAAACACATAGTCAAGTTATTTACAATTTAAGTGGCATTTTTGGATTATTATCTTGAAATAAATAATTGTAAACCATTTTAATAGTGACTCACCAAATGACCTAGATTTTGACAAGCCCTTAAACTCCACTCTAAAATTGACTAATTCTTACATTTACGTACAAGATTTTCAGTAAAAATATGATAAGATACACAATACTTTCCCTGCCCATGAGGAATTCACATACATTTATACATTCATATAAAACGTATTACTTTGTCACAAACTGTTTTCGGAATCAATAATGAAGTCTTTAGTATGACAATAAGCCCTCGCCTGGTAAGAAGGAATAAGAGAAAAGCAAGAACATTATTGCAAACTTTCAAGCATGAGGTATCACATGCACATTAGAATATTTCGATAATTATTAATGTAATTTGTGTATTTTAATGTGATACACTTTTCCTGAGATAAACTATTATTTATATGTTATAACTTCCCAGGTACACAAAATTATACCAAATTCAATCAAAATGAAGAGGATTTGATAGGATTACCCAGAAAATTCAAAATATACATTTTAGCATTCTTGTCAATATCTTCCACATCTGGAGATAGGAGATTTTATTGGAAATCCTTGCTTGGCATGATTAAACAGCGTTTGACTCGAGAGTGACATTTTCTATTTATTGTTTGATTGTTCCTTTTGGAATTATGCTGTTCAGAAACAGACACACCCAAACAGCGGATATTTTTCTTTAAAAAATGACGAGGTTGAGTAGATCTTAAAACGTGTATTTCTGGTAAAATACTGATATTAATTGTTTGTGTAATGCACTACTTCTACCTACTCTAGCTAAAAGACAAAGAAAGAAAAATGTGGCACTTTACCAAAATAACATTATTTCACTATAGCCTTTTTTATATCTAAATTACTTGTAAGTAGATATTTTTAAAGAGCTACAGACAAAACTTTTGTGGCAGCATGAAAATAATCACAAACAATTTTTTATTTAGAATTCTCACACATTTTTGCTCTGGGTTTTCTCAACTAATGAAGAACAGTAGGACCATTGACAGAGAGAAGAGGTAAAATAGATATAAGGGAAAGGCAGAGCGGAAAGGAAGGAATGGCGAAGGAAGGTTAGAGCCGAAGACAACAGAAAGTAATTCGCAGCATGAACACCCCAGGTTATATAAAATAACGAATAAAAATAATGAAAACCTGAGTAAATTAGAGGAGAAAAAGTAGAAATGAAATGTGAGGGAAATATCGAACCTAGATTAACGCACTGCTATCCTTACCAGAGGCTGGTGTGTAAAAATAAAGCACGTGAAAGAACAGTTATAATGAGGTGACATTAACAACTTGGGGTATTCACTGAACATCAGAAGCTTGTAATATGATAGAAGAGAGGAGAAGATCTGCAGGTGTCTTTTGAAGTTCAAATTTCACGAAAGCGACCTAACAGTAAACATAAGAACGAGATTAAGCTTTACTTAAGATTAACGAGAGTGCTCACTAATTGGATACAAATATACCTGGCTGCATCTTAGCACACCATCATCTTGCTCTGCGCATGTACCGTTACCTTGGCATAAGAAGTAATGCATAAGCTCTATCTTCTTTTCCGCTAATAAGCGAGTCGAAGAGTCTGCTTTGACACACTTTTATTGTCGTTTTTGTAGTGGCTTAACCAGAAGCGCCTTCATAGGAAATGTAAGTGTGACACTCTTCCCCTGTTTCACTCTTCCCTGACTATACCGGCTTTGGCTAACAGGAGTCCAAAGTCACACAGTGGCATTCTGCCATGCCTATGTCAACTATAGTACTAGCTCCTTCAATTTTTTCCCCTGCAAACCCCTTTAAAGAGGCCTACATCTTTATGGCTCAGGCTCACAACACCAGCTTCCTCTAACTGACGGCAGATGACGTTGATCCAAGCTTTGTTTCGGATCATACTGCTGCAGAGTGGTGCGAATTCAAATCATAATGTTTACGAAAGCCTGATTTTTAATGACATTAAAATGATTATGTACAACAAAGTTACAAGGAATGTAATACATTTCCTACATCCATTGAGCTAAACCCCTGAGGGATGGGTATCATAATGTTTCTCTGTATTATGCTAACACTGAATGGTGGATTAAATCAAGTAGCTTTAGATACTTTAAGAGTTCCACTGAGAAGCAGCTGATATATCAAATTTTCATAACAATATCAATGAAAACGTGAAGTGTTGTTAGCTCCTGACCATGAATGGCACTTGCCGGTATATGTGGAATCCCAGAAGACATGTACTTGTATAATTTTCTCAGCAGCAAAGAAAGATGAAAACCCAGATAAACTATCAAGAAAAAACCTTTAAGACACTTGGTGTGCACAACATAATGAGCCAAAAGCAGAATAAAATACGCAGTGAAAAAGTAATCCTGAATAAGAGCTCCTGTTTTCCTGCCTATGTGGCGGACACAAACACACAAGAATCTCTGAAATGTTGTATAGGTGGAGGTGGAGTGGATTACGTACTACCATGAACTTTCGTTTCCCTAATTTCCTCTCGATTACTTATGCTTCACTTTTCAAGATTGCAGGATCTGGCACGATGGATGGTGGTGTGTGACGCTTGTGGTTGATCTGCTTTAAGGAGAGAATTTTTTCTATCCTGCCACGGAAGCTTCTACCAAAACTTACCCGGAAGGATAAGAGAGGCAGTGAAGGGATGGCTGGAGATGCTCAATCTGGAAACGACAGGTACCCCTTATCACTGCGCCGGCGACTATCTGCCCCCTCCCCCTCCCCACAATATTCTGTCGCCTCGCCCCTTCCTTCTGGAAGTTTAGTAGGTCTAGCTTTGGCAGCGGTGCTGAAATTCTCCTTACCTTCTAAACCCAAACCTCTAATCCTATATATCTGGAAATAATAGTTTACATGCACCAGTAACATCACTCATGGCACGCAAAAGTCTTTTAAATATATAATTCCAACATATCAAACCACTCAGCTGTGCTCACTTTAGCATGGTGTAATTATTATGTCGAATGGTTAAAAGGCGTGTGTTCAGGCATTTACTTTCAGACCGAAAAAGTCATACACGACAATTGCACTGCAGTGTACCCAAACCTTTGGCATATGGCAAATCTTTAACGGACGAAAACATTCTTACCCATAACTGAAGTAGGATCCACAGATAACTTGTACGTCTGTTGAGGCCCTACAACTCCAAGAACCTAATATTCAGAGTACTTTTAAGGTGTATCATGGTACTATAGTTAGCCAGCAACGTGTAAAAAGTAAATATTATAAAATTCATAAAAAAAAAAAAAAAAAAAAAAAAAAAAAAAAAAAAAGGCGCCAGGGATGCAACAAAGGTAGAAAGAACCACTCCTCTACGTCAAACGTTTCAGCTACATATTAATGGAAAGTATAATTACAATTTCTTACCATTCAAACTTAAAGCTCTTCACGCTGGTCAAGTTTAGATCACAAAAAGGCGACTGCAGCTATCGGAAGTATTTTTCGAATCTTCCGGGATACCATTTCGGGGAAGGAATAAATAGAATTTGAAGCCTCGTTGGACGGATGCAGGGGCATTAGTGAGATGGTGTTGAAAACTAAAAGTGATCTTCAAGTCTTGGAACTTTCCAGATCATCTTTGCAATTCAGTGAACTCTTCAAAATAGTAGAGTATTTTGTTGTTTGTCCACTCGGCTATAAAACTTAAAAAAGTAGCTATTAATGGAAAGACTTCGCTGAAAACACAAGAATTTCAACGCTAAGGCACTTTGATTAGCAAAGCACTTATCGTTTGGAAATTCAAGGCCAAAGCTTCAGTAAATCAATATACGAATTGAACAATGAGCTGCCTTGAAGTCAGCAGTAGCATCAAATATTGCCTTAGATACAGATAATGCTCAAGATGGTGATTCCAAGAACACCATTTTTGAAAGCATACCTCTCAAGCTTGAAATAAGAACACTGTCAAGGTCATCACTTTGAAAAAATGAAGCACCAATCTTAACATTGATGCATTTTCATCAGTGGCACGAGGATATCGTTGAGAACATTTTATCGCGACTAGATAGATTTCTGCATGACAAGACACGCTGCTGACTGCAATACTTCGGAATTTGCAGGAAGCTGGCCTGGTGGAACAATAAGTGAGGCACCGTTATTTATTCTCAGTTGCGCTCTGCGACACTTTATTGGAAAAGATGAAACAAATATTTGCAATAAAAGGCAAAACGGCTAGGAATGCGAGTTTCCGATATATCCAAGTGACAAAGGAGCAGTTTCTTCTAGAATATGACGCCATTGATCAATCCAGTTGTTTCACCCCCCCCCCCCCCTCCAGCTCCATGGAGCAGAGATTCCCAGATTTTCATCTCTTCCAACTTCTCCTCCCACACGCCGAATTTTGTAGAGACTTCTAGCCAATGTTCTGTCAGGGTTTAAAACGTTCCAAGTGTGCCAATGGCTGGTCCGGAAGGGCTGGGCCCTGGCAGGGAGCCCACCCACTACCATCCTCGCATTATCTCACATTTCAAATTCCTCCAATGAAAAGGTGTACCCAATCAACATTTCCTGATATATCACTTTCTTATACGTCGGGACCACAAATAAAATAATATACCGATGCGATGAGTCAGACGATAGTGTTAATGGAAGATTCAAGGTTCAAATGCTGTACAAGACGAATCGAATAAAAGTTAAACATGCAATATTACACGAAAAATGATTATAATGATAACAGCATTATTATTATTATTATTATTATTATTATTATTATTATTATTATTATTATTATTATTATTATTATTATTATTATTATTATTATTATTATTATTATTATTATTATTATTATTATTATTATTATTATTATTATTATTATTATTATTATTATTAGCATTATTATTACTATTACCATTACACTATTAGTAGTGGTAATAGTAGCAGTAGCAGTAGTAATAGTACTAGTAATAGTAGTAGTAGTAGTAGTAGTAGTAGTAGTAGTAGTAGTAGTAGTAGTAGTAGTAGTAGTAGTAGTAGTAGTAGTAGTAGTAGTAGTAGTAGTAGTAGTAGTAGTAGTAGTAGTAGTAGTAGTAGTAGTAGTAGTAGTAGTAGTAGTAGTAGTAGTAGTAGTAGTAGTAGTAGTAGTAGTAGTAGTAGTAGTAGTAGTAGTAGTAGTAGTAGTAGTAGTAGTAGTAGTAGTAGTAGTAGTAGTAGTAGTAGTAGTAGTAGTAGTAGTAGTAGTAGTAGTAGTAGTAGTAGTAGTAGTAGTAGTAGTAGTAGTAGTAGTAGTAGTAGTAGTAGTAGTAGTAGTAGTAGTAGTAGTAGTAGTAGTAGTAGTAGTAGTAGTAGTAGTAGTAGTAGTAGTAGTAGTAGTAGTAGTAGTAGTAGTAGTAGTAGTAGTAGTAGTAGTAGTAGTAGTAGTAGTAGTAGTAGTAGTAGTAGTAGTAGTAGTAGTAGTAGTAGTAGTAGTAGTAGTAGTAGTAGTAGTAGTAGTAGTAGTAGTAGTAGTAGTAGTAGTAGTAGTAGTAGTAGTAGTAGTAGTAGTAGTAGTAGTAGTAGTAGTAGTAGTAGTAGTAGTAGTAGTAGTAGTAGTAGTAGTAGTAGTAGTAGTAGTAGTAGTAGTAGTAGTAGTAGTAGTAGTAGTAGTAGTAGTAGTAGTAGTAGTAGTAGTAGTAGTAGTAGTAGTAGTAGTAGTAGTAGTAGTAGTAGTAGTAGTAGTAGTAGTAGTAGTAGTAGTAGTAGTAGTAGTAGTAGTAGTAGTAGTAGTAGTAGTAGTAGTAGTAGTAGTAGTAGTAGTAGTAGTAGTAGTAGTAGTAGTAGTAGTAGTAGTAGTAGTAGTAGTAGTAGTAGTAGTAGTAGTAGTAGTAGTAGTAGTAGTAGTAGTAGTAGTAGTAGTAGTAGTAGTAGTAGTAGTAGTAGTAGTAGTAGTAGTAGTAGTAGTAGTAGTAGTAGTAGTAGTAGTAGTAGTAGTAGTAGTAGTAGTAGTAGTAGTAGTAGTAGTAGTAGTAGTAGTAGTAGTAGTAGTAGTAGTAGTAGTAGTAGTAGTAGTAGTAGTAGTAGTAGTAGTAGTAGTAGTAGTAGTAGTAGTAGTAGTAGTAGTAGTAGTAGTAGTAGTAGTAGTAGTAGTAGTAGTAGTAGTAGTAGTAGTAGTAGTAGTAGTAGTAGTAGTAGTAGTAGTAGTAGTAGTAGTAGTAGTAGTAGTAGTAGTAGTAGTAGTAGTAGTAGTAGTAGTAGTAGTAGTAGTAGTAGTAGTAGTAGTAGTAGTAGTAGTAGTAGTAGTAGTAGTAGTAGTAGTAGTAGTAGTAGTAGTAGTAGTAGTAGTAGTAGTAGTAGTAGTAGTAGTAGTAGTAGTAGTAGTAGTAGTAGTAGTAGTAGTAGTAGTAGTAGTAGTAGTAGTAGTAGCAATACACAGTTCTGGCTCTTGGATACAGAGAGATGACTTCTACAGTTACGGTCACTTTCACACTGCTCTACATAATCTTTAGAATACCCCTATTTCAGTACTTCAACGTTTCATCGTCTATTTTACTTTTTCACCAGTTGAACAAAATGTATGGCTTTTACAATTAGCTTGGGATATTTTTGGAGGGATGCTAGTTACATCACAATTATAAAGTAGTAACAGAATATAAATGCATTCCTTCGCCATATCTAGACTTCCAAAGCTCCTATCGTACCGTATGTTATCTAAATGATTCTCTTGAAACCCTAACACCCTTGCTGACTTCAGTGGCTAAACAAACAGCGTGCCCAAAGAGAACTATTGAAGAGTCTGAGACATAAAATTAAGAGGTTTTAAAGTGAACATTATGAATGATAATTCTTTTTCATGTTAATACCGGATAAGGGTGTCAAATTCTTTGCAAATTTGCTTAATATTTTAAGCAAATACTGGCGGTGAATTTTATAAAAAACCTTCTAAATCTGTCCGTTAAGTAGTTTCTGAGAAAATAAATATTTTCAGATAGATGCACTTGATTGACGTATAAGAAATTCTCCTTGCAGTGAAGTATTGAAAATCTTTGAAGAAAAATCCTGAGGGACTTGTAAGCATCTTTATTTGCTTCAGCAAGGAATTCAGAACTAAAAACTTGTTTACACTTATCAGTTCCTGAATATAATTTATAAAATCATGCATATCATTAATTTATTTTCTGTAAATTTCCATTGATCATTATAGGAGAGTCTGATAAGAATTTCTAAGTAATTGGCAAATCTTTGCACTACAGGAAACACTTGAGTGATAACAGCACTGAAATGATAATCACGAAAGCAATAAACTTTCAAGGTTTGGCCTTGGAAACTGCCCTCTTACAGGATTTCAGTTATGCACCATTGCATACCTCTTATTCCCAAAAGGCACAAACATTTTCAATAAACAAAATATATTTTCTTACAGAATTGTTAACAATTGTTTATTTATTTTTTCACAGGTTGCTCACCATAATTGGGTGATAGATAATCAGGA
The DNA here is from genome assembly GCA_030765045.1 of Tenodera sinensis. Taxonomy (NCBI): domain Eukaryota; kingdom Metazoa; phylum Arthropoda; class Insecta; order Mantodea; family Mantidae; genus Tenodera; species Tenodera sinensis. The sequence goes on from CM060964.1 coordinate 313,121,933, forward strand.
TTTCCTCGTACTTTCACGAGAGGTCGGTGTCTTCAATAGGTTAAAGTCTCATTAACTGAATACGTATTTAAATAAATGTATAACATTTTCGCTTACTAACAACTGTAAGTTGTATACATCTTTAAAATAAGGCGCTACAAACAAATGAAAAGCTGTGGTCAGCTTGATTCGTGGCTTGAGGATTTTGTCCTTTATTTCACAGGATCGCGTAGGTTGCTGAAAATCTTCCTTCACTGGAGTAGAATTGGCTAGTTTGCTGAACGTAACGGCATGTTGTCATAGTAACCATTTTTTGTTGCAGGAGATACACTTCGAAGCACACCATCTCGCTGATGAAACCGGGCTTCTGAATACTGTGTTCCTTCTGTGTCTATTACAGACTGTTTGGGACCACCCATCTGAGCTAATGATGACCTGGGTTGCTTTTGTTTAAATAGGGAAACCGCAACCAATTTCGTAACACACACACACACACACACACGCACTTGCACGCACGCAACCACACACACACACACACACACACACACACACACACACACACACACACACACACACACACACACACACACACAGCATCCCACGTACTGCATCAAGCAATTGGGTACTGCTGTCCAAAATAACCATTGTTACGTCGCTTCACTATTTAGCTGGTCACAAATGACGCTTCTATGAATTCGGTGTTATCCACCTTCTGAATTCGTATTAGCATGCAAATGCTGTAAATCTTAAATTTAGAGGAGTGCTACTTCATGCTGAACCGCTTGCTAGCAACCGTTAGACGAGGACATAGGGCGTTCAACTGCTCCATGAGCCACGCTGACAGTTAAAACTTTATCTTGAAATGTTTCTCTTGTTTCAAACATTTTATGGAATCACCGAGGGAAGAAATTTAAATCTCCCGTAACAAAGAAAGAAAAAAAAAGACAAGCGAAACGAAGTAGCAGAGTTATTGTTAATTGCTTGACTTTCATTCTCGCTTGCGGGGATTAATTGCACTCCAGCCAGAGATGGAGGGTGAGAGGTAGATGAAGGAGAGGGATGGAGAACAAGTGAGCGTCTGGAGAATCGATACATGTGATCAGAGGGACTGGCGCCTTGAATATGTCTCTTAGATGAAAACTCTAAAGGAGAATGGCAGACATTAACTACTTTCTGTCGTTCTCGAAACAGCTATAAACCGTTTCTTTCCTTTTTCGCTAGTAAACATCCTCAGAACAACACGCATTTCATCAGCTTCTGTCTTCATCAAACGTTTAGGTTTCAAACGGTATGTTCTGCAGTATCATCTTTCAAGAAAGTAGACGTGCAGCTTTTGCTGGTCAGTACCATTCAAGCGTGCAGATATGGAAGATATGCGTGGTAGACATTCTAACCAATTACTCAACTCGAATACTTCCTTGTCTAAATTTTTCTTTTATGTCGTAGTGCGCACAAAACGTATAAAAAGTTTACTCATAGCTGAACTTTTTACTACAAATTTCAAATGAATATTGAATCAAACAGGCAACATATGCTAGAAACTTCACATTTCAGTAAAACTAATGTTTGCTTACAACAGGTCGACTGCCAAACAGAGTGATTAAAACCTCACTTGTGACTTCAAGACGGTTCATCCTCAGCATTTAATCGCATGTTTAATTTCAAATTCAGTTTTACTAATACTCAGGCCCGGCTGAAGTATGAATGCAACTTTCCCTGATTAATTAACATCCTTTAACTGGGTAGATAATATCGAACGGTGAGTGAATAAAATGTTTAAAACGATGCTCAATTATACCCGGTGGAAGGTCCTGCTTCGGCCGCACGTTAACGAGGGATTCCACACGATGACTATAACAAATATGTCCGATACAATTATTGTCAATAATGAGCCGTTTCGTCGAAAAAAAAATTATGCCAAATATTTGTAATGTTTGGAGTCATCTAGCTTCTTGACGAATGCATATAAATGGTTCATTATTTCAGTAACTTTCACGCAAAGATTGTGTGAATAAAGCTGTAATGTCTTTTTACTTCAATTTGAATGAGTTCAGTCACAATTTAATGTTAGCGTGACGTTGCGAAATCTGTCTTAGAAATTAAACTTTGTATGAATTTTAACATTAAATTGCCACTAAATTCATTTGAATTAAGGTAGAAATGCATTGCAACATTGTTTACACATCGTTTGCGCGACAGTTACTGAAATTAAAAGCTATTTATATCCATTCGTCAAGAAGCTAGATGGACCCAAGTATGTTACACAAGGTGTTTTTTTTTTTTTTTTTTTTTTTTTTTTTTTTCAGGTGAAACTGTTCTTTATCCACAATTACTGTATTGGATATATTTGTCACACTCATGTAGAATTCCTGGTTAACGAGCGGCCGAAGCAGGACCTTCCACTGGGTATAATTCAATATGTACATCACCACCATCATCACTAATAGTTGATCAAATTTTAAGCTAGTATAAAACTTACATAAAATTTACACAAATCTCCAGGACCTGACTGTATTATTACAGAATGACTAAAATATGGAGGAGAACTACACGCCAGATTATTGATGCACATAAGTGTTGGCAAAGTAAACCAATCCTAACATCACGGTATCAAGCCAATGTAATATCAATTTTTTAAGAAAGACAAACGAAATACATGTTCAAACTGCCGAGGCATCAGTCTCCTGAACACCGCTTATAAATTATGCACTAAAATAATTAATGTCCGATTAGAAAGAACAACAGGATCATTATGATATTAAAAATATTTCCTCTGTAACTACGCCCACCTGCTGTGGGAAATATTAGAAGAGAAAGGATATCCCAAACATTTAATACAATGTTAACATATGCCATATTTTTCATAACTCAAAACAGAAGGTTCGCTGAGTTTAGGTATACATTCATGCAGTTAAAGACATTCATGTAATGAATGGTACTTTTCTAGGAATGAAGCAGAAGTTTTTCACTGCTGCTCACCAATAGTTATAGCCCAAAAGGTGGCGCCAAAATTATAATTTCACTCTGCCACACATCATTTCCTGTTTTTTTGTTTTTGTTTGTTTGTTTTTGTTTTTTTTCCAAAACAATGGGAGCTAATTAAGGGTTTCAATATTCCTTGTTTCACATACGAATCATTAACTGGTTGTTTTTGAGTGCTGGACAATATTCAGTGAGTGCTGGACAATATTCAGTGTATTAACTCATTCTAATGGAATTACCCAAAGGATGCAAGCTTCGTTCTAAGGAACCCTTTTGATTGAACTAACCGACCGCATTCTATGTAATACGGAGCTGACATATCCGGTCTTGTAAAGGTGAGTCAGAAGCTGATAATTTCACAGCAATGCCGATCTTCATTAGCGTACCGTCTTAATTAATGAGCCGTGTTACATTAACAAGGGGAATGCTATTTTTGGTTTCGGTCCCTAGGGAACACCTGGAAGAGTCACTTCATTAACAGCATTCGCGCATCATTAGTCTCCTTTATTCTTCCTTTGTGTCTTCTACGGCCCTTTTTACTCCTTCTCTTGCTTTCTGTGTACTTCTAACAGTATTTTCGATTTTTACTTGGTTCCTTGCTCTTGGCCTCATTTAGTTTCTGTCCTTCTTAAACATACCCTAAAAATCTGCAGTTTCAGGACGTTTTATTTGAAATGTTAATGCCGCAGTCATGGTTTAATGTATAATATACACAGCGAATTTTATAAAAAAAGTCATAAAATTAGTTCCAGATATACCATTTTTTATATTTTTTAATATTTAGAAAATTGCTACACATGATGTATGTTTTGAAAAAACATATTTTAATATTTAATACTTCGTTAATAAATGGTAAAAATTAATTTCAAATTATTCTTGTAGTTTGAAAGGGAATGAGTGTTACTACCAGACTTCATTTTTTCCTTAAAATATGCAATATATACAATAACGTCACAACCAACTATTTTAACATAACTTCAACTCAACATTCCTTAAACTCTGTTAATGACAAGGATATATATTTTTAATTCACTGTACTGTGTAGAACAATTTGAAAATGACAACGTGGAGATAAATGAAAACCCCAGAAGAGAGAGTTTAAACACCATAATCCTTCTTTATGGTGTTTAAAAATAATTTAAATAGTCAAGAAAGAGATTTAGTAAAGATATAGATAATAAGAGTCCAAGAGTGGATAAACTATTATAAACATATCTAGTAAAAGAAAGAAGTCGACGATTAGTAAACTGAGAGGGAAGAAATGATATTTGGTGAGGTGGACTCAACTATAATAGAAGAACTAGCATTTACATTAAAAAATATGAAAAATAGAAAAGCAGCAAGTAACGAGGAATAAATACAGAGCTGTTAAAATGTGCTGTACTTCATAATAGACTTAAATATTATGAATATGTATTGGAGAAGTTGCGAAATACAAGAATCATGGATAGGCCACGTGTAATTCCTATCTTCACCAATGGAGAGAGAGAAAAATGTCAAAATTATAGGGGAATTAGCCTACTGAATACGGGTTACTAAGTGTGTGCTAGAATTTGTGGCAAAAGATCAAGAGACAAAGCCTCTAATAATGGAAGAACAGGCTGACTTTAGAATTGGCCTTTAGTGCACGGACCCAATTTTTATAATAAAAAATTGAAAAACGAAGAGAATTTCATTCGGAAACTCACTTGGCCTTTATACATTACGAAAAATCGTTGATCGAATAAATAGAATGTTTGGGAAATAATATATAGAAGAGTGAGTGAGTGTGAGTGAGTGTTGTTTAAGGGCCCGTCGACAACTAGGTCATGAGGTCCTGTATGGAAGAGGTTTCCCAAGCTATCTAATCAATGTATTTAGCAGAAAGGGAAAGATATTGAAGAAGTTTCAATTAATACATATATAAGACGAGGTAGCAGCATTTCGCCAAGCTTATTTTAATATATATGGAAGACATACTTTGGGGATGGAAAAATGTTTCACAAATGACATAAAAATTGCCTTTAATTCTACTATTAAGACGGTGATATTTTCGGATGAAAAGGAATTAAACAAAAGTGAAACGATCAATATATCAACTACAAAAGTAGTATTTATAATCGTAACATTTCAGAACATAAAACAGGGACACTTAGTGTTAGAAGAAAATTATTTTAAACAATACTCCTGTAAAACAAGTTACAAGCCTTAAATATTTAGGATCTGAAGTTACCCCTAAGTACATAAGTAAAAGCATAAATAAACGTCCATTGTTCCAGGAGATATGCGATGCAAGAAATAAAACTCTTAAAAGGAAAAGGAAGAAATAAAGAACTAAAATATACTTAATTTTGTAACGTAATAGCACTATCAGCTTTAATGTATGCATCAGAAACAAATAGCGAGAGGAATAAGTTACATGAAGTACCTAAACTCAGCTGAAGATAAGAGAGGAAAATACAAGAAATGAACCAAGGTATCACAGTATGAAAGGACACATAATTTTAGAGAACAGAACAAGGGAAACCAAGTAAACCTTGAGAGGAATCTCTGGAAAGCCGGGGCAGGCTAAAAGTCCAATCCTTGAAATGAAGAAAAAGAACAGAAGGAGGAGGAAGAAAAGTATTTATTTAGTGGATATACAGGCCCTTCTTTCTCTTTTGTCTGCTCCTGTACAGTTAATTTCATATATTAAGATTCCTGAATCCATCTCTTCAATGGTTTGTCCACTTCTATACTGGCAAAGCTGATCATTTTGACAACAATTTTATAAGAAACTAAGCTTACAGACAGAGATTTAAATGGCTATATGACATGTTTTAAAATGTCGTACAGCTATAAAAAGACATAGAACTAATATATAGAGATTGTAGTGTATACCATCTCTAAAAGAAGTACTTTTGGGAATTTTTTATCCTTTTCACAGATAGATATCCTTAACCTCTCATTCAAAATGTATCTCTTTGATCATATTTTATATATATATGCTATACATAGGTAAGCATCACTCATACTGCGGTGCAATACATTCACTGCAAATGCCACATTTTCGTCCTACAGTCCTTCAAGTTTTGGAAATGCTGCATAGCTCACAACCATTCTTTGGCAGTGGACAATCATTCATTGGATTGGTCGAGGAATTTTTTGCATAATTAAAGTAGGTGAAATGCTAACATCTACCTTCTCTTTGGTCACATAGTTATTTAATAACATAAAACCTATGTAGTTTCACAAAATGCAGAAACCCTTAACATATAGAACGAAATAGAAGTAAAGTTGATGATTCTAAGAATTTCACACTTCCAGACCACCAAGTTAAACAACCGCATTGGAAATGACACACTCATAAGAATAAAATGAGTCACGAGCTTAGAAGATAAAGGTGAACCTTATAAAATTCGCTGGCAAAGCAAGCTGAAGAAGCGAAAACTTTTATTTCAGATTGTATGATTAATCTTTACCTTTAATTCGTACCTTTTACTTTTGTAAAAAGTGTGATGTGTTGCGCTCACATGACTTCCTCTCAACTATTCCTACAAACTCTTATTCCTCTGTCTTCTTCACCTTAGTTGAGATAAACATTTGCAGAAATTATCTTATTGGTTATTTCCTTATAGGTGGAAGGGAAATATGGGAATAGTCAAATATTTTAAAACTGGTCGCTATATGAAGGCTTTGAAATTCCGTTCTCTTTGCACGGTCAAGAGATAAAAAAGTGAATAACTACCCTCCATTTGAGAAAAGCATAAGTATTGCAAAACTCACACAAATAATAAGGAATATCTCCGAAATGCTTCCCTCTACAAAAAAAATGTATTTGGATATAAAGTTTATACTTTAGCAAGATATACATTTTTGTACAGTAAGATAGGGTCTATCTCTTACTGTTTATTAGTTATGCTAATCTCAAGAGTAATCCGGACTACAGGGGCTATAGCCAGAAAATTCAAAATATGCATTTCATTTGCCATAAAAATAGCATAAACACATCGCATTTAAATCAAAATCGTCAGAGCCATTTTTGAGGAAATCAAAATTTTCGAAAAAGTTTCTATGCAAAGAGTACCTTAGGGTGGAGGAATTTTCTTCTAAATCTTTGTGTGACATTCTTGAAAGATATTAAACTTAAATACAAATTTCGCTTCTAGTCAGCTTTTCGTTTTTGAGTTATGTTGTTCACAGAGAGGTGCACAGACACACACACACACACACACACACACACACACACACACACACACACACACACACACACACACACACACACACACACACACACACACACACACACACACACACAAACGCGCGCGCGAACCTTTTACTAAAATTGCCTATTTTGAATCTCAACATCGAATTTTTGGGTGGAATGCAATACTTCCCCTGTTCACTATACGTAAAAAAGGCAGGGATTCTAGCGATTGGCTTCGTCTTTATTGTTAGTAACGGTGTCGGGTTACCTTGAGAATCTGATTTCACCTGTAAATGAGCCCGCGTGACTTGTCTATCAAAAGGTCTTCATCCCATTCAGACATAAGCTCGGCTTGTGCAAAAATTTCAATTGTGTTTAAAGCTATGGCTTTTGGAAGAGAACCAGAGGAAAATGAAGCAAATCAGGAGATGCATTTATTTGAGTCTGATTTTGCCACATTTATTTTAGGATATTTGCTAAAAAGTTAGCAGGCTAAAAAGGAAAACTTGGGATATGTTGCAAAATAGAAAACCGGCTCTTTAGCTGTCCAGAACAACGCTCAATTACGATCCTCTCCCTTTTTAAGGGATGTTAAACGTTTTGTGACTGTCATCGAATGGATTACGATAGGGCATACATCTCATCGACTAATCCTTAATATTTCAGTTTCTCCATATTCGATTGCCATGCATTGACCCGGACCAGTTTGCCTAAACAATAGTGAGCTGTTCCTGGATTTTACAATGTACAACAATATTGCGTAATGCTTTCTTTCATATATTCGTTGCAATAGCATTTGGAAGTTTACATTTTTCTAGTTTTTCATTATTTGTCACAGTTACACCAGAATATGACAACGGTCATTCTTTTGAATGATTATTTTAGAATCAGTGTTTTGCTCAGGTTGACAATTTAGAAATAATTTATTCCAAAATGAAGCCAAGTTTGCTTTATTCATAAAATTTATCTAACGCCAGAGTTTCAAAGCGAAGTAAATAAAATCTTCTTCCTTTGTTTCGTCACTATAAGCTGAAGTTTACGCTTCACATTCTATTCGTAAATTCCGAAGTGTATGCTTCGAAATTCGAGGGAAAAGCATTTGCTTCATTTTATTTAAGTCCGCTACCATCGAGAAAAATAACCTTATAAGTTGTCTTGTCTTGTTCGATGTCTCTGGTCCGGACAGACTTCAGTCTTGGGTTTATTGTGCTACCTGTATCACCTTAAAGCCAATTCATTTTGCCTTTATCAAGGTGCACAGTCTCATAACGGATATAGTTTCAACATTTTCTGGTTCTACAACATTTTCTCTATACCAACTCATTAGTTGTTAATTATAAAATTTCGGTTGATCTATTTCTAATGCAAGCAATTTTCTGTGATTATTAAATTACATAACATGGCCTGCTTACGAGGTTTATTACTACATAAGTAGAAAGGAAAATATAGCAAAACTTTCTTACATGAGGCTTAATAAAAGGTTTTGGAGTAGAGAACATTCAGCGCCCGTAAGTATAGAAGTAGAAAATGGTTATTAAGTGGTTTTGACAATGTTCAATTACATACACAATCGCAGTATTTGATTAATGGCAATTAAAGAATTAAATATACCATACTACGCGTATTGTTATACATGATCGATTGTTGCCTTTTAAGCTCAAGTTTTCTATCATGACCATCTGGTACATAATTGCTTAGAATAAAATGTAACCGGCTGTTTTTTCCTCTGGAGAACAACAATTTGCTACAATGAAGGCTTTGTAAACACCTTATAGTCTTTTAATAACTTACGTGTTGTGATTAAGCGTATTATAGGCAACGTATGTACGCACAAAGAATAAGGCTTTTCAACGGTGAAAGAATTAACAAAATCGTTTGAGCAGTTTTTGGGATAATCACACACGCACCCACATCATGTTAGTATACTTGAATAAAACCGTAAGACGTAATAATGTCATGTGCAAATACAAATCAAGACTTAGTCTCCAGAAAGCTAGCATAACGCTCTAAGGGGAAAATCTATATTACTGTCAAAATAAACATTTGGAACTCTGAGGCTGTTACCGCTTCATCAGACCACGGTACATTAACACAAACACTACCATCATGACAAACACTAAGTAGCCTGAAAAAAGATGTAATCATAGCATAGCTAGAAAGCCAGAGTGCAGTGGGCTCCTAATTCCTTTGTCGATAAATCGATTGAAGGCAGAGCGAGGAGAGGTTATATTGAAAATCCAAGAAGAACATGGTAAGGGTAGAGGCATATTATCGTTATATCGCCATTTATGGCAGGCATTATATTGGATTTCAGTTTTTGTTTTGAATAATTTACCATTTAAGGAATGAAAAGAATTTTACGTGAAATACATACCTACATAATAGTTACATGTTTTGTTACAGACTAAGAATAACTAAAATTGCTTCTATTAAGGCATATTTCCTGACAGAATATTTTAAACCAAGCTTGCCCCTATTTAAAACATGAAATTTGATTGCCAAAACTCCTAGATTCCTTTGCAAGGTCTAATTATGTATACCTCCTTTTGGTTCTAATTGCTCTCTGGATGTTTTGTGTGTTTTGTTTTCAAGACGTAAACAGGATTCAATGTCTCATCACGCCGTTTTTCAGGAAAGGAAGCTACAAAACCACAATCGTTGAACACAAAATACATTTCATAAATACAGGGCTAATGCCCTGTAGCATTGTGTGTACCATTACTTTCTCTAAGATGTACAGAGTGAAGAAAATGTAGAGAAAATGTTGATTGAAAGGCGGGACTTTTTAGGTTAGGAGTATGGAGTTGCATAAGCATTATAATAATAGGAACATGGCAATAGGAACATTACTGAAATCTGAGTTAATGAAAGATCTTATTTTGACAGTAACTCACACAAGTGTCTCAACTAAGAGTACTGGTACACAATGAGCAAGTAGTCGTTCATTACGTGCACATACTGTAGGACTGAAGAGCTGCACCATCCAATAGGCTTCCGTCAGACACACCTAGTGACCGTGACTAGTAGACACTGTACAAGAGCACATTTTGTTTACATCTGACACGCCACATACAGGTTAACTATCGGAGATCATAACTAGAGCGAGGATAAATATCTCATCGCCTACAATGTTTGCGTGCTCGTACTATACATGCTCCGTGGTGACTGGCAGACGGCGTAGCACGGGTGTTCAGAACATGTAAAAAAAAGGGCAGGGCTGTGTAAGAAGCTCTAGTCCATTTACATCAGTTCATATCGTCATCTATTCGTTCCTCAAAAACACTGCAGTGAACAATACCACATTTTTTAAATTGTTCAAAAGTAAAACTTGTCATCCAAACAATGTTTATACAGCGAGAAACTTCTCTCAATGTCATATAATGTAACGGGAGCAAACGTAAATTATTTTACATTGTGCTCCTCATACGTAGATGTCATTTTGTCTAGATGTTGTAAACCAATTTGAATATGAACCATTGTAGCGTAGCCAGGATTTCTCTCCAACACGGTTTTCAGTTTATTTTGCACTGCTTTGGGGACAGGCGCAGGATCTGTATTTTCAATTTCCATATAAAGCACTTCTATCAATTGTAAAGCATATGACAGTTTGTGATTTCTTTATTCTAAATGCAGAATAGTTTTGGTGACATCTGGAAAATTCTTTTTAATAAATAGCAAATGTTTACGTAAATTGCCTGAAATCATGGACAGAAGATTTAATGGCACAGTTGTCTTCACTATCCAAAACATTGAATACTTTAACCATTTTATCATAATAATCTGCATAATATGCAGCAGCATTTAGCCAGCTGCTCCATCGAGTTACAACGGGCTGGGGAGGTAAAGGGACCCCAGGGGCCATTTCTTTGAAAATCAGTGACCTGCTTGGGGCTTTCAGAATTTTTTTTTTTTCACATTAGCAATGAAGCTGTCCACATCACTGTACCAGAAGCGTATCATTTCGGCTACACGATGAAGGCCGTGAGCGATGCACGTTAAATGAACCATATTGGGATGATGTGTAGTTTTAATTTATTTAGCAGGTTTTAGCATGTAGCTCGCACCATCTGTCAGAAAAAGTAGTACATTATCAGTTTTGATCCCCTCTGGCCACAGCAAAATTAGACTCTTTTGAAAAATTTCGACAATACTTTTGTGGCTAACCTTATAAATAATTTCAGGCGTCATTAGAAATGATTTAGTAGGTCTGTCTGGCGAAATTACATTTACATTTACGATTACATTTGCAACAAACCTCCCCACAGAATCCAGAGTTTCATCTATGGAAATCCAAATTTTGTCACCCACAGATTGCCGAATTTGAGCCATAACTTTATCATAACATTTTGATAGACACTATTTACGTAGGGTTGTTGCACTGGGGGCTCCCGCTAAGTGTATTTTTTATGAAGTTTTTAAATTCAGCATGTTCTACTTTGTGAGATGATATGCTGCTACGTAACAACATTTTGCACATGTCTTCAAAAAACTTCGATTGAAGTGACAAATGGTCGTGTTCTTTATTCTTTGATGCTACAACAAATGCTTTATGTTTTTTGGTATTGCAATGTTGCTTCAACAATTTCCGTTTCTCCTTGGAATCTCTGATTTGTGAACAACATAACTTACATTGTATCGTATCACCATTCAATACGAAAGTATTTCTTCCAAATTCTTCCAATAACTGATTTAATTTACCATCACCTAAAGCTGAAGACATTATTCACCTCGTATGTAAGCACGGATCGCACAGAAAATAACACTCCCTATCTGTACGGTACAGCTGTCATACTGAACCACAGCACGCTGTTCACCCCTCAGTCCGAGGTAGCAGCGATGACGTCAAGCAAGCAATTCGCCGTGCAGTCAACCTGATTTCTTCTTCAGTGGATATATGTCCTCGCTCTAATCATAACACAAAGGATTTTATGTTTGTCATCTGTAGAATATTTAACAAAAACAAAACAAAAAACAAAGCGGTATTGCACTAACGTGACTTTCTCTACTTACTGTTGTATAACTTATTCTTACAAACTCTTATTCTTTAGTCTAGTTCATGTTAATCGAGATAAAACTTTTTAGTTTTTATTTTATTCCATATTTCCTTGCAGGTACCTACAACGAACGTAATTAGAGTAATTCATACAGTGGGTTTTAAGCGATATTCAAATGTTTTAAGAGCAGGTCGCCATGTAATGGGCCTTGAAATTCGTTCTCTTTACATGGCCAAGAGAGAGACAGAGAAAGAAAAAAATAACAAATGACTTCCCATTTGACGGCGGCGCCGTGAATGGGCGGTTAGACCGTTCGTCTAACACTTAGGTGGCCCGGTTGGATCCCAGGTACCCGCATGGGTTATTCGAGGTGGACGAATCGACGTCTGGGCGGGTTTTCTCCGGGCTCTCTGGTTTCCCCTGCCACTCATTCCAACAATTGCTCCATCATCACCTTTCCAATCATCACTTTTCGCCTGCATTTCTTATCCTCTCACACCAGGTGCTGGACTGACCACCCACTTCCAGGTCTTCACTCTGTCCGTTCCGTAGGTTCCTGTGCTCCCCGCCAGGCGTCTGATCCTAGGCACAGGCTTGTAAGTCCTAGGGGGTGTAAGTCCTACATAAAGGGAGGGTAATCAGACAATGAAGAAGACTTCCCATTTGAGAAAAGTATAGATAAGTATTTTAATATGTAAACCAATGACAAGAAATATCGCGTTTAGGTTAACTTCACTAAAAATGTATTTGGGATAAGTTGTGTGCTTTAACAAGGTTTTAATTTTTTGTAAAGTAGGATTTTCTCAATCTCTTACGGATTGCCACTGATGCTTCAGAGGCTATTCCAAGAAAATTCAAGATTCACATTTAATTTTTCACATAAATGCCTTAACCATATGGTACTTCAAAATTACTCGAGCCATTTTTGAGTAAATTACATTTTTCGAAAAATGTTCCATGTAAAGGGCAGTTTGCTGCGGGGGATTTCCTTGAAAATGTTCGGGTATTATCCATGAAAGAATGCTGAACTTAAATACCAAGTTAGACTTTCCGTTCTTGAGTTATGTTTATAGGGGTACGCAGGACCTTTTTTCTAAAATTGCTCTTTCTGAGTTCAGGGGGCTCCAAACTTATATTTTAGGTTAAATCTCGACACAAAATTCTTGAGAGAAAACAACACTTTAGCTACTTACTATAGGGCAGTTTCAAGTTACTCCGTGATACTAAGATATTTTAATTACCTTAATTACATATCGCTGGTATTCAACTAGACAAATATTGCAAAGGGAATAGAAAACACTTTTTCTGAAATAAGTAGGCATATTATAATATAAAAATATTACAGAATGGATGTTCATAGAAATATAACATAAAATTAAGGTAACTGTGATATTCGCGAAAGTTTGTTACGTGTTTAAGGGTATAAATGATCAGTAAGCAACGAAATTCTAGTTGTTAAAACATATGAATATTGTTAAATGATCGCTTGCCAATGATATTACAGAAGCGGGGTATCTCCAATCATTTGTATCTACATAATAAATTGAAACCACAACGCCTGGACACAGCACAGCCAAAATCACCTACTACCCGAGATGCAATGAGGCATAATGCAAATCCCACCCATAAAAGCAAGGCAAGCGCACAAACAAAGTAGTCAGCCTAAAACATATGCTATCTATTGTCAAAATTACAGTACTAATCGGGTCTTACTTTCTCCTCTTGTTGGAAGAAATATGATATATCACAGACAAACAAGATATCGCGCGGAACCTGAATTTTCCCTGTGTAGTAGAGAAAGTACAGAAAACATCATATTTGAGAACAGCATATGTATTTTAATGTTGAGACCAATAATAAAGAATATCTTGAAAATGGCTTGACGACGTCTGCTTTTGTGTAGTAAGATTTGATCCGTTTCTTACGCTTAACCAGGTGCAAAAAAGTTATTCAGAGTTAAGGGGGTCCCAGATGCTAGTCCTCAAAAATTCAAAACATACATTTCGTCATAAAAGTAACTTAAAACAAATAGTAATTTAATCACAAATCTCGAGACATTTTTGAGACATTTTGAAACATTTTCCATGCAAAGGGTAGTTTGATGTGGCAAACTATCTTCAAGAACTTCGTGTCACATCCTCGGAAGATGCTGAACCTAAATACCAAGTTTGGTATTTAACCGACTTTTATTTTTACTTTCTCTACTGATAAGCAGAAGTACTGTATTCCACCCAAAAATTCCATGTCGAGATTTCACTGGAAATATGTGTTTTGAGACGAACTGAATCCAAAAAAGTATTTTTAGAAAAAGGTGCGCGGTGTGTGTGTGTGTGTGTGTGTGTGTGTGTGTGTGTGTGTGTGTGTGTGTGTGTGTGTGTGTGTGTGTGTGTGTGTGTGTGTGTGTGTGTGAGCGCGCGCGCGCGTAGCATGACTCAAAAACGAATAGTCGGTTAAAAACCAAAGTTGGTATTTAAGTTTAATGTCTTTCAAAGATGGGGCACGAAGATTTAAGAAAATATTACACGGAAAATTTTTCGAAAATGTTTGTTTTCTTTAAAATGGCTCTAACGATTTTGACTAAAATGCCCTATGTTTAAGATATCTGTATAACAAATGAAACGTATATTTTGAATTTTCTAGCTATAGCCTATGTAGCCCTGATTACTCTGAATGAATTTTGAATAACTCGTAAGGCGTAAGAGATAGACAAAATCTTACTATACAAAAATGTAGATCTCGCTAAAACACACAATTTATGACCAAATAAAATTTTTGTAGAGTAAACCATTTCTGAGGTATTCCTTATTTATTTCAGTTTCGGAAAACTTAAAACTTTCATGAAGTGGAACATCGTTGTTCAGTTTTTTATATGTTAATCGTGCAAAGAGAACGGGATCTCAAAGCTTTAAAGTTTTGACTATGGCTCAAATCCTACTGTATTCTAATATTCCTCTTGCACCTACAAGGAAATAAGCAAATAGGATAATTTCTGCATGTTTTTATTTTAAGTAACACGAAGAAGATATAGGAATAAGGGTTTGTAAGAATGGCTAGTACAAAAGCAGAGAAAATCATGTGAGTGCAACACATCAGATTTTTTAGTTATGCGGTTCACAGTCAGACACACGGACCTTTATCCGAAGTTTTATTCAGGGGACCACAAGCGATTATTTCCTGTCAAATCCCGGTATCGAATTTTTTGGGGGAAATGCAATACCCTCTCTTCCTATTATATACGGCTGGAGAAGGCAAAATAGCTTTTGCGACCCCTCAATACTTACCTCCAAAGGCTCATTTTGTTACTGCCTTTCTGTTCTACAAGTTTCTGTATGTTGTCTAATACTGATTCTTAGGCAAATCTATTGATGAATGTGAATACTGTCTCACAGATATTCCCTTTATCACTTACCCATTCTGTGCAGGGAGAATTTGGTGAAGTCTTTACAGCAGAACAAGGAAGGAAAATAGTAAATAGAGGAACCAAATATGTAAGATTGGCTGTTGATATGGCTCTGCTAGCAGAATCAGAAAATAGCCTAAGCAACATGCTGAGATGAATAAGAAACTTTAGGAGTATGACAATAAATTCCAAGAATAATTCTATGGTTATAGAAAGAAAGGCATAGAAGATATCTAACTTAACAGTTTCGCTTGGGGTAGTGGCATAAACGGACAGTTTCGTATACTTAAGAGGCACCATAAGAATAGTTATTAAAAGTACTGTTATAAAAAATTAAAATACATGTCACATATGGCAAAGAAAACTTCTGAGAGAATAAATAAAACACACGTGAACTCTTCAAGGAAGAATTCGGGAACAGAGCTTTATATGGCGCTAAAACCTAAACTTTCCGACATACTCAAAAACACCTGCAACCATTTGAAATATGGGTAGAGATAAGGGCAGAGAATGTAAAATAGATGTACAATCTGTATTAGAAACACTGCAAAACTGAAATTGGCCATACAAAGACAAATTCGCTGTCATGTTTGATGAGAAGATAGTGCTTAGAGAAGGAAGGAGAAAAAGATGGAATGAGGAAAAGAAGGAAGGAAGGAAAGAAGGAAGGAAGGAAAGAAGGAAGGAAGGATGGAAGGAAGGAAGGAAGGAAGGAAGGAAGGAAGGAAGGAAGGAAGGTAGGAAGGAAGGAAGAAAGGAAGAAATGAAGGACGGTAGGAAGGAAAGAAGGAAGGAAGGAAAGAAGGAAGGTAGGAAGGAAGGAAGAAAGGAAGAAATGAAGGACGGTAGGAACGAAGGAAGGTAGGAAGGTAGTAAGGAAGGAAGAAAGGAAGGAAGGAAGTAAGGAAGGTAGGAGGGAAGGAAGGCAGGAAGAAATGAAGGAAGGAAGGAAGGCAGGAAGGAAGGAACGATGGAACGAACGAAAACAAACGAACGAAGGAAGTGTCTGTGTAGAAGATCCTAAATATTCGATAATTTAGTATGTACAATTAATATACAGAGGCAAAATGGAAAGCGTAAGTTAAGGAAGAATAAAAAAATCCGGAATTGAAGTGAAAAAGATATCGCAAGGAAAAGCATGACTGGTTAAATGATTAATACTATTAGTGCAATGAAATAATTGTATTAATTCGATCCAAAGGCAAATAAACATGCATAGTTTTAATGAGCACCGATATCACTTTTACCCATTAATCCCTAGAAGATAATGTAGAAGCGTGATTAATTCCAATAAAAAACCACCACTTTTTACTGCAACCACGACGGAAAACAATTCAAATGGATGAGTCTATGAGGTGCAAGAAAATTTAAAGAGCTTCATACATCCCGCCGATCCCTGTTTTCTCAATCATGGCACGCTCAAATATGACGAGATGATTAAGAATCAGCCTTCATTTCGATTGTAAGATCAACTGATATTTTAGTAGATGTCATTCCTGAACCTCAGGTTTCCTAATTTCAACCCTATTAGTCATCCCATTCAGTGTGCCAAATGGACTTGTCTATAGCCAGCCATAGAACCCGTCTAACGCCCGGTTATTGTTACTGGAGGTGTTGGCCAATGGAAGCCTTAGTTATGTTGTTTACTTGCAATTCTCGAGACTAAATAGCTCGGAACAGATCCCCACCCTTGTTAATAGGGCGTAATGAAGCGGACTAAAACACTTATGTTCCTCAGGTTATACAACGAATTCAGCCGTGCAAAGCATCAGAAACCCACAAAGTGATACTTTTCCTAAACGTCCTCAACGAACTTTCTAATACTTCTATTTTCCACATTACTTATTACGTTATCAAACGCTTTCATAACATAGAGAAAAAAAAAAAAAAAAAAAAAAAAAAAAAAAAAAAAAAAAAAAAAAAAACTGCTAACTCAAGACTTCGATGTTCCGAAAGAGTTCACCAGCGATACACAGTTTAAGGCAACTTTATCCCCAAAAAGAGCTTGTGTGTGCATGCGTGTGTGTATGTGTGTGTGTGTGTGTGTGTGTGTGTGTGTGTGTGTACACGCACGCGCGACTGTAAACAGCATGACTCAAAGACGAAAAGTCGGTTAAAAACCAAAATTGGTATTTAAGTTTAATATATTTCAAGGTTCTGACACGAAGATTTGAAGAAAATACCTCCAATCCAAACTACCCTTTACATTTTTATGACAAATGATGTGTATACTTCGAATTTTCTGGTTATAGCCCATGTTGTAGTGTTTACTCTAGAGATGACTTGTGTATCTGGTAAACCGAAAGAGATACGCCAAATCTTATTATACAAAAAATTTAGACCTCGTTGAAACACACAACTTATGTCTATAAGCAATTTTTTTTTTTTTTTTTTTTTTTTTTTTTTTTTTTTTTTTTTTTTTTTTTAAATTTGTGGAGTGAACCATTTCGGAGATATTCCTTGTTATTTGTGCGTGTTTAGCAATACTTATTCTTTTCTCAAACGGAAGGTCGTTATTCAAAGAGAACGAAATTTTAAAGTCTTCGTACAGCGACCAGCTTTATAAGATTTGATTATGGCTCAAAGCCTACTGCATTCCCATGTTGCTCTTGCACCTAAAAAAATCAGGAACACCGTAATTTCTGGAAATGTTTATCTTGACTAACATGAAAAAGACAGAGGAATAAGAGGTTGTACGAATAGTTAGTACAAGAGTAGAGGAAGTCATTTGAGTGCAGCACATTAGATTTGTTTTGCCTTCTGGTCAGAAAAGAAATAATGAGCATGAAGGCAAGCTGTAACATCTGGGATATACAACATTTGTAAATAAAATAAAGAAAGGCTATCAAGAATGAGTCGTGGGAATTTTTCTGCAGTCAAGACTATTCCCTGTCCTCAAAGAGTCCGAAAATGTGAATAGAAGTGTGTTATAATGTATAAAAACCAAATAAATCCAATGAAAACTGTACACAAATTAACACCATTGCCAATAGCCACTGAGTTCCAAAGGTACTAGAGGCCGCCAATGTGACAATTGCAGTTAAATGTGGGGTATAAATGAAGGGAAAAAAGGTTATAAGATGTCCATAGTTGATGCTTAACTAAAAGAGCGTACGGTCAATGCTATCGATGGACAAATATATCAAATTAAAGATAGCCAAGAAAATAGTCCTTAATAAATCTGTAAAAAGTATTTTTCCGCATGTGTATTACATTAAATCTTGTATTTTAAAGGTAGTTGGAAAGCAGGCTAGAAGTTCCGTCCAGATATTTTTGAGAAGGAAATTGGAACGGAAGAGAAGGGGAGAGAGTAAGATTGTGGGCGAATCGTGTGAAAAGATTCCAATTTCTTTTTCCTCGGGGAGCCGGCAACTTTGGGATGAGGGAAAGCGGATTTTGCTCCCTTCTCGTGTGCGTGTATGCTGCCTAACTCCCAGGCCCTTTTAGCCTAACACCGGCTGTGGTCCTACAGATATCGTGTACCTATGCATTGTGAAGTCAATTTCGTCGTCCAGAACAGTGTTACGTCTGCAACAGAATACGGATTACTTTTAACAACTTTTAAGAGCCCTGTATAACGAAATAATGTAAATGGTTGAACTATTTTGCGAAAACACCCTAGGCTTATGATTAACACAAGGATAGAATAAACTGCCTGTGTTCTTTACAACCTAGAGGTCCTGGCTGGGGCGAGAGTCTTATTCCTTAACTATAATCTCTCGGGTCTTAGAATGGAACCTGATGTAAACAAAAATGTGCGCGAAATACTGGTCCGAAAATTGTATCGCTACGCTCTGGGCGGAGTATACGCATTATATGAACACACGTGCTTCTGACCTGAACCTTCTGTCCGGCATAAATGTACGTCAGCGGTATTTATTTCAGATTATTCACCTACTCGTACCCAGTTTCCTGCACCGGAATACCCAAACTTGTTCTTATGAAATGAGGTAAGGTTGTATAATAAATATCAACAACCGCAAGCACTTTCCAAATAGTTGGTGGTTCATTGTCCAAATAGAAGTATCCACTTTCCGACGCATAGCATTTCTTACGAAGTTATCACATTTTCCGCCAAACGCAATTTTTTGGTGTTTCCTTTTCTTTAAAAGTGATAACAGTTTTTCAATTTTGTGCTTTTCCACGCGAATGCATTTGACAAGTAAACTCGGACGTTAAATTAATATATTTAATGGCTAAATCCGGACACTTCTCACAAACCTTTATGAATGCTTTACGCTTTACAATAGATTTGTAACCATTTTTTTTTTAATTTCCCTTTGGGATGTTTGACATATACATTTATACTCGAGCATGTGCACTGTAATGAGCCTAGTTATATCCTTCTCTTCATACAGATATTTCTATCCACCAATTAAAGGTGCACCAGTTCATGACAACACTGCTAACCGCCAATCAAAATATCCACATGTAGAAATCAACACTTCGCCATCTACGCACATTTCCACTGCAGCTGAAAGTGAAACTATCGATTCTTGTATATGAAATAAACCTACTCTGTTTATTCAAGAATTAGGGTTAATATTACAAATAACATTTAATTCGATTTAATTTGTCCTCTGCTTTTTAAAAGTCTACTTTTTTAAAGGTTATAGCATATATACTCTCTGTATCATTCTGTCAAGGCCAACATAAGAATAGAAGTTGAAGGCGCGTCGATTCTCGTATGTACAATCGAATAATAAATACGTGATTAAACAATACCAATAACAATACCTGCAGCGTAAAATATTAAAAACATTTTATAAATGTTTTAAACTTGACTCAGCTCGAGCATAAATAGTCATATGAAACTTGGGTATAATGGCAATTAAAATGCCCGTATAAATATTATGTATCACGGTACCGCTCCTTTCATAAACTATACTGGTATCTTAATTGGTGCTATTATGCTGCCGTTGAATAATGTGCTATTTGATTATCCATCATAATTAACCTTAACCATTGTTAACCACCCAGTAATAAAGAATTTGAAAAACAACCGAGAGCTGCTAAATGTAACAAAACTGACCAATTATATTTTAGTAATTGAAAATGGTGCACACGCATATCTCCATTCATTAAGTTTTTATTTAATTACATGTACATTTTTAGCAAAATGAATTCTTGAATAATGTAAAACAAAATTAACTTCCGTTGTACGACATGGAGCTACACTGTTGTAATTCACGACCGATGCACACAATTTGTCACGTGCTTTTATTTACATCAAGTTCCCTTCTAAAGCCAACGGAAGTATAGAAGCATTCCCTTTCATAAGCAGAGCTTGGCAATATCAATGTGAGGGTTGAATATAAGGGTGATTCATGATATAAATGAATACAACCAACCTAAAAGATATAGTTCAGCGAGTAATGATGCATCAATTGTTTCTTAAGTCAATGCCAGCAGAATGAGCATAGAAAAGGGGGATATACAAATGAACTAATTAAAATGGGGAGACCATAGCACAACCTATATTAATTAATGTTGTACTAATATCCCAGGTTCATTTTAGTATACCTATTTCATTTTCAGCACAGGTAGATCCGAATATCAAAGGCATGTGAGCTAGTTTCGGCCAGACAGAAAATAACGTTCATACGGTAAATACTACGTTTTGCCACGATATATAGAATATCAAAGGCAAAATGCTCTATATTGCGTATAACAATAACTCGGTTCCAGCCCCAAATACATTATTGGAAGCTTATGCAATTTAATTAATTTAATGCTTATTACTGCACAGTGAGGAGCATATTATGGCGATTTGCGCATAAATCTCGAGTGTATTAATTAGTTACTACATGCATCACATGCTTAATTCTCGTCTATAGATTCATTTTCTTGTTACATTTCATGTGTTTTAGGCCACTACTTATGACCGAGCGAGATGGCGCTGCTGTAACGTGTGGAACTCGTATTCGGGAGGTCGAGAGTTCAAACCCCGTCGACCACACATCCTGACTTATGTTTCCCCTTGTCACTTAGGCAAATGCTAGGGGTGCTTACTTTCATGCCACAATTTCTTTTCCATATTTCACTTCATTCAATTTCCTTATCATCTTTCAGGTGTGCTTTCAAATTCGTGTGTATGTCGGTGCCGGACAGACGGTGCGGATGTTTGCGCATTGTATATGCTGTTGTCGGTGCTAGGTGGCGTTGTGCGGTCACTGTCCTCTAGCAGGGGGATGCTTGCGTAACACCGGACTCGGCTTGATGCTGGTCGCTCGGCGGGGCCTGGTGTCGAGGTGAGGGACCTCAGCACTTGTTAGGGACTTCCGCGCGTCTCTGTGGCCCATCTGGCTGCAATTCTGTGGCACCCTGCAGTTCCCCCGTGTTTAGCGCACAAAGGAAATACAGGGTTACTACAAAAGAAATAGACAACTTCAACTTCCTGTAAAACTACTAGTGATAGCAACATAATTTTTTCGGTACTATGTTAAGAAACTGTTAAAAGTTTCGATTAATGCTGTTGGTAATGCTTGTTGTACTAGCTAAATGGCCGAAAATCCTGTGGAAAATACATATTGCGTGTTGGAATTTGCTAAAACACAATCAGCAACTGTTATCCAACGACATTTTAGAACAGGTTTCCCAAAAAACACTACTGAGTAGACAGTCAATCTACGACTGCTATAGAAAATTTGAAACAGCGGGATGTTTGTGCAAGGGAAAGAGCTCGGAGAGACCACGTGTTTCAGAAGAAAACATTGAACGTGTTCGTGCTGCCTGCATAAGAAGCCCATAGAAATCGACAGCAAGGGCAAGCATACAGTTAGAAATTCCACAGCAAACTGTATGAAAATCTTGCGCATCATTTTCAGTGATGAGTCAACTTTCCACCCGAGTGGAATAGTGAATAAAGAAAATGTCCGAATATGGGGAACTGAATCTCCGAGGGCCGTAGTGGAACATGTGCGAGACTCTCCTAAACTTAATGTGTTTTGTGCGATAATCCACACGAGGGTGTATGGCCCCTTTTTGCAGAGCAAACAGTCACGGGTCATAGGTATCTTGACATTTACAGATCTGGTTGATGTGCCAACTGAATGAGAAACAGGACAACTTTATCTACCAACAAGATGGAGCTCCGCCTCACTGACACAAAGATGTTAAGAGATTGCCTAGATGAAGTCCTACCACATGGTTGTATTGGCCGTGCTACAGCCGGCTATAATGCTCTTGCACGTTGGCCACCAAGGAGTCCCGATCTCACACCGTGTGACTTTTTTCTATGGGGATTTGTGAAAGACAGAGTTTTTGCCCCTCCACTTCCTATTGATTTAGACGACTTGAAAGAACGTATCAGACAAGCCGTGGCAACTGTTGATTCTGATGTTACATAGGATTTGGAACGAACTCGATGTGTGTCGTGTGACGAAACGAGTCCATATTCAACATTTGTAAGGTCACAAAGTAAACTTTAAGACTTCCTCTACAAACCAGTAAAAACCGCGTCAAGTAACCGTAAACAGTGTTTGTTTCACAGGAAGTTGAAGGTATCTAATTGTTTTGTAGTAACCCTGTATGTGGATCACGGTGTGTGAGGTGTCCCCCTTCGTGGTATAACCATAACCTATCCTACTGTTCATGTGTTCAGGAACACAGTATTAACAGAAAGAAAGCTGTTCATGGACTAAAGTCGTAAAATGTGCTTATCATTTATGAATTTTTCTTTAATATTGGGATGTTTTGGCTAAGGTTGAGCATTTGGATCAGATTTGAAAATGCAATGCCATGGCCGGTACTTTATCTTTATTTTTTTGCTTATCGTGCCAATGTTCTACCGCCGAGCAACAATTAAAAGACCTTGAACGCGGATGCCCGTGAATATTTAAGGCGAACTCAGTCACTTTGATACATCGTACCTTAAAGGAGATTTGCAATGCAGTTACTTGTGTATTCGGGCTTTTAGTTAACCGCAGTTCACCCTAGCAATGCCAAGGCTTATTCCAGAACTTATACTACCAACGAGGGGGGGGGGGGGTTACTTTGTGACCACCACTGTAACAAAATGTCTTAGCAACTTTTAAAACAAATTTGGTTTAAAATTGGGCATATCTTGTCATGTTTACAGATGTAATTTAACACTATTTAATTACTCCTTTTTTTTTTTTACTGTTTTACACAAATCACATTAGATATTATGCTAACCCATACTACAGAGCTTATACTACCAAGAGGGGAGGGTACTTTGTGGCCACCACGATAACAAAATGTCTGAGCAATTTTTAAAACAAATTTATTTTAAAATTGGGTATTATTATCTTGCCATGTTTATAAAGGTAGTATTTAACACTGATCAACTGTTTTTTACTTTTTACATGAATCACATTATACCAACGTGGTAGATATGACCACCTTGACATTTCATTATTTCTCCAAAAGACCAACAATGAAAACGTTGAAACAATTACACAATTGAGTACTAGAAACAGTGATTGACAATAACTACTAACTGCAGGCTTTTAATCAAAAAATAAAAAGACAGAGTTTAAAAGATTACAAAAAGTGGACATAAAGGTAATGCTAGGGTTAATTCCCATGTCTAATTCTTCTATTACATTTCTCTTTTTAGGCTATGAGTAAAAAGTTTAATAAGATGGTTATTACTGTTATCATTATTTAAATGCAGGGCTGCCAGTTTTGACACAAATATCTCCTTGCCTTATTGTGATTAACGAAAATCATAATCCGAAGTCCGTGTAGATAGTTGCCAGAGAAAATCAAGGTCGAAAACGTGTTTCCTGGAATACAAGGTTTTGCCACACGCGCTCGCCGTATGCTCCTATAGAAAAACACATCCCAAACATATTCGAGAGCGTGTCGGAGGTAAGTAAAGTGCTGACGATTGGGATGGTCCGTGAAGAAATCTTTCTGGAGGGAATCAAGCTGGGTAAACACAGATACGCTAGAAGAGTCAACGAGAGGCGGTCCCCGAGTCTCTTGTTTGAACATGCAAATTGCGGATTAAAACCGTTTGCATAAGCCAATAATTTGGGTAGGGCGCCAAGTCCTCCTTTTCCTTCACCTTGGAGTCGCACCCTTCCTGCGTGAGGTGGACGACTTGTGTATTCCTTCTTCGAGCCTCGTTGCAAATCCCCACTAGCTTTAACAGCATGACGTGTCTCACATCGATTGACTTTTGTTTAGTATCAACTAATATACATACCGTGTAAGGCAGGCTTCATAGGTTTTCATGTCCTTGCAGTCAATCTATAATAGTTTCATGAAAAAAATAGCTCCTGCTCCAAATATATGTTTATTTGCAAGTGCGCTTCCTGTACCATATATATTTGTTACTGCTCATACCCAGCACTAACTATTAGGATGCTCTCCTTTTTCTTGATGTAGGAGTATTTTTCTGTTTCAATTTTATTGCCTTGTATATTCATTTTTAGTCTCTTTGCATTATTATTCTTACTGGGTTTATTTTCTTTGACTTGTTACCTATGTGTTATACACCACCTTTATATATATATAATTTTGCTTTTGAATACTTTGTCCGGGCGTCTCCTTATCGCTGTGATAGCGCTAATGCTTACCAAGCCAAAGACCCAGGTTCGATTCCCGGTACCGGCGTGACGATTTTCTCCTGGCCCGGGGTGCACTCAGCCTTGTTAGGTTCCTGAGGAGTCCATTAAAGAGCTACTTGATTAAAAAGTAGCGGCCCTGGTTACGTAGACAGCATAACCGACCGGGAGGGATCTAGGCGCCGACCACGTACCACCCTCCAGAGCTGCACCCCATTCATGACGCCTGCAGTGGACAAAGGTAGGGGATGCAGTGGCTGGGCGGTAGGCCTTTGCCTTGGTATATAATAATTAATAACGTATGGGTTATTGTATACTTTGTCCTTGAAGCAACCTCCTCATGGGGGAAGTAGTTAAACGTGTCCCAAATACAAAGAAGGTGCAGAAAGCTTAAAATGCAATATTTTGTTACAGATTTATCTTCCAAGAAAACAACCTTCAGCTGTAAACTGAGTTTCGCGTGAAGAAAGTTTGAATATTTTAAACTAATTATTCTTTAAATATAGTCCTTTGTAGAATAATATGGGGAGATTTATAAAGATACACGTCAACAAAAGTGCGTGCGCGTGTTTTCATGTATGTCTCTGGATGGAAAAGAACTGAAAGTGGTAGCTATAGGGCCTTATCAATTGAATAAGTTCATAAGTGACACGGAGAATGATACCTATACATGGGAGACAGAATTTATCACATAAACTAATGCAACTATTAAACATATCTGAGAAATAAACTGCCAGATTTAAGGTTTCAAACACAATACGTTTAACTGAACACTATGCATACAAAAACTGGCATCTTAACTGAAGAACTGCAGGAGGCAAAAATAGTTCTGGAAGAGCGTTTGGGTAGCGCAAAACTGCCAAGGTCATGAGCACCACGCTCTGGTTATATATTTATGCATGCATGCCCAATTCACAAAATAACATTCAAAGTACAGGAATAAATAACCGAGATTACAAGAGTAGAAATATTAACCAAAAATGCAAATATTAAACAATATAAATCTCACAAATCATGATAAAAATAGCTAACTCTCAGCAAACAGAAGCAGCTACTGCTGCCCTGCAACACTTTGAAAGCCAATTTGGCACGGAAATCACTTAATTAAGAATATCGGAGAAGCTGGCAATAGAAGCAGAGTCGTCTCCTAAAATGGTAGTAATTAAATCGTTAGATAGACCAAGTAGTGCGCGAAGTGAAGAATAGTGACGACATTGTGTGAGTAAATGCTTCACCGCTAAGGGCACATTGCAGTGGATACAGCATGGCGGTGGTTCTCCCTTGAACTGAAATCACAATGACCAATATAAAGCCCAGCAAGCACGGATGGAAGGAACCAAAATAGATAGGCAATTTGACGAGATGGAATTACTGTGCAATTATTAAAATATGGCAGCATATTACTATATCTGATAAATTAATGTTGGAAGGAGTGTAAAAGTCCAGGAATAATGCAGCAGTTACTTTCATTTTAAGAAAATAAACAGAGGAGGATGTCTGATTACCGAGGTATACGCCTTCTCAATACAGCATACAAAGACCATGCAAGAATCATAGACAAAAGACAGTCTTAGAGGAATAGCTAAAGCGGAAAAAACTGAATAGAAGAATAAAGTGGTTCGAGAACAGAACACGCAAGAATAGAGAATATATTTGTTCTATAGTACATAATTACTTAAAAAGAGAGAACAGTATAATTTAAAAACACGTATAGAATTCTTAGACTTCAAAAAGGCCTTTGATACACTCAATAGCGAAACCCTAGGAGTGGGTCTACAGAAAACAACATTAAAGTAATTAAGAATTTGTGTTGCATCTCCACAACAATGAACAAAGGAATTCATAAAACTAAACTTATTTTATTTAATAGAAGATTAAGACAAGGGTACTTCCATAGTTTTTTTTTCAATACAATCTATTTATTTTAAAATTTAAGCTATATTGAATATCGCTTTGTTCTATGGCCTTCGGGGCAACCTGATTCCACCAAGCGAGGATTGGACCTACTTATGAGGTAGGGGAACCCAGAGCCATGCTAAGGATTTTTACGCCCGAAAAAATCATCTCCTCCGCCGGGTTTGAACCCGCGACCTCGGGAACCAGGGGCTAGTATATTACCCTTGACACCGAAGGACAACAACACTTTTTAAGGTAGACCGTGAATTAAAATGCTACAAATGCTTGGTACTTACATAAAGTTGACACGTATGCTTTATGTGTATGCTTCAAGCCCTTACCTGTAAAAGAGAGAGAAATGTGTTATTAGTACGGGCTCCACAGTATTAGAAATGTTAATAGTTACTTTCATACAAGTTGTGTGTTTCTG
Source organism: Tenodera sinensis (assembly GCA_030765045.1). Lineage (NCBI taxonomy): Eukaryota > Metazoa > Arthropoda > Insecta > Mantodea > Mantidae > Tenodera > Tenodera sinensis. The sequence continues at coordinate 313,149,315 of CM060964.1, forward strand.
ACAAAATATAGTTTTCAATACAAATTGGAATCTAACATATTTTCCCAGGTATTGCCACTGACAAAAGCATTCCTTTCCTCTTTCCTTCTACTCTAAAGCTACACTTAAGTATCACTATACCAGTGGTTCTTAACTGGGAAACACGCCCACCCTCACTAAAAGGGCCTGAGAGATATCCAAGTGCGCGAACTTATGCTGAACTTAACATATTGTGACACCGACCGCGGCCCACAACAAAGGACGGCTAGGGTCAAGCTACCTCACACTACATTCCAGACCGGGGAGCAAATAAGGTCGTTGAAGACCAAGCTGCTCCACACCACTCACGGAAAGCAAACATGTGGCAACAATCAGAGCGGCAGAAACAAAAGGGGTTTTTGAGATTATTCGAGAAGCAACCGGCGGCCGGCGTATTTGTATAAGTACGAGAGAGGTCCGTGTACCATCATGTCAAAAGAAGATAGCAATGCAGTTAATGAGTGCTGAGTGATTGTATCGTCAGTGTTACTGTTTGAGAGACAGAGGAAGTGAAGAAGACAGTAAAAGGATTGAGTCAAGGCTACGAGAAGAAAACAGTTGTAAGTTGTAATATCACGAAGCACTAAAGACTGGGTTAACGTCGATCAAATAAACTGTTGTGCATTCAGATAGAAGAAAATAAATTGAGAAAAACTAACTGGACTGGATTTTGTCATTTTGCTACAATCCATGTTATAATTGTTATAAGTAATAATATGTAAATACAACTTCTAAAATTTAACTTATAATTTAGACTTTTTCATTAGTAATAGTATTTCTTCTAATGACTATTCCATTCATAGTCGTGTATTTGATATTGAGCAAATGGCATTTAGCAATGGCTCGGATATCAACCAATTACCGTCGTTTATCTTGTACTATGAAGGTTATGAAGATACAATTTTATCGGATAAAACGTCAGCACGCTACTGAACAGTAATGATATCAGTAAGCAGTGATTAATAAGACTACGTCATCCAATTGTGTTTCTCGTCAGGGTTGTTCTTCCTGATTGACGTGTCGTTCATCGTGGTCTAGGGATAACATACTAGTCTCTGGTTCCGGAGGTCGTGGGTTCACACCCGGCGGGGGTGATGAATTCTTTTTCGGGGGTAAAATTTCATAACATGGCTTTCCTCGGAAGGGCAGTAAAGCGGGTGGTCGTGTGTTGCAGATTTACGGGACGTAAAAGAACCTCGAGCCTAAAAATGAGACAGTGGTCTTTCACGACCAACATTAAATGGGACACTGAGAACCCTAGCAGTTAAAGAACGTTGATAAATAAAAACTCCAGTTATCTTCGACTGAGACTATTTTCCATGTTTTCCTGCGAGCTAATAATTGGTATTGGTCTTAAGATCTTCTAAATATAATTTTACTTCACGTAAAGTCGGTTAGGTAAACGCATGTGCACTTGATCCACAAATAAATTGTGTCCAACCCAGTCTTCAGAAAAGAGAAACCTCTATCCCTGTCCTCAAAGACCAATAGCAACCCTGATGTTAAGGGTTGACTCCACGTGGAGTCTCAGTTGCCAGTTCTTTTCTGCTTCGTTAGCTGCAAAGGTACGTGTTAAGATGTAGCAACTATGCAAAAAGCATCTATCACCAATGCCACTGCCTGTGGTACCGCATTAAGTAACAGTGAGTGTTAAGCACTACTAGAAGAAAGCCAACTATTGTGCATTTAGTCACAACCAAGTTGTATCAACTTCCAAATAAATTGTGCTCTTGAGAAAAATTTGTGCCTTTAGTCAAATGATACCCCGTCATCACCCATGCGTGCCATCACACCGATTATTTTACGTGGGCCCTCCCCGTCCTTTACCACAGGCACATTTGACTGCGGTTGCCGAGACTCGAACTCACGATCTCAGGCTTTGAGTGCATGGCCAGTGCACTACGTGTTGCCTTAACGATCATGGCTATTCAAACCAGCAGGCTGAAGGTGTTCCAGACCGGCTAATCTAAACCGGTTTCCAATTAGAGGAAGAACGGCATAAGTAGCACAATAATTCGGAACTGAAAGGGTTAAGTAACACTGGCTGTTAAGCAATACTAAAAGAAAGCCAACTATTGTGCATTTAGTCACAACCAAGTTGTATCAACTTCCAAATAAATTATGCTCTTAAGAAAAAGTTGTGCTTTTATTAGGTTCCGTTATTACTTCTTTTGAGTATCCCTATTTTTTCATTCGTCGCGTGGACAGCACTGGTTAGCACTCCGTAAGACATTCGAGTATGCCGTGATCTGATAACTAAGACAATGCGAATTTTATTTTAAAATACGCAATATAGAAATTATTATTTATATAATGTGTGACAAGTTATTCATGGGATAGTCTTAATCGCACTCGAGGTTACGAGTTTCAATGAATGAACTCGTGAGATTAGTACACCTAATTATAAAACTTCTTGAAATACACTGAATTGTTCATATATGCATTTTTAATTTTCTTTTAATTCCGTTTATTTTTATATCTGCTGTTAATTAACTGGATAGCTGCGCCACATTAATTTAACGATCACGATTAATTGCCTCTACGCTAAAGAGTTTATCTTCAAAATTATGTTTACATTTACCTTTGGTGTTTAAGCATCACTCTTATTATTTATTTTGTTTACGCTATTGATTTTATTAGGGAATAGCTCTATAAACTGAAAACTATTTTTACTTTATCAACTACAGTAAGTAGGGGAAGTGTTGGATTTCACTGAAAAATTCGATTACGAGATTTCAACGGAAATACATGTTTTGAGACTCTCTGGATCCCAAACAAGCAGGTTTTGAAAAATATCTCTCTCTGCGAACTGAGATTTTTTAGGTAAGTAAAGGGTTGCATCTAACTCGACAGGATTAAACAAGAGAAGAACTAAAAGCAGAACCTTTATACGACATTACTTACTTTTTACATTTAAGGGCTTCTCCACTCTTCAGTCGTTGCCCTGTATTCCCATTTGCCATTCTTTCCGTCTGAACAAGTCATCCTCCTCTAGGCATTGATCATTCATCATTCTATGAATGTGCCCTATTCCAAGTTGCTCTTGGACTGCCCCGTTTCCTTCTTCCGTGAGGTGACCATTCTAAAAAGGTTTTGGGCCATTTGGGCCCCCATTCTTCTAACGTGCCCATACCACTGAAGACCCCTCCTTTCAGTTCTCTCCACCACTGTTTCACCCATATCCATCATCTGACTCACCTCTTCATTTCTCCTTTCTAATCTTAACACTTTAGCACTACATCCTATTCCATCCATTTCCACTGCCAAGATCTTTGATTTTTGTCTCTTTACCAATGTCCACGGCTCAGCACCATAAGTCATTATACTTTCCACCACAGTCTGCAAAATCCTCTTCTTTCTACAGTTCAACACGGTTCTATTCCACAAAACCCCATTCAACATTCGTATAGCCCCTCGTGCTTGTTCTAGCCTACTGCCTACATCCATTTCACAGCTCCCTGATCCATCAATAAACCATCCCAGACATTTAAACTTTATAACGGCTTCAATAGTCCCTTGGGATAGAGAGATGTCTCGTCCATCTCAGTATTATCCATATTTACTCATAGTCCTCATACTTCAAAGGCATCCATAAGTTTCCTCATTATATATCTAATGTCCTCACGGAAATGTCCTCAGTCCCACATACATGACACATAGACAAAAATAGTTTCAGTACATGAATCCAATGAATGAGGAGAGATACCCACTTGTGAAGGATTACAGGCAACAGGACGATGAGAAGTTTGACGCCCTAAGAAGTGTTAGGCTGGTGTTTTGTGATGCCGGTACAGCAATTGCTAATCCTTGTAGTACTAGTAGTGGTGGCGGTGGTGGTTGTGGTGGTGGTGGCGGCGGCGGCGGCGGTGGTGGTGGTGGTGGTGGCGGCGGCGGCGGTGGTGGTGGTGGTGGTGGTGGTGGTGGTCCTCCAACGATCCGATACGAATATTTTCAAGAAGATCCCACACCCAGGCGGCGCCGTGCCCGAGCGGTTAAACCGTTAGAGCGTTCGTCTACCACCTAGGTGGCCCGGGTTCGATCCCAGGGACCCGCATATGGTATCGTGATGGGCGAAGCGGCGTCTGGGCGGATTTATTCCGGGTTCTCCCGCCACTCATTCCACCAATTGCTCCATTATCACCTTTCCAATCATCGATTTCGCCTGCATTTCATATCATCCTCTCCCTCACTATCATACCTGATGCTTCCGCCTCCAGGTCTTCACTCTGTCCGGTCCATAGGTTCCTGTACTCCCCGACAGGCGTCTTACCTTAGTCACAGGCTTGTATGTCCTAGTGGGTCTAAGTCCTACACAAGGGGAGGGTAATCAGATAAAGAAGAAGAATATCCCACGCCCAAACTACACTTTACATGGAAAACATTCCGAAATTGATTTTCTTAAGAATAGCTGTTAGGGTTTTTATCAAAATACCATGTTTAGGATTTTTCATCACAAATTAAATGTATGCCTGGAATTTTCTGTGACACCCTCTAAAGCTTTTCCAGTTTGGATGACTTCTGCATAACTGCTAACCCGTAAGACAGACAAAATCTTACTATAAAGGTGATCTTATTAAAGCACACAATTTATGTGAGATATATATATATATAGTTGTATATTCACGTCCTCCAAGGTAATATGTCATATCGGACGGTGAATGAATAAAATTAGTGAACTGATGCTCAAATGAGCTCAAGCTCCATAAAGCTTAGTTACCCGACATTTGTCTTCTCAGGATAAGGGGAAATTTCATAAAAAAGCTTATCCTTATAACTCACCCTAACCAAGATTCGAACACGGGACCTCTGCATGTGGGGCAGACACGCTACCACCACGCTACAGAGGCAAGCTTTACCTAATTTTTGTTGAGGAGATTGGTTTGACTTTTCAGATATTATGCTTTTCTCAAATAGAAAGTTGATGCTATGTCCTGGCATGTCCTGTACATCCGAAGTGAACGGAATGTCAAAAGTGACAGCTCTTAAAAGATGTTATTGTCCTTTAAGCTTACTGCGTTTTCCTATTTCCTTAGTATCTACAAGAAATATGTAATAATGCATTTCCACAAAAGTTTACCTCGATTAACATGAAGTACATAGAAGAATGAGCGTTTCAAGAATAGTTTGTTAAAGAATGAGTAGAGGAAATCATACACATGATCCAAACAACTTAGCCCTTAAGCACCACCACCATACACAAGAAATGTTTTAAATTTAGATTTTCAGTCAGAACTCTATGTTTCACAGCACAGTTTTCTAAAAACATAGTGTCCTAAGAGCGGAAGCATCTACATCGTCAGATTTGCTTCATATGCATTGTTCATTCGCTGACTAAGTTCATTCGCTGACTAAGAAGGAAATGTCAGGCTACATTTTGAAATCTTTCTTCGCAGAAGCGACATTCTGACATCTGGAGGGTGCAAAAAATCTTGAAGCGAGAACATGTGCGGCGTGTTAACGAGCAAGTTTCCGACGTCTGGAGTCTTCTTAAAACACAGAACGCGAGCATCGAGGACTGTAAGGTGCTGGGGTAGGATTTAGCCCTTAATTTAAAACAATCAGAAAAAGAATACGAGGGAATGGGAACAAAAGAAAGTAGAGACAGAGACTTTCCAATTCAGTAAGCAGCTTGCACGAGCAGACGGGGAGGGGGGGGGGGAGTTTTAATAAGGACGCGAGGGTGTAACGTTTTATAAGATCCACCGCCACCCACTTTTCCCCATGTTTTAATCTTCACAAGTAGTTTTTGTCTCCCTTGTTCTTCCACTTTTATCTCTAGCATGTTCCTCTCTCCGTTTTCGCACGGCAGCAATAATCCAGAATCTTCCAATTTCTCCGTTCCTAATTAGTCCAAATTGACACTTGATCTTGTCGACACCGCAGAGCCATCTTGTGGTTGCAATCATCGGCAACGGATGAGATTGGGTTGTAAGAATTTTACACCCTTCCCTCTCGGTGTCTAAACCCTTCCCCTTTTTCGAAAGTTTTTGACGTATGTTTTCCCAACAAGAGAGGGTTATTGCAAGGGCTGGTATTATGAAACAATTAACGTGGAGAGGTTGTGGAGGATGGGGTAAGCTGCAGTTGGAAATCATAATATTGCTCGTACTACAGTAAGGAAACTTTGTGCCGTCAGTAATGAAATTTCAAGAGGGAGTTTATGCTTCCGTGATCATTCTCTGCGCAGGCGCTCTTGTTTGAGGCACTCTGGAAGAGAAGCTTTGATTGCGGAATCAAATAGTTCTAATTGCCGAATAAACATTGAATTTAATTGTTCAGAGTCCTGGAGAGATTCAAATGGAGTTGAGAAACTACGCACTCTTGATGTATCAGCAGCATACGAAAACAACTGTAAAAGACTAGCAACCAAGAGCAAATGCAAATGTTACTACAGAATCATGCATCAAATGTTGTCCGAAATGTACAACTACCTGTATTTCGAGCACTTGTATACAGATATTTTGACATGAAGTCAGATGTTCTATTCAATAGCAGCATTTCCATTAAGCGGTTAGTAATGAATCCGAAACTAATTGTTATCAAACATTGAACATAAAAATATGCCAGTCATTACGTCTACAATAAATTTCAAAGTTAAGTAGCGGAGATTTCAGGTTGTATTTGTGCTTAATTAACTTTTATAAGTAAAGAAAAGAAATCCTTGGGGTCATCATTTTCATTAATTTGTTCCGACATTAAATGGCATAATTTATTGTAGACGCAGCATCAAACTTTAATACTATGCCATATGACTCGTTCATTAGTTTTTTTTCCCCCTTGAAAATTTAGATATTTATTTTATTTGTCACGAAAATATCTTAGACACGTAATACATATTCTAATAAACATCATTTAGCCATTTTTAAGGAAATCAAAATTTTCGAAGCATTTTCCATGTAATGGGAGTTTGAGGTGGAGAAATTTGGCTGAGAATCTTCATGCTGCATCCTTGGAAGATTCTGAAAGAGTTCAAACGTTCCAAACGGCAAGCTCTTGATTCGTTTTATGATGATTTATGAAATATAATTTGTATACTTAAAGTTAAACAATCATTTTAGTACCAACTTCAACCTTAGCTTTCGGTAAGGGTCGCGTCGTCTTGACATAACCTTGTCCACCTTCATATAACTAACTTGGGCTTCCTCAATGAGATGCTGAAGTGTTTAGTTTGCTGCATATGTGCAAATCTTCAAGTCGTTCTGATGAAAAGAATAATACATGGTAGATCTTCAATTTAAGGCATTGCTACTCATCTGAAATCCACTAAGAGGATGTATCAGAAAATAGGGAAATATGGAAATGTCAGGATGCTTACTTTTTTAGTGAGCAAAAAATTGATAAATCGCCATAGATAATTATTTTCCCTCAACGCGGAAAAGAAGTAAAATCAGTATAAACCAGAAAACATATTTTCAGACAATTGCACCATACAATGTTTTTTAAGATTTGTAGTGGTGTTATACTGACATATCCATTAGTAAAACGCTGGACCAGTGAATTTTGATTCTGAAGAAAACAAAACAAAGATATCTGCTACTTAAAGCAAATCAGGTTTTTAGAATGTTTGTTTGTATCGTACTTACGTGTAGCAAGTATGTATCTGTTATATTTTCAGTTAATAACGACTGTTGACTGCTGTGAAACTAATGCGACTTGGGTTCCACTTAGAGAATGAGCTATTATGTTATCTTAATTACTTCCCTATAATCACGAGGTAAAATATTCTCAGCTATGTTTCATATGCTAAACTGCAATGTTTTTAAGGATAATACTTCTCACTAGTTTTATTCCTAAAAAAGAAATAATGAGCATTTAAATTTGCGAACCAATTTTTCGATACCTACTGTTGCTTTTTATTTGCCATAAGAGGCAGTATAGCTTCTAGCACCTTAAAGCTTAATTAGCTTTTCTTTCATGCTATTGGACTCAAACTACATGGATTCAATCCATGGGTAGCTTTAGAGATTTATATCTCAATATCTCATTTGCTCGTTCATTTCATCCTGTAATATAATCAAATCATCTAAGGTCGGATACTTAACAACTGGTGGTAAATGATATCAAGTAAAGGCAATATCACCACATTGCTTGCTTACTGTTGTGCTGATTGTAGGCTTATTCTAAGGATACATACTTATTCAAAACTTAAGAGGCAAATGTCTGGACATATTCCACTGCATTTCAAATGAGTTACCTGTTTAAGCTGTCTGCTGTATTATTGTCAAGTGCACGTGACAAGCTTAGTTGCAAAAAATAACATTCAAAATATTCCCACATGAAGCCATAGGCAATATTTAGTGGGCAAAAATACAGCGTTTGCGCTTAGTCCAATTTCAACCAAAGGAACAATTACTTTAAGAGAATCTGTCTAGTTCATTACATAAATCGTTTCTCTTATGAAGGAGGAGTGGCGCCAATTTAAATTCTGTATGCTACAGCCAATGGAACTAGTGTAACATCAAACCATTCCTCAATGATCGAGAATCTTCTGTCATTGAGATTTAAAGACCATATGCATAAATAATGCTTCATATTTTCAACTAGCTTTTCAAGCTAACACCAGTGGGGACTTGCTGGAAGTCTCCTCGGAAATAATCCGGACTCGCCGATGAAGGCGAAGCCACATGATCAAGGTTCCAATACACTGGCGTTTGGAAGAAAGCCCGCGGTAATGGCGCGCTATCTTGTCATGCTGAAAAGTTTGAGGAAGGGGAAGGAAGGAAGGAAGGAAGGAAGGGCGAAGAGGAGATATTCTGCATAGAGGAGGGCACTTCACGGCTCCATACATACACATCTTGTGCAATCGAGTGGAGAAATTTATTGCTACGGGGAAGGCAAAGCAAGAATACTTCCTCTTTTTCTGAACAATCTTCCGCAAGGCAGGATGGCAGAAAAAAAGAGTTTCCTTCACGACAGCACAGTCCTTGAAAAGTTAAGTGGAATAACACGCCTGAAAGGGAAAAGGTCAAATGATGCCATTCGTCTTCAGCAGTAGGCGTGACTTCATTGCTTTACATGCGGATTCAGCCAATGTAACGCAAACAAAACCTATAGCTAACGTTCATGAATTGAGAAAACCTCTCGAGAGAAAATTACACGCATGTCTACGTATAAGGAATATACTGCAAGTGGAGTTACGCACGCAAGTAACATAAGCAGTGGGTTATAGTTAGGAATGAAAGGTTACTTCCTGTTTACGTAGACATTCAATTGCACAAGAAATCATATACTGCTTACAACTTACTATTCAAAAGGATTTTCTCTTATAGGGAGAGGCAAATGCCTTGATAACTACCGAGTCATTCAAATTCACAGAAATGCCTATTTGCCCATTCGAAATATGGAGTACTTACAGGATTTCTGGTATTTGATGTATCATATGAACCCCCATGTATAATAATGTTACGCTACAATCGTTGCCTACAACTTTGAGGCCACCAATGGTCCACATATCCGTGAAATACAGTGCACTACGCTTGTGGTTACACTACGCTTCTTTCTGTAATTGTGAATTAATCAATATTCCACATACTCATGTAAGATAACGTTACACTACACTCGTCTGAAATTCTGAGGTAACCAATGACATTATTTTGCCAAGATATATGTATTCATTGACGTCTGTAGTTCTTCAGCACTATTTTTCGTCAGTTTTGTTCTATGAGGGTTTAATTCCAGCCCTGCTTCATTGTCCTGCTGTATGCCTCGTCTCAAATATTCCGCGGATGTTGCAAAGAGGATGATGTCATCTGCAAACGCTAAATCCCGGAGTTCCTTACCAGCAATTTGTATTCCCCACTCCTTTCTCATTTTACGAAAGATATCTTCTAACAGGCTAGTAAACAAGCTAGAAGATATGGATTCTCCTTGCCTGACTCCTCTTCCCAGATGAAACTTACTGGCGTTTTTCTCCAGTTGGACATTTACATTTATGTTTGATCATAACTTGCCATGTATCCTGATGTGTTTTTCTTCTAATCCTTGACTTTGCTGGGCCATCAAGGATGAAGCATGTTCTTCAGAGTTGTATACTTTTGTAAAATTTATGGAAGCCTAGTGTAATTCCATATTAGATTCCTGAGCTTTCTCCATGTCTTGGTATACAGTTTGCAAATGACATATAATTGATATTTCTGTGTATTTTAATCAGGAACCATTGTTGGTGTCGCACATAGTTCCTGCTGCTGCTCTCAGCCCAGTCTTTACTTGTTTCCTATCACTGAGCTCAGATTTTGTTGTCTTTTCTTTGTTTTTATTGTAAACTGTGTAACGTCTTTTTTCTATTTCGATGCATACAGAATTTTATTCCGCGTTTTGTTTCTTCCTAGTTTCTCTACACGATGGCCAAGGGTTTTTTCAAATGTTCTATGTTGGAATGAAGCAGTTCCTGCAAGTCTACGCTTCTCACGTTCCATTCGTTTGTACCTATTACTGCAATTTGTTGTGGTACTGTGAAAGTTTAGTCTCTACAAGACGTCCACATCGCGAACAACATATAAGCAGTCACTATATTTAAAGTTGATTTCTGCTTTTGTTTCTCCATTCGGTGATCTCCAGGTGCATTGCCGCTTAGGTTCTTTCCTAAAGAAGTTCCTAGCGATTTTTAGTTTTTGTCCAAAGATAAACTGAATCAGTCGGTCACCCGTGCTATTTATCTCTCCTATACCATATTGTTCTATTACATGATTTTAGTTAGCTCTCATTCTCACGTCCATTTTGCTGTTGGAATCGCCCATGTCAATAAGTCTTGAGTTATATAAGTTCATACCACTGTCTAGGTCTTTAAAAGTAGTGTATTTTTTCCTGTATGTGGGTGGATGTTGGACTATGGAAACTCAAGGAGTCACTAATATTTACTTTCGCCATTGCTATTCTTCGTAAGATTCCCCTTACACCCGTTACCTTTCTTCTATTTTTGGTGAGAACAGGAATTCCACTCCTTTGTGCGCGCTTGTTGCTTCCGCATAGCTAAAGAGTTTGTCATTTCTTCTTTCATTCAGTGTTTCCTTATCTCCTTACTTAGCCAATTCCTAGAATTTCTATTTGCGTGTGATGTAATGCGTCTAGTTCTGTAAGTCTTTGTTCTTCAACTAAAGCTCTTACGTGCAGTGTTGCTTTTATTAATTTCTTTGTTGGTGAAGTGGGTCGAAATTGACGTTTGTATGGAAGGAGTGGTTGCTGAGATTGTTTCAGACCTTGCTGTGATGCATTGCGACTGGGACTTATGTGCTAATCTAGACATAAAGTCTTAAATGGTCTAAGTACACGAGTAAACTAGCACCTATCAGCGTTAATTGAAATGTCGTTCCTGTTGGCCAATTAATCTTCAAATTGGTAGTTGAAAACCAGCAACATTATTACTTATGTACTCAATATTTGTATCATTTTCCAGATCTTGAACGAAGGTCCAAAAAATAAGATAAATTTAAACAAGCCTTTTGAGATAGTTATAACAGTTACAGTTACTTTATTGGCATTGGAAACGTTATTCACTAAAGTCCTCTTGAACAGAACAGCCACGCGCTGTCTACTACGCCGGAATGTTTACCTTTCGAAAACTCCCAGGTTACACACACATGAGTAATAGTAACATGCACCATAATTAGTACTAACCTTGTTACAAGTGGTGTCCATCTGCATTGATAATTCCTGACATTCCTCATCGTAACAAGGTTAAACAAGTCATTCTAGGGTTTCAATACTAAACGTTAAGCAACTGCACGAAAAGAAGTTTTTGAAGCACCCACACACGTCTTAAGCACTTTATATAGAGAGTGTTCGAATGATGCGTCGATTTCGTTCCCACCCCTCCGTTAGAGCATGTCTTTTTTGCTTCTTAGGCTGAGCGATTCCGTTGCCCTAAACTTTATATTGAGACATCTGAGAGTATCTTTATTTGGAGCTGAAATACCCGGAAATGTCTCCTGAAATTCTCTACACACTTGTCTATATGATCGGGTTTTACGTATCTTTCGTAAATCAAATTTTTTTATTCAAGCGTGAATTTTCGGCAGGCATTTCAGAGAGGAATAAGAATGTTTAAGAGCTAATTCACACACAATACAGAAGTTAGAACAAGCTTTCACTTTTGAGATGCACTATCAACAAGCTCTGGTCTTTGCGAACAAAACACATAAACTAACAGTTTGACAACGAAAAAAACAGCCTTGAGCGGTCATTCACCGCTAGTGAGTTAGCGAAACAATGGTCCCTGCAGTGCAAGCGAATCATGTACACGCGCGATTGTAGCCGGACTTAAAAGTGATCACTCGATAGTCGGTGACCCTAAGGTCCGTGCGACATCCATAAACCCCTCTGTATTCCGGCCGGGCTACCTGAGGGGCAGGTCTGAGATGGGTACGGGCTACCTGGAAGTTTATCAGTAAACGCCATTGTCTTTCTTTGCAACCTAATAGCGTTACCCAGGAGGCACCACGTGTAGATTGCTTAGCCTCCCATTTTTTTTAATTGCTTTTTAATAGTTTATATTGCAGATTTTATAAAGTTTCAGTCAATTTTAAACCTTGTCCTACAATTATTTTAGCAACCGTTTTGTGTGTGCGTGTGCGTGCGTGCGTGTGTGTGTGTGTGTGTGTGTGTGTGTGTCATCTCGGCACCACTATATTTACATTTTTGGGAGAAACTTGAACGACACTGATTTTATGAACCCCATCCTCGTTGTCTGACCATTTTGGTATAGCAGTATCTGCTCTCTTAAGAAGCTTTCCTTTATAATGGCTCCTTTGTTCCTTTGAAGATGTGCTGATCGTATATATAAGCAAATCATCAAAGGAACAAACTGGATGTCCTTCAAGACATCAATAAATATAAATATATCTGGATGTGCTGTGGAAAACATCCTGTTAAGTTTAGAAGGGAACGCTTCGCATTCGTTTGTTATTTTACTGATACAGGCGTCAAATCTTGGGTGGAAGAAACTTTCTTCTCTGATGAAAGTTTCTAGTAGATAGTGAAGCACTGAACATTTTCTTCTTGTGGTAATATTGTCATAAAATCCTTAACGAAGCACTCATTGACTTCTTCTGGACTTAAAAATGGTAGCCCAAAAACATTTCAAGAACGTACTGACCTTCTTGTCTCCTTTGCATTTTCAAGTGAGACTCATTACTTGTATTCTTCGCCATCAACTTTCGCAACCACGAAATTCAGACTCAGGCAGCATTTCTTGCACAGCATTATGATTAGGAATTTCAAAGTCTACGATTACTTCCTTCAGTTTGAAGCTTAGTCCAAAAGAGGTACATTTGTTGATTATGTTTTGCAAGATTTTCTTGTAGGTTTCCTTACTTTTGTTTAGCAATAAGCATAACACCAACGACACTGTTAAATAATTTATAACTGCATGCAGAGTGAACAGCTGGTAGAAATGTGGTGGACAGCATTTAAATGCTCCATCTCCATAAATTTGAGGCAACACAAAATTCTTCAATATTTGTTTCAGTTGAAAATGCCAAGATTTTGCTCTCAGTGTAAGTAAATAACAAGAATGTCTCACCTGTTTTTGATATTACTTGTACTCTTCGACTGCTGTTTGAGTTTCGTCGATAGTCTTGGGTTGCTTAGGATATTGGTTAAGTCTCTCTGCAGAAATGTTATTTATAATCAAGTTTATTTCCGAAGATGTTAATGTACTTACGTCACTAGTCCTCAGCTCCTGATGTATAAGTTTCGTTGGCCTAAGGGACAAATCCTGAGTTGCTCGTCGTTTCAAAGAATTTGGTATCTTCTACCCGTTTAAAATGTTCTCGGCAAGTTTTTCGTGATGTGTATAATCACTAATTAAACTATGTCCATCGTAGGTGACAATTGATGTAGGATTTACTTAACTTATTTTGAAACTAAAATTTGTGGTTGTCTATCACACAAAGTACAAGCGGAAAAATAATCTAACAAGAGCATAATAGCGTCATTCCCTTCTGTTCGCAAATTATTTATACACAACAAACCCAGTTTTAACAGTTTGAAAGTAAAATTTGCCTAGAAGCGATGGCAGCATGCGTGAAATTTCCATTTCCCCGACGTGTCTGAAGATGTCCTATCTGAACGTGCGGTCTTTTGTGCTGCTATTGTGTACAGAACTTCACTCGAACAACAAAAACAGCTATAACACTGCCATTACATTAAAATGCGTTCGGGTTGCGCGAGAGAGTAATTTCGGGTACGGTGCGGGGAGGGGCTGAAGGGGTGCAGCAAATTACGTAACGTCAGTTGACGTGCTTTGAGTAATTATGTCTGAAATGGAAGTTCTCGTGAGTAAAATTACTTATTATCTACCCCCACCACTACAACCCCCACCCTAGGTTCTTGTCTGAATCACAATAACACATCCTCCCCTTTCTCCCTTATCTACCCAGCCTGACTATTTTTCTTTCTTTTTTCGTCCCGTTGCGTGTACCATGCGTCAAGAAAATAAGACGAAAAAAAAACAAAAAAAAACCGCTGGAACAGACTTGCCAAATTTAAAAAGTCTCTAAATTAAGCCCATCTTTCTGTTAAAATTATTTGCAATCTTTGCTCGGAGAATATATATTACTGTTACTATAAATTCCTGTACTATATACAGGGAAATATTGAGAGTAACAGTAAGGCTCGCCCGCATCACCTAAAACGAAGAGAAAAGTAGATTATTTCTCTCTCTCTCTCTCACACACACTCTCACACACACACACACACAGAGAGAGAGAGAGAGAGAGAGTGTGTGTGTGTGTGTGTGTGTGTGTGTGTGTGTGTGTGTGTGTGTGGTGTGTGTGTGTGTGCAACTTGCCCAAAGGATTTCAAAAGCTTTTCTGTGAAGCCGCGACTATCCACAGGTTACTGTGCGTACAGGATTGAGGTTTTCCCAAAAATTTTGTTTCGTAAAAATGAACGCCCTCATGTCCTTTCTCAGACATACAGCACGTAATGGACTGATTGATCAATTCACAATTGTGGCTTGGTTTCGTGTAGCCTTGTCTTGTCTTCAGGTTCTCTAAAAATTAAGCATAACTTCACAATCAGAGTCAATATAGCGCGAAATAAACTAAGCTGGAATGAAACAAAAGTTGGTAAACATATTTGACATCTATGAATCTGCCAAGTTTGGGAGCTGGTATTGATAGACGATCAGTCGAAGTATGAAACTGCCTTTGCAATAGTGATATGTTGCTGTGAGATGCATCAAATAATAATGATGGTATGATATCAAGTTAGGCAAAATATTTGGGTTGCTATAATGTTCGCTTCGCTTTTGCTCCATCAGTCCGAGGAAACAGATTAGTCCACGCAGTGTTGCCAAATATCTCGCAAGTCCCAACCACAGATTTACTCTACCAGCGCTTAACGCCAAATATGACGACATTTTGAAACAAACGCGGCGAAATCGCGAAGTCCTTGTCGCAGTCCCTAATGTGTTTGGCTATCGATTTCTACTGTCTCAAAAATGCATTACTATTGTTGATTGTGCCCTTTTACCTAGTGCATAGTACATAAGTTACTGATAGGATTCAGATACCAATCTGCATTATTTATGATTTGGTAAGGTGTTCTGCAGCCCTTGATGTCACCTCAGCACTCATTATAACACAGTCCATTGAATTACATAATATTTACATTATATACCTCGTTTAGATCTTAGAGATT
The DNA here is from genome assembly GCA_030765045.1 of Tenodera sinensis. NCBI lineage: Eukaryota > Metazoa > Arthropoda > Insecta > Mantodea > Mantidae > Tenodera > Tenodera sinensis. The sequence continues at coordinate 313,164,972 of CM060964.1, forward strand.
TTCATGACATAATTTCTGTACCTACATGCCTCACATAAAACGCACCAAGAAAAAAAATGCGTTGCATAACATGATTTCTCTACCTATTCTTCAACAAACTTTTTCCTTAGAAATATTATTGTTCTAACATGTTCATGTTATTCCAAATAAACATTTGCAGAAACGGTGTTATTACATATTTCCTTGTAGGTGCTATGCCAATAAGATAATGCAGGAATGTAAAACCTTAGGCTTTCACGGCCGGCTTTGATCTATTAGAAAGAATTTTCCGGGCTGATCGGCTGTGATCCATTAGATGACGAAGCACCTGGCGTTTCGCCCGTCTCTCCGACGGGCATCCTCAGAGGTGAGCTATTCATGGCTGGAATAACGGTCGATACGTCAGGTCTTCATCATATACTGGACCATGGCCAATCGTCCCGGAAAATTCTTTCCACTGGAGAATACAGGAAGCTAAAGCAACACTTAAATGTTAAGAGATGGCGTTCAAATTCCGTTCTGTTTGCATGAGCAGCAGAAAGAAAAAATAAATAGTGTAATGAAAGGCGTAATTATTCAAACATTCAAACCAATAACAAAAACATGTCGGAAATGCTTAACTCCACAAAAATTATTCGACACAAATTGTGTCATTTAACGAGATCTACATTTTTTGAGTGGTAAGGTTTTGTCTGAGTGTCTCCTTGGCACCATGGTAGTGCTGCTGCTTACTGTTCGATTCCCGGTACCGGCATGGGGATTGTTCTCCCGCTGGAAGACATGGTCCGGGATGCACTCAGCCTCGTTACGTCCCTGAGGGGCCAATTGTCTGAAGTAAAGCTCCTTGCCGCCCCGCTTCCATTCAGCAGGAACCAATTCATACATATCTAGCTTTGGTCCATCAGAGACATCAGTATATATTTCCTACATAGAGTAAATCACGTGGTAGAAATTGGTTTAGTTTTGCTGCTGTGAACACCTTAGTTGCGATGTCAATCCAATTATGAAATGTACTACACGTAGTAGAGAAAGTAAAAAGTTCGACTCCAGGATTGAAAGCTAAAGAAAAGCTAAGGAAAAGAGCATCACCAGAACAGTAAGGTGTTTAGGACAGATATGTGCAAGAAATAACATTGTAAATTTAATGCTCATAATTCTCTCCCCTTTTATGGGGTGTTCTTAGCCACCTTTTAATATTTGCTGTTCGTTTATTCATAACACTGCTCCAAAGTCTGGATCTGGCACGAGCTGGATGTTTTTCGCAACTCTCGTGCCGGGAAAGCAACACTACACTGTGATATGTGGTTGGGAACTGTCTTTTACAGAATGAAGAGAAAGGATTAGGTAAAACACTACCATTGCAAGTGATTTCGTTTCTGATGCGTGTATTCTGGAGTATTTTTTCCCCCAGGATAATCTGTTTTATTATTGAAGGTTGCACGGTTTGTGCGTTTTGACCTGTTCAGGTTCAACAAGTTTTTGATCCTGATACCATTGTTTTTGTAGGTATTATTCTGTTACTGAAATGTTGCTTGTATTTAATTCTCCCCGTATATTATAGTTTCTCTGTTGATTCTGAAGCGAATATCCAAGAGATGCTAGCAATTGGATGTCTGCTATTTGAATAGGAGAATTATATACCTAGCGATTGTAATATTTACAATTTGAACAGTGTGGCAAACGTAAATACCCTAAATACGGGAAGTATTTGGTCAGTCTAATAGTAGACCATGCCAAGAACCAAGTATAAGGTGGTAGAATTTGATATATGTGATGGAAATAAAAACGATGGAATTGAAGACGCAGGGAAGTCTTGGACACCAACAGATTCTAAACAAAGGTACGAAAAAGCTATATATTTTTGGCAGAAAGTAGCTGTAGGAGAACAATAATTGCACTGTAAATTATTGCTTATTTCGTGCTAGGGAATGAAAAATTTAAGTGTGTAGGTAGTTTGTGTCCTAAATATTCAATGTTGAAGATAGTAATAAGTTTAAAAGAAGGCATCGCGTTTGCACACTGTTACACTAGTTAGCTTTCTGGTGAAAAAAGAGAATATTGCACGTGTATAGAAGTGCATTTATTTACGCTATAATACAACATACACGGTGTTCATTTTTATTTGTTCCTTCGATGGTCGCGTATAGCGCCACCTCTGTCTGGCGAGCCTTTAGATGCAACAAGTTGAATGACACATGTTGCAGGTATGCTTAGTTCGGCTAGTGTTCGCAAAGATCCCCATAGAGCGCGCAACATTAGTTTCTTATGGTGGATTATTGGAAGACTTTCTGATAGCGAAATTGAGAACTTGGACATGTGCGTCAGGGCAGTGGCTTGGTCTTTAGTGAAGTTTCAAAAACGTTTAGTGTGGTAAAGTCTGGAGACATTTTAATGAATATGCATTACCCAGAAAGCCTAATGGATAAAGTTCCTTGGCTAAAACAGAACCATACTTGAAAAAAATATTAAAAACTTAAGCATTGTTTAGAACAGAGTGTTATTAATTAAGGATTTTATGTTCTTCCCTACTGAGACACATTTTGAAAGCAAGAAATGAACTTATTTCTGGTTAGGCATCTCAAAGGTACAAAATTCCTGGGTGTATATCGGTGTGTTACTTACATACGCCATGCCATAGTCAAGTGCCGTAAAATAATCGTGGTTACCGTTTAACATTTATCTTAGAAAAATCTGCGAGCTGTCTCTTGGAATTCCTCATACCTGCCCAAAAAATCATCAATGTAGCGGATCATATTGTATGATATCCCCTTCATTTAGTAATCTGGTTCAAAAATAGCATTCCAGCATGTAGACACGGCGCTCTATCGCCAACTTCATATTACTCTCTACCTCTACGAGGGACAACATGCTGCATCGCACTCACAGCTCATGTGAACAGGTTCAAACGACATTCTCATGGTATAGTCGTGCAAATTCCGCAAACAGTCGCTAAGGGAAAAATGTGAAAAATACACTAAAAATCGCACCTGATACCAGCCAGTGATTCAGCTGCCGACGCTGAGAGAAATACAACAACCAAACATTTTTAGATGGCGCAAAGTGGAAGTGCATTTCTGGGTAGCGTTAGACTCACTTCAGAGAGTGACCTCATAAATTGCAAAATGAAAGCACAAATAAAAATGAACACCGTGCACTTATATAGGTTGGAAAGTTTGAATTCTGTAAGATCTTCCAAGCATGGTGACGGTTTCCTGTAACCACGAGAAAATACATTATCGCGCAGTAAACGCTTTTAATACATTTAAAACCAATGAGAATAGAATACATTACGAAAATAATTTAACATCAAAGTGAGTAGAGCCAAGGCTACGTATAATAACTTTATTTTGTCACTGGAAAAATAGAAAGGTTATGAGTTAGGGCTGTGAATAAATAACCAAATACAATGCAAAAGTTGTTTGTAGGTCGAGTTGTGGCGTAAATAATGAACAAAAATAGTAGTGAAACGAGCACCAGCCATGCGTTAGGAACAAACTAACAACCGAGTTATGAACCTTGTCATGACCTCCGCAGTTTGTTCAGCTGCCGTACAGTTGCAGGCTTCATATTATACACTCCAGAATGGAGCACACGTTTCCTGTTGCTTTAAACATGTCGCCCCGCCGAAAATTTAATTAGTAATTCATGAGGGGCACGGAGGGAGAGAGACTGGGTTTTTTGGCACGTGATGCTACACGAGACATTCGTGCCAACACAACAAGTACAAGAGTGAAGAAATGAGGCGAAACTTGGTCGTGTTTTCTTTCTGACTCGCAGCCACAGGGCACGCTGAAACTTCCTGAATGTTTTAACTCAGCGAGAAGTTTCTGGAAGATGTTGCTCAAGTTCACACTGCCTATGTTATTTCATTAAGCACGGCAGAGTTATGTTCCTACAATTATTAGACTTGCCACAACCGAAAATGCAAGCGAGCACGAGGTTCATAGTTTACTTCTTGCTTCAATTCTAAAGCTACAAAGGGTGCCGAGTACAGTGAGAGGCCCTTACTAGAGCAGCGTCGTGCGGGTGAACTTGTAAGATTTGGATAACCTGTTCATTCGATTCATCTAAAACATTCTACTGTTTAGATACAAAAGGTAAGCCTTACTAAGTTTCAAGGTCCAAGCAAACCAATCATTGCATGTGTCAACTATTGTTAATGAAAAATGAAAAAAAAAAAAAAGTGCTGTGTATAAAATGTCATTGCACGGTACCGGTTTGTTCAAATCTTAATCAGTCTAGGAAGGTCTACACTTGAAGTAACCTTAATTTTGAAATTTGTCCTGCAAATTTGAAATGCATCGACAATTACTCTAATTCCTGTGTATACAATTTAAACTCCCTAAGTTTAGTGGTTCATCTGAAACTTGAAAATCATAAAAACTGAAAATATTTAGAACATACTCCAATTATTACCATTCATTTTGTAATGGATTTCTACCAAATTGGAAAATGTGTTGTCAAATTGTCTTCCAAATGCCGTATTCCATTTTTTTGTAGCAATAGCTAGTAGGTGGTCAGTGAGGAAATTCACTCCACTTCACACAATATTCGCATAGAATTATTTAGCAATGGTCTCTTGGTTCTCAAATGAGATTGTTAATGCTTCTAGAAAACAAGGTTCTGTACTACTTAATATAAACAACGCTGCTGAAATATGAACATTTCGTTACAGTAACTGATATTAATGATGATGTAGAAACTTTATATCCTGAATGTGGGGCAGCTGTGTTTGACATCATCCCTCCAGAGGTCCTTTCCCAATAGAAAAGGTTATGCATTGGAAGTTCAGAGAAAGAAAATATAAGACGTTAGAGTGGAAAGCGTTAGGATCAAGACACTTCACTAAAAAGAGAAAGAAGGTGAAGGAACGAATAGGACAAACGTGACCAATAAACATTTGAGAGCCTTACGATGATGAAGACAACGATTCAGAGTGTTAGTTTCTGCTGCTACACTCTGTGAACACTGAATACTATGGACTATGTGCCGCCACTGAATGCTTTGCAGTGTGCAGCAACTGAGAAAACTTTTCATCGTTTTTCCTTTTCTGGAGCTACATTGTTATGTTATTTTTCAATCGAAATGCGAGTTTTTTAGTATTCAATAAAATTATTTGGGACTATTGCCCTAGCTTACATCATTCCATTTGCAATAACAATGTGAACTTTACAAATGCCCTGCGTGTTCATCTGTCAGAAATTTGGCAATAGGACATCCTGTTGCCCTTTGGTTCTGCATTTAATATTTGCTTTCATTATTAAAACAGAGCGAAACTTAAACACATTGTTTCAGTGTATAATAAAGAGGGAATAATCATTTGGTTTTCTACAAAGTCTCTGCAATAAGTGAAAGAATGCAGTAGAGGATGTTGTGTAGGTAGGTATGGGTTGCTAAACGTTGCTGCGAGAATGTCGGCATCCTCCAAGAGATCCCCGAGGGATAAGTTTTAACAGCAACTTGACCTCGGCTCTGACAGTAAGGCCTGCTTGCAGTTAACGAAGTCCTACCGTAGGCGAAACATGAGCTGTTCCCTAATAGGGACAACATTTCCTTCATAATAATGTGCCGTATTTGGCTTTGGTAATGCACTCAAAGCAATTTCTGTATATTCATTTCTGTTTCGTTGGCCAACCAGAGCGTAAATACACAAAATTTATTGCAATTCCTTGAATTAATATACATGAAAAAACCCTAGCGCAACAGCCCATGGAAGGTCAAGGCTTGCCGCCCAGCCGCTGCGTCCCCCACCTCTGCTCACTACAGGCGTCATTGGTGGGGAAGCCCCCCTCTAAAATGTTGTGGAAATACTAATGCTATGGGCAAAGACAAGAAGTTTCAATCTACTTCATATTGTCATAATATTGGCAATTTCATGTCTTCATTTCGTTAGTTGTGTTCACTTGGAAATCGCATTTCTCTATGAATCGAGCCTAAAGACTATTTGTCGTTCACTGAGTTGAGTAATTAAAGAACAAAGAAGGAAATCAACTAACAAGGCCTTCAAGCTCCAATGACAGTAAAAGTGTAGAGATAACCCGTCTCTATATATCTATGGGAAGGGCAAACCTTAGCACCGTTACGCTTCAATTGCTAGCGTTTTTTATGTGAAAGTAAGGTGTTATATTACGATATAATTTTCAGTTACGACTCCCTCAAAACAGTTGTTAGTGATGTTCAATCATGGCGTAGCCGGCAATAATGTGCAACAATAGACTAACCGTCTTGATAGGAGTGCCTTCTTGTAGTTTACCACATAAACATTGTATAGTATTTTTTCTCAGCAGCAATGGTGTTAATGTTTGCTTAAATAGGATATTACAGTGTCCACTATTCATAAATATATTTTCCTATTAATGCAAAGTACTATATACCGGATAGAAGACAAGTTGTTACATTAATTTAAACCAGTGGTAGATCTCGGTATTTGGAACACATTTTGTATCTTACGTATTTGTCTCTGACCATTTCCTACGGCGATATTTTAGTTTTGTAGAAAACAAGAGACAAACTGGCAACGCTGCAGATTGTATGGGTGTCACTTTCACTAGTGAGTGAGTGAGTGAGTGAGTGTGTTGGGTTTAACGGCCCGTCGACAACTTGGTCATTAGGGCCCCGAGTCCAGAAGTAAAATTACATACCGTCAAGTGTTAAAACATCACCCATTAAAAACTAAAAATCTACGGTTAAAATAGATAAAAACCTCTAAACAACTATTAAACGTTTCATTTATAATGCTAAAAACAGAAACTTGAAATTGCTACAAAGTAAAAAACACTAAAACGTTAAAAAATACCAAAAATACGGCAATCTAAAAGGCTAAAATATCTGAAATAAAATAACCTTACACTTGCTTCATAAAATCAATTGTGGAACAAAACCGCAGCACTGTATTTACAGATACTGGGTCGTTGCCTAAAACTGACGACAGCGTAAGGCCCAGGCCAACGGACTGGCGCTCACGAGCGTATCGCGGACAATCAAGGACATGTGCGACGGAGATTGGATCACTTTCACTAGGTCAGTACATAAACAAACACGCGGCAGTACTGCTAGCGCAGCGGCGTGGCTCTTGAGTGTAAACACAAAAGCATACCATGCCGTGTCTGCTACGTCGTAATAAATATGTCTGAATTCTCCAGTATGCATACTGTAACCTAAACTCGCAATCTCAGCATATTATCACTTCGTTCAACATGAAACTTAAATCGTTTTTTAGTCGACACAGTAGTTGGTCTTCGAGCCTCAGAATGTAGTTGAAAAAAAATCTGATGTGCTGCACTCATATGACTTTCTCTACTCTTGTACTAAGTATTCTTACAAACTCTTATTCCTATATCTTCTTTCTTGATAGTTGAGATACACATTTCTACAAATTATCTTATTGCTTATTTCCTTGTAGGTGCAATGGGAATGTTAGAATACAGTAGGCTTTGTGCGATAGTCAAATGTTTGAGATTCTGTTGTCTTTGCACACTTAACATATAAAAAAATGAACGACGATCCATTTCACGAAAGTTCTAAGTTTTCCGAAACTCACACACATAACAAGGAATATCTCCGAAATGGTTCACCCTACAAGAAAATGGCGGCACCGTGGCCGAGCGGTTAGCGCGCTCGCCTACCACCTAGGCGGGCCGGGTTCGATCCCAGGGACCCGCATGTAGTATTCGTGGTGGACGAAGCGGCGTCAGGGCGGGTTTTCTCCGGGTGCTCCGGTTTCCCCCGCCATCTTATTCCACCTGTGCTCCATCTTCATTCCATGTATCATCAGTGTCACCGCCTGCGGTGCCGTAGTAGTAAAAGCGGGCGTTAAACACCACCACAACAACAACAACTACTACTACTACAAGAAAATTTATTGAGACATAAATTGTGTATTTTAGCAAGATCTACACTTTTTGCATAGTATAATTTGGTCTATCTCTAACGGTTTACCAGTTATGCAAAAGTCCAGAGTAAATACGACTACAGGGGCTATAGCCAGAAAATTCAAGATATACATTTCATTTGTCATCAAAATATCTCAAACATATGACATTTTAATCAAAATCGTTAGAGCCATTTTCAAGAAAATCAAAATTTTCGAAAAAGTTTCCATGTAAAGGGTAGTTTAGGGTGGGGCTATTTTCTTCAAAATCTTCGTGTCGCATCCTTGAAAGACATTAAACTTAAATACCAACTTTGGTTTTTAACCGACTTTTCGTTTTTGAGTTATGCTGTCCACAGACTGACAGACTGACAGACTGACACACAGGCTGACACACAGACACACACACGGACCTTTTTCTAAAAATGCTTTTTTTGGATTCAGGGGCCCTCAAAACATGTATTTCCGGTGAAATCTCGACATCTAATTTTTGGGTGGAATACAATACTTCCCCTACTTATCAGTAGAGAAAGTAATAAATTACAGCACACTGTACTAATTTCCTACTTTCAATCATTCTAATACTTAACACATAAACGCTTAAGGTCAATATGTTGTCGTATTTAACGATAATCGACCTAGTCTGAATTTTCGCTAGTCCGAACCGGGTTTGGCCCCAATTAGTTCGGATTAGTGGGACTACTGTAATAGGATGTTTTACTCTAGAACACTAACGATACGCAATATTTACGTATAGCGGTATTTTACAAGTTGTACTTCCATAACCGTCCGCACGTTATCTCTAAATATTTCAAGCATTCAATGAGTTAACATCCGGTGGGAACGGGACGTGACTAATTCCTGGAATGGACAAAAAGAAGTCTAAACATGGGTTCACTACGCCAATTTTACATATCAAAGCTCTATAACATTATAATAGGATGTTTCACTGGAATCTAATGCTATGAGATACCACTAGGTAGCATTGGAGAGAGAGTGAAGTTACCTACAAAATCTATTGTCAACAATAGAAACCTGTTAAAGATTCAGTTAACCAATCCACAGTTACCCTGTACGCATATTACGGTGCACTGTGCCGGATCGCAGTTAGCCATAACTAGGGTCAGCAAATCCGAGGTCATATTACTAGCCCCTTGCGCTTTAAGAAATACAAGATGTGATTTTCTAAAGTTTTCAGCCAATGTAGCTGAAAAGTTATTTCCAATGCTGTCTTATATCAACTTTATAGGATTTCAAATTTCAATGTGATGTATCTTTTAGTTTCTGAGTTATAAAATGTTAAATATGGATTTTACTATCCTATGCCAAATGCTCCATACAATAAAATTAAAAAAATATACAATTTTTTTAATTCTATTATGTTTATCCGATTATACCGCACAAATCTGTCATATAATTTTGTTTTACTATCCTCAGCACAAAAGTTAGTTTGAAACTTTTAGTTTGTTTAAGTTTTATACATCTTTAAAAATTAATAGCTGAAAATCCTTTCAAAAGAAAAAAGTATATGACAGATCTGCTTGTTTGTTTCGGAAACCTCCGCAACAAATTTCAGAACAATTGGATGAACACTGCATCGGATGGAATATTTTCAAAAACTGAATATTGTAAAAAAATAATTCAAAAACTCCTTAAATTTCAAAATGAAAAATATTGTTATTCTATATTTTTAACGTACTTAAATATAGGTATTTTCAACTTAAAAAGTAAAGAAACATTTCGAATTTATGGTTCCTAGGTATTTTTAAAGTCATACAAGTGCCTATTTTTGCGAGATTTCTACTAAATTTCAGTTGTGTGTTCCCTTAATTTCTATTTATCCTTAAAGAGTTGAATGAAGTGATACCTCAAATGTGTTCGGACCTTGTGTTTCACAGGTTTAATTAACATTAATTAAGAAGAGCATGCATCGGTATTCACGAAACATTGCCGGCAATGAGTAGATACATGAAGCCAAGAACGCATGAAAGTAATAAACAGTAGTACATAGTAATCCGAGTTCCAAGATATATTAGTCATTAGACATCCTCGTGTAACAGAAAGGAAAGTAATTTAAATACTGCTCTTAAGGAAGTTAAAACCTCCATCACTTTCTCGACATGTCCTCTGTTCTCGACAAAGCAGCAGCGAGGAAACTTCCTCTGTAACAGCGATGTCTAACGTTTGCTAAAGAGAGGAGGATGGATTTACCTCATTCCACTATACACGTACTTTGCCATTCTTTGACACTCGGGCGTGCATTGTGTTGCAGCGGTGGATTCGTTACGTTTATGTTGCGTTTGATTTACGAAAGCACTTTCAAATCTTATGCGACAAACACCTGATCATTAGTGATTTTTTAGTACCGCTTACGTTTAAGAAGTCAATCAATATTTGGCAGCAAAGTCGAAGTGCATAATCTTAGAAGATCCACCAAATGATCGTGATCGTGATCCAAGTATTGCGATACTCACTCAGTATAGCTAAATTTGGAGAAATTCTGTTCGCAAATATATTAAACTATATTCACTCTTATACACATTATCCTTGTTTGTTTCTCTATCTACTACATCTTAATCGACATAAGCATTTTCAGAAATGATCTCACTGTTAATTCCCTGTAGGTGCAAGGGCACTATGGGAATACAATAGGCTTTAAGCGATAGTGAAATTTTTTGAGAACTGGTTGCTATACGATTCCTTTAAAATTTCGTTCTCTTAGCAAGGCCACGAGATAAAAAAATGAATAACATATTCCTGTTTGAGGAAAGTATAAGTATTGGCAAATCCAAACAAATAATAAAGAATATCTCAGTATTGATTCACTTAAAAGGAGAAAAAAGATTTGACATAACGAGATCCACATTCTTTATTTAGTAAGCTTTCGTCTGTCCCTTAATGTTTACCATTTATGCAAAAATCGTCATCTGAGGACTTTCCCAGAAAATTGAAGTTATGACTTAGAAACTGCCCTGGAATCGCCTGTTTGTGTCCGTCACTGGATACTGACTGTGTACACGCCTCAGGCAAGGTCTGAGTCACCCTCCGACTGAAAGAGGAGGTGGGGAAGGGCAGTTAACTACAAAGCGTCTCCGAAGAGAGAATGTTGGACATCATTGGACCACTAAATCAGGGCACAATCTGGAACATAACTTCAATTTAAACATGTGCCCTCGAAATGTTATCAATTTTATAACCTCCAGTGTTCGCTTTGTTAATTTTAATAGCTGCCCGAAAGACACCCAAAGGTTTCTTAAGCTTGAAGGACGTCCTGGTGTGGAGCCTTGAACCCCATGTGCCATCGATTGTGATCCTGCGGGTTTTATGTCCCACACACTTCTATCACAGACAGCTGCACCATCCCAATTTCTCGTTTTGTTTCTCAAGGTTTGATTTCTTGTTTTGTTTCGGTACTGTTATGTTATCTCTCCACCGTCCACTGTCATTTTTTTCTTGGAAGCTTAAACTGCTGTCCGCTGCAAGAAACCACCATACAAGCTGCTACTGTTTTGCATATGTTAACAACAGAAATCAATCTGTAACATCTACATAGTAGTGGGAGAAAAAGTTGAGCAATATGTTAATAGAGTTCAAAATAATGCTATTTCGTGTTGTTTACTGGGTCTGTTATTTGCTACTTCTGGAAAATTTGAGAAACGATATCCGAAACATCACTGCGCGGGGAACATTAACTATCGAGCTTAATAAAATCGACTTTACAGCACACCATTATATCAACACTTCTACAGAATGGATGGTACTGTTTTGGCCAGAATAACCTGGCTAATAGGTGCAGGTACAAGAAATATAAGACACTATAAGTTTCGTTTCAGTAGGTTTAATCATTAAAGATGAGCTGATGAGATCAGTCCTCGCACATGCCAGCGGCCTGTTGCACCTGACCGGCGTGTGCTTTGAGGCCAGCGCTGGCCTCAGACGTAAACAAAACAGCCGCCCAACGCACACACCGTGCCGCCGAGGTAGGAGCTATCTTGGACAAATCCACAGGAATCAAAATGACATGTGAATGTTACTAAAATGACGTTTCGTTCAAGCAATAATAAAGATTCGATTTTTCATAGTTAAGAAAGCAGAAAAATTAAACAATTGAAACCACGTATTTTAGGGTTACATCAATGCCGACATGAGTGAATTTAGATTGTCCTAATAATGCACATTATAATTATTCATTACGAGCTAAAAGAACAGTAATTGCTCTTAATACACAAATAATTAAAAGGCTTCCTCTTCATTTTCCTAAAACAATTGTGCTCTTTTGTAGATTACCAGGCTGAAATAAAACGAATAATCTCTTTGCCATAAATGACAGCTAAACCTGCCACCCTACCCACCAATTACCTGGCGCATGAACGTGTCCTTACCCTTTTCTCATCCAGTTCGCGTTCACTTTAGTAACGCCAGGCGATACCTCCTGTAACCGGCTCTCTAGCCAAATATACCGGCAGCTCAACCATCTAGGTGGGAACATGCGACAAATTGTTGCCACGTTTCTCTTAAAAATTAAATTTTGCATGGCATTTTATCAGTAAATTGTGGCTAAATTCGTTCGAATTAAGGTAAGTCACTACAGCATTTTTCACACAATGTTTACGCGACAGTTAGTGAAATAATAAACCATTATATCCATTCGTCAAGAACATGGATGGCTGCAAATATTTGACACAAATTAAGTTTTCGGCAAAACTGCTGTTTATTGACAATAATTGTATTGGACATATTTGTTGCACTCATTATGTAGAATCCCTAGGTAACATGTGGCCGAAGCAGTACATTCCACAGTACATTAGCTTTACATAAGAACTGTATGTGATTATAAACAATTATTTCAAATTACATTCATGTGTTTTCTAAATATTCATGTAGTGTTCATATTAACATTACAATGTTCGCCTTTTAGCTATTCGAATTTGAAAGAGTCCAGAAAATGTCAGCTGTTGGCCTCAAATATCCTTTGGATAGTGTTATTTATTTAGTAATGGAGTGCAATGTGCCATCTGCGCAAAATTTCATAAAAGTAAAACAACATTAGGGATAAGAACAAACCTAAACCATACGGTGAAACGCTCTGAAAAAATGTGAAAACCTTTTGACGCGAGCTGTACTTTTTTTAATGTCACAAATGATGGTGTTAAAACGTCATTTGAGTATAAAACTGCCACAAATATTGTTCTCTTTAATTACCGTATATCTCAGAGCCCATTTTCTTTCCTGGGCTTAACTTTATCGCGATCTGTGAAGAAGCAAGTGGATAAAGAAAAGGAGAGTGATATGAGCTGCTTATCTCTCCCCCCTCCCTTTTCTCTCTCAGAAGCTCTTCTCGGCTTGGGTGGTACTTTTTTTTTCTCTGTCCGTTCTCTTGTCACTTCTACCTTACAAGAAACACTTGACTTTCCCACCAGATGACTCCACTGCCGTGACGACCATCTTCTCTGCAAGCTCTATTAATCACTCTTGTTTTTGTTGCTTGGAAGTAAAAGCCTCAAATGCAAGAAAAAAGGAAAGTCTTTCCATTCTCAAGATATTTCTTTAGTTTTTATATTACAACCTCGAAAAAGATGTGCACTGACTTTTGAAAGTGTTTCAAAATGTCCTCTTTCACAACCCTGTTTTAAAATATCTAACTGTACAGAATTTCACGAGAAAGAAATAATTTCCGAAAATACAATAATTACTCCATCAACTTTTCTTAACTTTTCTCTAAGTTTAGAAGCTTATTGTTTTAAGATATTTTTATACCTGAGTTGTCCATTTCCCTAACTCATCTGTGTTACAATTCCTTTCTTCAGAAAAACAGTAAAACATGCAAGCAGGGGCGGTTTCTCTGTACGTACTACCGTGCTGCAGCACGCTAAACAATTTCAGAAATAACCAACTTTAAATATTTTACAACTTTAGTTGCAAATGAGCTTTGATAATGTATAATATGTATAGCGTCCGTCGTCCACAGCAGCAAGGAGAAGCGCTGTAAGATAGCAATGTTATAGGTTCGCCCCTCCTCTCCCTTTACCCTCCAACACTGCATTCCCAGTAATTTACGTTCTACCGTGCTGCAGTCACTGACGCACGTTCCGCTAGTCACCTTGCTTGCGCGTATGCAGGTTAAACTCCTCTCAAGCATCCGTGTTAAATAAAACTCGCGGAAATGAATTCGGTGGACACTCTGTTGAAGGATCCATCCTCTACTCGGTTATTTGAAGAAAAAATTCACGTTAAAACACCTAGAAGACCTACTCCTGATATTACCATTGTTCAGACAGCCAAGGGAAGAAGAGCTTCTGGTTCTTGCACAAGACGTTTTCATACTGAAAAATATTCATGGATATGCGGTTGTGAAACTCGAAATGCCTTTTTTTTACTCCCTGCCCGTTGTTCGGAAGTAATGATTCCTGGTCAAAAAGTGGTATAAAAGACCTAAGCCATTTAAATGAATATGCAAATAGGCATACATCGAGTAGGAAACACTTGAAAAAAGAGGAAATCGAAAGAAATGGGTATATTTTATCGAAAATAATAGAGTGCATTAAGCTGTGTGGTGCATTTGAATTGACATTAAGGGGACACGACGGGCTTATTAACTTACTAGCTAGTGTCGATGGTGCTGTGGGGAAAAAAAGATCACATGGAGACAAGTTTCTAATTGGACGTCATAAACAACACAAACTGAATTGTTATAATGTATGCTGGACATTGCCACAACAAAATAAAAGAACTGAAGGAGACAAAATTTGTAGCCTTAACGGCAGATGAGACTACAGACGTGTGAGCAGTAGATTCTCGTGTATCGATATGAGATTAACGGTGATATCTACGAAAGGTTTAGGGTTTTTTTACCCTAATGGACAGACTGCCATAGAATTATCCTAGTATCTGCTTACGGAGTTAAACAGTCATTTCAAGTCAACGCCAAACAAAATCATTGTACAAACATTTCATGGCGCTGTTGTCCTGAGGGGAATAACAAATGGTGTACAATATAAAATAAGAGAACATTATCCTCTGGCACACTATCTACACTGCTATGCCCATCAGTTAACTGTATTAATGGAAAATGCTGCTTCGCAAAACAAATCAGCAAGAGTGTTTCTCTCTACCCTATTAGGATTTCCTGCTTTCTTCTCACGCTCGCCCCAGCGTATGTGAAAAAATATGTGAAGGTCGTATTGCTGCCGGTTCTGCCACTAAATGAAATTTTAAGTTCCGGACAGTGAATTGCATTTTTGTACACAGAGAAGCATTTATTGAATGTATTCTTGTACTAGAGGCTTCTTTTTCAAAAGACACGGAAGGAGAATCAAGAGGGCTAAGATACAACTTGCAAGACAGGGAATTTCTGATCTGGCTAGATTTCTTTCACCATTTAATGCCTTATGTTAATATCCTCTACAACCAACTACAGATGACGAAAACTGATTGCATTAAAGTTAGCCATTCGGTGAAAAACGTCGTGCAGATGATCGATGGACTACGCAAGAACTTGATTACGGCCTCTACCGAAGAAGATCAACATGGAAATAAGCGGAAGCGATGGGGCCGTAACAAAATCGCTGACGCTAAAGAGGTGTGCGATCGCATCACAATAGAGATGAAATATCGGTTTGAGTCAATATCTCCTCTTGATGTTTGTAAGCCCTTAGACATAGAACATATATCGAAGGCTCTTCGCTTCCTTGAAGAACGGGAACCTGAGCTTGTTTTACTGTTTTGCTAGGCCTCCACATTATTTCAACACAATAGTATGTTCATTTTCACCAGCCCACTCAAGTCACTTTTTCGCCGACTTGCAATCATTGCTCCACTACTCTCAGTGAATGCGCAGTGATGCAGGGACAGTGTAGCGCAGGATGTTCAACCTTTAGGAAATAGGGGAAGGTGGGTTCACTCCTTCCACGTGTGCACTTTGCCTCTGTTTAACCCCCAGTCGTGCATTGTGTTGCAGTGGCGATTCCATATGTGCCTTGTGTTTGATTTACAAAAACACTTTCAAATGTTATACAATAGAGTTCCGTTCGTTAGTGACTTCTTTGCTACTGCTTACGTTTAAGAAGTGTATCAATATTTGGCGACAAAGTCGAAGTGCATAGTTTTAGAAGATACTCTAAGTGATCGTCGCGTAACATTTTGCGATACAGACTTTTAATATAGTTCAATGTGAAGAAACCCTGTTCGCAAATATACGAGTATGTAGACCCAAAAATTGACATCAGATTGGAGGAAAACATTCACAGTCTAGGAAGCGTGCCATAGGGCAAAGAATTGAAATAAATCCCAATCTTGTTTTGTGGAACATTTGAAGGCCGCACTATTTTGGAAAAGAATGATTTCCATTTGCAACTCATGTGGAGCCTCGCTGCACGAAAAAGTCATAGGGTTGTTAAACAGTCGTTTGATTTTCTTCTCATCTTGAATACAAAAATATTCCTCCTCCCATTCATTATGAAACCTGAAACGTCTCGTTATCTCGGAAACTGACATGTAATTGCCTCCTTGGTCCGTCACTGGATATTGACTGTCTGTCCCTCCTACTGAAGGAGTGGAGTGGGTTACAGTCGCTCATTACCCAAAGAGAGAAGGTTGAACATCCCTGGGTATAGCGCGTAGATAGAGATAAATGCAGCGAGAGTGGGGATATACGTGTATGACCTTGAGTGGACTGGCCAGAATGAAATCACTATAGGCCAAGTGTGATAAAAGCACATTGGTAGTTACCATCAGGTACTCCACGTAGACCTGAAATGCAGCTGTATCTGCATAACAGGTACGCTATCACTGGTTGCAAGAGGAATGATAAGGTTTGGTAACATGGCCACGAAGCCTGGAAGTTTGCACAGGAAAGCATTAGATAGAGGTGGGCTCAGGCTACGAGGTACTAATCTATGGCTTGTCCTCTACAACTGCACGCATCACGGAATTGATAGAGTAGAAACATAAACATTCTCCGTATTACCGGACAATCGTTGAAGCTACGAACATTTCAAAAATGAAGATATTTTTGCTATTACGATAGTGAACTGCCTTATTGCAAATGAACTTTTCCAAGTAATAATTTCAAATGCTTCTGAGAAATCATGGCCTATCTTGAAACACCCAATATTGAATTGTTTGAAGATTCACAAACGCATACAAAACGCACCAGAAGAATTTAATAAAGCTGCTTATTACATTGTAAGTAAAAGGTTACAGCAAAAGCTTAGTAGTATTCTACAAAGCACCCTTATATATTATGTAAAGAAAGATAGAGGACTATGTTTAATGCGAAGTGCATATGTACCGTGGTTATGTCTGAACGCCAAATTCGTCAAAGTCCTACAGGGTACAGCGCCTTGATTGATCATATGGGTTAGTAGTATTAAGATTTGGAACTTGTAAGAACTTGCTGCCGATACTCAACTGTACCACCGTGCTCTGTAGGACTTAAAAAGGAATTTCGCGTTTCAGACATGCCTTTTTAATTTAATTAATTTTTTGATGTCCACGGATGTACAACATTTCAAGCTTACACCAATCACATCATGCAGTGTAGAAAGGTAATTCTGTGAATACTATAATTGTTTGGCTAACGACAGGACAAGCTTTCTTTTTGGCAATTTAAGAATCTACATCATTGTGCACTGCAATAAAGTCTATGACATAAAAATATAATAAAGTTTGTTTATTGATATATTGATAATTTGTTATACACGGGAGAGTGCAGTAACTCTGCCGTGCTCCATTTGCTTGTTTCACCTTACTGTACGGTCCAGTGCTTTGATTCCGGTGTAACGTGTATCTACCTTCGTATAACCAATTCCCCACTCGGTTGTTGTAAACAACTCGGTATGTGTGGTTCACGATACAGTTAACTTTATACGCTTGCTGTCCAAACCTCGAGGTTCAGATACCACCTTTGCTCAAGCATGAGCTTCATACCGGCATAAGAAGATACCAAGGTTGATATCTAGCATTGACTCGACTTTATCTAACGACATGTTATCGAGTATTTCCTTTATTATTCGCAATATATTCTTGTAATCATGCCAAACAGTTGTGTTCTCAAAGTCCTCGAAAGATGCTGAATGTTCTATGAGCATAAACGGCGGGGCTTAAATTGGGACTAACAATCGCCCAGGGAAGGAACAGCGAATCTTAAAGATTAAATGCGCTGGTTGTAAATATTACAAACATCTATGGACTGGTCATGAAGCTTGGTCGGTAGAACACCTTCCTACACTGTGAGGGGTCCTGGGTTCGATTCCCAGCTGGACCCGGGGAAATATTTCTTTAAACATGGTTTCTTGATATGTCCAGACTCCGGTGTGTGAATGTTAGTGTGCTTGTTTTTTGTGTTTATGTTTATCGATTGTTTAATAACCAATTCACTCATTTTAAATATTTCAGACATAATCCTGATTCACGTTCCAAGTCTACAATCAGGACAACTATATTGCATTTATAAATGTCTTAAAGTTAAGAAGATTTAAAGAGAACTATGAAGTGGGTACATGACAATAACGCAGCAGCAGGTAACGAACACAAGTACGGGGAAACTGCACATTGCAATGCAAAAACAAACATAAAAATACACATTCAGTATTTTAAGTTTAATTATAATTTTTGCAATTATAAGAGGGCACTTAAAAACCAAAGGACATGTTGACGACTTAAGCACGTTGCAGCTCAATGCTGCCACTTTAACTGTTACAATGCTACTCCTTTAACACAGGGGGCGGCGGTGGATGGGAGACCAATCGGGGCAAGCCAAGCCAAGTTAATTCCAATGTGTTTTCCTTGTAGTGTCCCCCGGGATATCAGGGAAAAGTGACTTCCCGTGTAAACTTTCCAGCTGTTTTCTTTTTTCTCTCTGTACGAGGTCGCCTGCATACCGCGGCATCTTGATTATCTGGGACCCGCAACAGAACCTTCCAGGCAGGTAAGGTCCTAGAACTCCCTCAGCGATGGAGAACTTGGTAAACCTCTCTCAGTTCCTGGGAGAAAACTTCTTCCGCAGAAACTGCACAAGATCACAATAGCTACTGGCGGCACTGTCCTTTTTACAGTAGTTTGTGATTGGTAATAAGATTTCACTTTGCCTCAGTTCTTTCTTTATCTGTCATATATCCCAATGTATTACAGGTTGTGAGTCAGTTGTATTTCTTATATGTAGAGAGTATTTTTAAAAGGACTAGTTATGTGCAGCTTATCTAAAAAACAATGCATTTGTGCTAAGCAATTTCTGAGTTAAATCGCTTCCAATGCACGCACAGAGGGAAACATTTGTATAGTTTGTTAATGATATTTCAATAATATAAGCTGTTTTTCTTTTGTGTAGTGCTAAACGTCTGTTCTACGTACGATATCACAGGCGGTGAACACTGATCATACGTTAAATGAAATTGGAGCCGATAAGCGAAATTTTGGAAGGAAACGCTCCAGATGTAAGTACCTCCCCGGCATTTGCCAGTTATGAGGACTAAAGAAAATTGGAAAGGCCTCAGTCAGGATTTGAACCGTTGACCTCCTATTTACTAGTCCATGCCTCAACGACCTCGGCTACGCTGTGTCGGTTGAGATTTCCCTTGTTTAGGCACTGAACTCATGAAAATTCCTCGGCTTCGATTGATAAGGAGCTAGCTGGAATACCCACCATTGCCCGTGGTTTAAAGATTTATCCCTACAACTGCTAGACTTAGGGTGTACCTGCTTGCCCAATAGCCTTGTGTTTCTTTGGAGACATTTAAAAATACGGGTATAACACAAGCGAACCTAAGATTGCGCGCTACTGTTTATTCCTCTCGTTCTGATGTTTTACATCCTGCTTCGAAAGTGACTTATTCTTTCTTTCCCGGGACAAATAGTATGTGAAAGAGCATCACTAATATTGCATTGCATTACCGCATCAAACGAAACAATTATGATCATACTTTCAACAATATCACTAATGAATCATGTTTATTGGAGACTCAAGAAACCATACGATATAATATAGCACAACACTGGCACTGCTTACAGTTTAACCGCCTTCTAGACGGTAATTTTGAACTGTTGGTGTTACTCTATTTACATTGTACCAAGAAGCTCCGTACTCCACAGCGCGATTGCTCATTCAAGGACAAATACATTCTTCTGAGTAAATGAGCAAAGAATCTCAGTATCTTCGAACAGTGCGAAATTGAAGTCACTCAAGTTGAAGGGGAAATTTTGTTAGTAGCATAGAGCATTAGGACTGCATCGTAATTTTCGCCTAACGGTGCCCATTGAGGTGGAAATTCTACTTTCCGTCCTAATTGTTTGAAGCTCCTCCATACTTTATTCTGGTAGGTTTTACATGACATTTTGTTTTGTACAAAGTATGGAATATTTGCTCAATCCCTCTCTCCCTTTCTCTAGCAATGTATGTAAAGACTCGCCCAATTAAGCATTAATGGTAGTAAACAGTGTTGTCCTGTAGACGTTTATAAATCTCCAGGTATGTTAAGCCTTTCATAGAAAAATCATTTCTGACTTCAAAGAAATGCAACAGCACATGCTCAACAAACCTTTAAACAGGAAGTGGGGCCACAAGTAATGTACAGCAGACATAGGTATCATTAGACAAATGAAGCACCACTAAAACTCCTCATTAAAGGCATCCGGCAGTGATTAAAAGCAAATTTAAGTAATGTACAACAATTCATGAACTCATGCTGTGCAAGTTGCCTGTATGCCAAGCATTTTAATCCAATTTTTCAATAAAATGTTTCTTTTTCTGCTCGAGAAAAAAAAAGGAAATAGGCATTTATAGGCAGTATGTGTTAAAATAAGCAAAAATAGGTACATTCAACTTTATAAGAAAACGGCTTCAAGGGTAGTGAGTTGGACAAAAATTAGGTCTTTTTATGATATCTATAGCGATTAAGAATAGCGTTATGCCTAACATCCGGTCTCTAATAATGACATCATCGATATTGGAATGGTAGTTCTTCAAACTACATTTCTGAACTAAGTCACTTACTTTAGTGAGACTTACATTTCCACAGAAACTGTACTATATGTAAAGGCATCTGCCTCGTTTATTAATTCCTGGATCCATAAAAAAATCTGATGTGTTGCACTCACATGACTTTCTCTACTCTTGTACTAACCATTCTTACAAACTCTTATTCCTATATCTTCATGTTAGTTGAAATAAACATTTGCAGAAATTATCCTATTTGCTTTCTTCCTTGTAGGTGCAAGAGGAATATTAGAATACAGTAGGCGTTGAGCGATAGTCAAATCTTTTAAAGCTTTGAGATTCCATTCTCTTTGCACGCTTAACATATAAAAAAATGAACAACGATGTTTCATTTCACGAAAGATTTAAGTTTTCCGAAACTGACACAAATAACAAAGGAATATCTCCAAAATGGTTCACTCAACCCCCCCCCCCCCCCCAAAAAAGGGACTAAATTGTGTGTTTTAGCAAGATCTACATTTTTTTTGTAGAGTAAGATTTTGTCTATCTCTTACGGTTTACCAGTTATTCAAAAGTCATCCAACAGGACTACATAGCTACAGCCAGAAAATTCAAAACATTCATTTCATTTCACATAAAAATATATTAAACATATGATATTTTAATCAAAACAGTTAGTCATTTTCAAGAAGATCAAAATTTTCGAAAAATTTTCCATGTAAAGGGTAGTTTAGGGTGGAGGAATTTTCATCAAAATCTTCGTGTCCCATCCTTAAAAGACATTAAACTTAAATACTAACTTAACCGACTTTTCGTTTTTGAGTTATGCTGTCCACAGACTGACACACACACACGTACATGCACGCGCACGCGCGCGCGCGCACATACACACACACTCACACAGACGGATCTTTTTCTAAAAATGCTTTTCTTTATTCAGGGGACCGCAAAACATATTTCCGGTGAAATCTCAACATCGAATTTTTGGGTGGAATACAATACTACCTCTATAAAACACCTGATGTGTTGCACTCACATGACTTTCTCTACTCTTGTACTAACCATTATTACAAACTCGTATTCCTATATCTTCTTTCTTGATAGTTGAGACACACATTTGTACAAATTCTCTTATTGCATATTTCCTTGTAGGTGCAATGGGAATGTTAGAATACAGTAGGCTTCGTGCGATAGTCAAATGTTTGAGATTCTGTTGTCTTTGCACACTTAACATATAAAAAAAATGAACGATGATCCATTTCACGAAAGTTCTAAGTTTTCCGAAACTCACGCGGCGCGGCCGAGCGGTTAGCGCGCTCGCGTACCACCTAGGCGGCCTGGGTTCGATCCCAGGGACCCGCATGTGGTATTCGTGGTGGACGAAGCGGCGTCAGGGCGGGTTTTCTCCGGGTACTCCGGTTTCCCCCGCCATCTCATTCCACCGGTGCTCCATCTTCATGTATCATCAGTGTCACCGCCTGCAGTGCCGTACTAGTAAAAGCGGGCGTTAAACACTACAACTCCGAAACTCACACACATAACAAGGAATATCTCCGAAATGGTTCACCCTACAAGAAAATTTATCGGGACATAAATTGTGTATTTTAGCAAGATCTACATTTTTTGTATAGTATAATTTGGTCTATCTCTAACGGTTTACCAGTTATGCAAAAGTCGTCCAGAGTAAATGAGTCTTTTAAGTTGAAAATTGGGCCTAGGTGATAAAATATTACAATGTTGAGTTTTTAATTTTCTTATTATATCCAATTCTCTAGGAACGTTTTCGTGTAAATATTTTTGTTATCGGAGTGAAAATGAGAGTTACGTGGCGATTTAAATAAATCTAAACGGATGTCGTAGTTGCGCAATTTGAGGCATTTTCTGATAGGTATTTCTCATATTTTTCTCAATTTTTCTAAGTGTCTATACAGAGTTTCTGCACATATGTTAATCAGTTTCTATATTAGGTAGTCTAAGTGAAAATCTACATAATTTAGCAACAAATGCCTAAGCACAATTTCAAGCCACATTTTACGAGTGATATTCCAATGTGGCCTTCTCGGTTGTGCATTTTAGACATTTCAGCACTCTAAATGTTCCTTACGATGCAATTTGTAAGTTCACATAGCGAAGCTACGGAAATAGTTTCCCCAATATCTGCCAACCAGAATTTGCAATGCGGTTATTAATATAAGTATGTTAGGCTAACATGCTCATCAAAGTTTATATTATATTACATATAGCAAAAGCGGAAACTCGCCATTGAACAAAATAAGATATTTCTGGCAAACTTATTTTATAGCTCAGTAAGAAACATCAATATGTGGTGTTGATTAAAAATTGTGAACATTGTATCGCAAAGAGAATTTGCCATAAAATAGCTTACATTTTTGGTTTAAAACACGTAATCCAGGAATGACTTAACATACCGTATTTTTTCGCATAAGGCCCTCCTCGCATATTTCCCTCCCCTATGATTTTTCATCATTAAAAAATATTTACCTATTAAACATCGCATAATTCGCTCTCCTGGTTCGCTCTTATTGGAGCGGCCTTCAAATGACTTGACAATGGACAACAATCGACGCAGCGCTTGCCACAAGAATACTCGTATAGCCATTGTCATAACGTATCGTGAAACTGAAATGTGAAGTTACACACGTGTTTGTTTCTAAGTCAATTTCTTACAAGTCGCCATATTGTTAAGAAGAGTTTTTTTTAAAAAAAACTGGTATTTCTGGTGCCATTAATGGTTCTGACGACATGTTGTGGAATAGTGAAAATGAAGAGGTGTTATCTGAGCCAGATATAAATGAAAAAGGTGATGATAATGACGGAAGTGAGACCGCAGAGTAGTCAGAGAAAAGAAACAACGAAACAATACATTGTAGCCCCAATGAAACCGTGTTATGTATCCAGTTTATTCGCAAATTACTGTATATCTATATAACTTTTACATAATACTACATGGTTTCCCTTCCTTTCTGAATTTATTCCTAGAAGCACCACTCGCATAATTCCCTACCCAGTGTTTTCAAGGAAATTATTCGAGAAAAAAAAAGGGGGGGGGGGATTACGTGATAAAATACGGTATATGCACCAAGCTTTGAAGCCCACTTCTTTATACAGATTCAGCAGTACATCTTTCTTAAAGTCGTCCAGATTCGAAATCCGTCTTTCTGTCTTATGGTGTTTTCCGGGGGATATAAACAAGGGCCGTCCGGATTCAGAAATTGTTATTTTACTTTGTTACACTGCGCGCGACAATGAATGTTCACTTACATTGCATGCTTTAGCTGTTAGCGCCCGGCTCTGTTTAAATACAATGTTCGCACGCACTTCTTCTGAGAACAATCTTAGTCCGCGCATCTGAATGCAATACTTTTCCTTTCGATTTACTTGTCTGTAAGCCGCTTGTACCAGGTTTTGTTAATGCCATATTTCTTAGCAACAAAACGAGTTACAGTAATTGTAAGAGACAGGTAACGCTGTGCATATACGTCATACTTGGAACATGTATAGGAATAAACTAAATTCTATTTCCTTTCCTGCAGACATATCACTCCTTGAGAAGAAAGATATTTGAGACGATAAATAAACAATCATAATGCAAGGCAAGTGTCGTTTGCTATCGCTGAGCGCAGCGTTTCTTCAATCACTCATATCTTGGGCTACATGCCACCAAAAATATTGCTTATTGGACAGTCAGCTTCAACATTTCTAGCTCTTTGCAATGGAATTCTTTGTAATAATGAGCCGTTGCGGGATTTGATGAGTGCAAAGAGAGAAGTGAAAAGCAAATATTGCGCTAGACAGCGCGTTACCGAACTGGGTAACGTCGCCTCTCTAGGATTGGCTACTTGCTCTCACACACTGCTCCGCCTCACGTGCCCTCTTATTCCGTACGGCCTATAGGGAAATAGTTCAACACCTTAGAATTCCTGATCCATTGTTAACACTACCTATGGAAGTTCTCTTATTTGAAAATAAGCGTTGCATGGTTAAAATCAGACTACAGATTTTATTTTTTGCAGTGAATCAGAATTTATGAAAACATGCATTCCCATAAATTAAATACCTGTACTCAAAACGATATTGACAACCTCCACTAAATTAAAATTTGGTGTGTGCACTCACTGGATCTTCTCCACTCTAGTACAAATTCTTCCTACAAACACTTATTCCTGTATCCATTTAATGTTAATCAAGATAAACATTTGCAGAAAATATCTTGTTGCTAGTTTATTTGTGCGTATAAGGGGAATATGAGAATACAATAGGTTTAAGCGATAATCAAATCTTTTAAGAGCTGGTCGATATGTGATGACCACGACATTCTATCCTCTTTGCATGTCCGTGACAACAATATAAGTATTTGAAAATTCAGAGAAATAACAAGCAATGTCGCGCAAATGGTTGGCTCCACTAAAAATGTGTTTGACGTAAATTGTGTTTTATCAAGATCTACATTCTTGTGCAATAAGATTTTGTCTACCTCTTACTGTTTATCCTTTATGAAGAAGACATAGAGAATGAAGAGGACTTCTCAGGATATCCCCAGAAAATTCAAGGTATAGATTTCATTTGTCATGAAAATATCTTAAACATTGTGCCATTTATGAGAAAATCAAAATATTCGAAAAATGATCCACGTAAAGCAGTCATGTCCAAACACCGAGCCAGTCTTTGATACTTTCCATACCACGTGTTGTATTTGGAAGGAGGGTGAGGAGTAAATCCACCCTTGCACTATCAAGTGGCGTTATCTTAAGTTACGACGAAACACTATGCATAAGAATCTGTATGTGCACAAGCCCAAAAATTTCACACATGTACAATAAACGATAACCTTCAATAAATAGTAAGTTAAGCATTAGTTTCTAGGTCTAGTACATAAAATATTCCAAAATACAATTGTGGCAAACTTAGCAATACATACAGATTTCTATACTTTGATACTTTTAACTGTGCCAAGACAAAGGAAACTTATATTTTAGTTCTATTTTTGCCCCTTATTTGCTTCATTCTAGAAAAATTTTGCTCGTGAACGTATGTTGAGGCAAACATTGCCAATATACGAGTGCTAAATGTCCTGGACTGGGATACTTATTTCTATGAATAAGTTTACATACCTTGATTCCCAAACACTTTCTGCAAATACCTTTAGACAGTGACATCACTCCGTTACAATCCAACACTCTTTGCTACGTGAACGACAATGTGATATGGGTGAGTCGAAGGGTACAAAGTCCACGTGACGCACCGGGAGAGGGAACCAAGGTCGCCTCATGAGCCCGCGTTTGGACATGACGTAAAGGGTTATCTGGTGGGGGGAGGAATTTTCCTAAAAGTCTCCGTGCCCCGTCTCTGGAAGGTGCTGAAGTTAAATGCCAAGTTTTGTATTTAAACGACTTTTCGTTTTGAGTAATGCCGTTCAGACAGACAGATAGACAGACAGACACACACAGATCTTTTTTTAATTCAGGAAGTCTCAAAACATGTATTTCCGATGAAATCTCGATATCGAACTTTTGGTTGGAATACAATGCTTCCCCTACTTACTATACGTAGTAGACAGTGTAAAAAGGCCCATAGGCAGGACTGAGTATTAGGTGGGGCTCCAGATTTTATAGGGGGGGGGGGCGAGATAAAATAAGTTAAAAAGCTCTCACATGACTTCTTTTACTCATTCCTGTACAACCTATTCTTTCTTACAAATTCTTATTTTTCTATTTACTTCCGCTAATTAACATAAACATTTGCAGAAATTGTCTGCATATTTCCCTGCAATTACAATAGGATTACCGTAAGCTTTGTTCCATAATAAAAGGCCGATCGATATGTGGTGGTGGTGGTGTTGAAATTCCGTTCTCTCTGCATGTCCAAGAGAGAAAGAAAAGACGACTTCCCATATCAGAAAAGTATACATATTTTGAAATTCAAACCAGTAACAACGAATACCTCGAAAACGGCTAACTACACACAAAATAGGTATACGATACAAATGGCGTGTTTTAACGATATCTTACCTTTTTGTATAGTAAGATTCTGTCTCCTGCAGCACTTTCATCGTGACATCTGTAAAAGAGTTAGCACCCAAATCTTCTGTTGTTACTATATGCAGCAGGGATTGTTTAACGCGACCATCCTTGACATAGCGAATTGCAATTGCAATATTTGCCCTATTATTCCTATCCTTTTCCATTTTCCAGGAGGGTAAACCAAGGCACATCTGCATTCATTATATATTTAGCTATCTTCTCTCTCGTTTTCTCTGCCATGTTTTTAATAATGTTGTTTTGTATGTCAAGAGACGTACCTACATATATGTTGCATTCTTAGGTACGCGCGTTAAACTTCGGATAACTTTTTATCTTTCTTCACGGTGTATTCTAAACGATTTAAAAATAGACCCTTTCGGTCTCCTCTGTATTATAATTGCCACGCAGAACCAGCTCATTGACCGCCAAAAAACGGTATTACTTCCATTATTGATTGAACACTGTAACGGTATTTCTAGAGGTGATTTCATTAACTAATGTTGACACCGAAGTACAAATTTCTAAACGAGTTTCACGTTCCTTCCACATTGACATGGAACGGATATGAGTTTCTGCCTTTTTGTGTTTAGGAAACCCAGGGTTGACATCTAAGACATTTTTCCACTTTCTAAAACCTTCGTCAGTATCAATTGCCTTCTAAACTAACGCAGACGTAACAAAGAGAATACTGCAACCAAGTGAACTTTTTATACCATTCTTTAGGCAAACATGCTTTATTGTCTCAGCTCCTGTTGCAGTGCTGGGCCCCAGATCGGTGTGGACTCTTTTCTAGAGACAACTTAGTCTTCTTGCTGCTCTTCTATTTTGTGTTTGCCAAAATAATTTCTGATATCCATAATACATGCACTCGCTGTCCTCGCCACTACTTAAGTTCTATTAGTTTAAAATAAAATCAATGCACTACGATCAGTGGGTTTGTCGATAAGTATTGCTATCTACGTTTTCAGTTTCTGACAGCACGTTGTATTATCGTGCTACTGAAAAGAACATATGGTGCATCAACTGGGTAGCTCAGTTGGTTAGACTGATCCCAAGGTCGCGGGTTCAAAACCGGCTCAGACCTATGATTTTTAAGTGTGCTTAAAAACGACAGCTCCATGTCAGTAGATTTACTTTCATGTAAAAGAACTCCTGAGGGACGAAATTCCGGCACATTCTCTAATGTGATCTCAGCAATTGTCAGCGTCGTTAAACAACAATATAATTTTAATTTCACGTGAGAAGAGGGAGATATTCCTTGTTGCAAAAAGCAATGTTGCCTCGTTAGAACTTCCTCAAGCAAATGTTCTACGCATATCGCATGGACGCTTACTTCTTGGAATACTGAGGTGTACAATAACATGAGCTGTGCTAACTAGGCCCAACGAGAGTTCTACACAATGAAATTAATGCATAGTATGAAACAACAACGGCTCTCCAAGAGTCACAGGCCTGCCGCATGTTGGCCTGCTCAGTGATACCTGAGAGGCTGCTATGCAGGCAAGGCATGCCGCATGCTGACCTGCTCAGTGATACCTGAGAGGCTGCTATGCAGGCAAGGCATGCAGCATGCTGACCTGCTCAGTGATACCTGAGAGGCTGCTATGCAGGCAAGGCATGCCGCATGTTGGCCTGCTCAGTGATACCTGAGAGGCTGCTATGCAGGCAAGGCATGCCGCATGTTGGCCTGCACAGTGATACCTGAGAGGCTGCTATGCAGGCAAGGCATGCAGCATGCTGACCTGCTCAGTGATACCTGAGAGGCTGCTATGCAGGCAAGGCATGCCGCATGTTGGCCTGCTCAGTGATACCTGAGAGGCTGCTATGCAGGCAAGGCATGCCGCATGTTGGCCTGCTCAGTGATACCTGAGAGGCTGCTATGCAGGCAAGGCATGCCGCATGTTGGCCTGCTCAGTGATACCTGAGAGGCTGCTATGCAGGCAAGGCATGCCGCATGTTGGCCTGCTCAGTGATACCTGAGAGGCTGCTATGCAGGCAAGGCATGCCGCATGTTGGCCTGCACAGTGATACCTGAGAGGCTGCTATGCAGGCAAGGCATGCAGCATGCTGACCTGCTCAGTGATACCTGAGAGGCTGCTATGCAGGCAAGGCATGCCGCATGTTGGCCTGCTCAGTGATACCTGAGAGGCTGCTATGCAGGCAAGGCATGCCGCATGTTGGCCTGCTCAGTGATACCTGAGAGGCTGCTATGCAGGCAAGGCATGCCGCATGTTGGCCTGCTCAGTGATACCTGAGAGGCTGCTATGCAGGCAAGGCATGCCGCATGTTGGCCTGCTCAGTGATACCTGAGAGGCTGCTATGCAGGCAAGGCATGCCGCATGTTGGCCTGCTCAGTGATACCTGAGAGGCTGCTATGCAGGCAAGGCATGCGGCATGTTGGCCTGCTCAGTGATACCTGAGAGGCTGCTACGCAGGCAAGGCATGCCGCATGTTGGCCTGCTCAGTGATATCTGAGAGGCTGCTATGCAGGCAAGGTATGCGGCATGTTGGCCTGCTCAGTGATACCTGAGAGGCTGCTATGCAGGCAAGGCATGCCGCATGTTGGCCTGCTCAGTGATACCTGAGAGGCTGCTATGCAGGCAAGGCATGCCGCATGTTGGCCTGCTCAGTGATACCTGAGAGGCTGCTATGCAGGCAAGGCATGCGGCATGTTGGCCTGCTCAGTGATACCTGAGAGGCTGCTACGCAGGCAAGGCATGCCGCATGTTGGCCTGCTCAATGATACCTGAGAGGCTGCTATGCAAGCAAGGCATGCGGCATGTTGGCCTGCTCAGTGATACCTGAGAGGCTGCTATGCAGGCAAGGCATGCCGCATGTTGGCCTGCTCAGTGATACCTGAGAGGCTGCTATGCAGGCAAGGCCTGCCGCATGTTGGCCTGCACAGTGATACCTGAGAGGCTGCTATGCAGGCAAGGCATGCCGCATGTTGGTCTGCACAGTGATACCTGAGAGGCTGCTATGCAGGCAAGGCATTGCGCATGCTGACCTGCACAATGGTACCCGAGAGGCTGCTATGCAGGCAAGGCATGCCGCATGCTGACCTGCACAATGATACCTGAGAGGCTGCTATGCAGGCAAGGCAATTCGTAGTTAGTGTAGCACAATATTATACCCTTACCTATGATAGTTGAAACATTCCTTTTGTGCACGTACGGGGGCTTCGGCAATGTCGGCTGACTCACTAGCTGTCGCAAAGGAGTTAGGGAATTATTGTCGCGCACGCTTAAAAATGCACGTGCATACTGATTATTGTGTGATGTTTGCGGTGAACCATTGACCACAAGATTTAATTCAAGGAGCACATGAGCAGGATTTCTCCAAATTCTAATCAACAGAATGCCACAGCTTTGCAATGGAATCTGTTCTCATTGAGCTCAAATCTCTAATATCTACAGTGTTATGCGCAGGTATATTCACCAAGTTTTGAACATTACTGTTTATTTCAGAACAGCATCTGTGCTAGTTTTCGCCCTTTATGACAGGTAGTTTAAATCGTATCAATATTTAAATTTCACATTATTCTTTTGTGTAACGAATCTCTCCCGTTATAATATAAGGGAGGCATGATGTGCTTGTTTATTGATGGCTAATTAAACATTCATGACTCATTCTTGCTCTCAAATTAACTGTTAATTGGCTGAAAAATGTGCCATTCGTACTAACTTTTTTTTTTAAAGAAAAATTTCTTTAAGTGATGAAAGTTTGATGAAAATTGTATTTACTTATAATGATATATTTTGTTACCTTGTTATACATCATTACAAGTCAGGCCTGAAAGAATTTCCGCGAAAGATTAAGTCGGAAAAATGATTCTTCAAAGTTCGAATTCATTGCTGAGAAAGGTGGGGAGGGGAAAGAAAGCGACCGCACGTGTGAAAGCAGGTGATTTCCGAAGACAGCGGATCATGCTACGTATACATGTTCGACTGCGTTTTAGCGGCTTTCTGGGTGGCCTTTGACTGCCAAGAGGTTTGGATATTCGGCATGCTGCAATAAGACAATGGATAACTATTGCAGTGTTGTTGCTATTAATATAGTCTTCAATACATAGTTATTTTAGTCACTAATTCATTACAGAGATATTTCTGAAACTTCAAAACAGGAAAGGACAAAATATGGTGATTCTCTCAGTGCGGGCGAAATTTTCATGTTAAGTGTAAGCTGAGTTGTGAGAAATTTTGTGGAAATCTTCCATGATGCATCCTTAGACGGTTCTGGCATAAAACTAATAATAAAAAAAGCTTCATATCTAGGTAACTCTTCGTTCTCTGAATTATGTTGCTTTCTCTCTCTCTTTCTCTCTTCCTCTCACACAACACACACAACAAACTTATATGGGTAGAAGGGAAGTCATTACAGTAATTTAAACCCGTGGTAGATCTCGGTACTTGGAACATATTTTGTATCTTGCGTTTTTTTCTCTGGCCATTTCTTACGAAAATAATTTAGTTTTGTTGAAAACAAGCTGGCAACACTGCAGATTGCGTGGGTGTCACTTTCCCTAGCTCAGTAGATAACGGTGCGTCTTGAGATCATAAACACATACCCTTCCGTGTTTACTGTGCGAGTGCAGGCCAATCACTATCATTAGCTCCCAAAACATTACACGAAAGCGAAAGCGCCCGACCTATTTACATCAACAAACCAGGTCAATTCCCTGACCAACCTCAACACAAAGTTATCAAATTACTTCACGTCTGAAAGCTGTTCGGAGTATTCACGTCTTTTAAGTGATTAATTTTTTCAAAACCCTGTACGATGTCCCACAATTACTACCGAAGCTATGTCAGTAATAAGTTACTATATACACATACCTACGCATACATACGCATCTAACAAGTAATAAACTGTTATCTTCGTACATTCTTGTGGAATTATGCATCCAAACTGAATAAAACACCATTCATTTTTTCGAAACGGCTGATCAAAGAACAAAATGCCATTATACTGTTTTGTTTGTAATGCTTCTATGAAGCACATATTAGAAGGAATGTAATGACTTCCCTTCCATCCTGTATATAAATATATTTAACTAGGCACTTTACCTAGGTTATGTCCAGGGGACCACAAAACGCGAATTTCCGTTGAAGTGTCGATACCAAAACCATACTTTCTCTAAGAATAAGTAAGGGATGGAGAATGTAACTATTAAGGATCATCAAAGTTCCATAATTCAAAACGAAGGACGAAAGTAATCTACTAAGTTTTGGTTTATAAAAGGAAATTAAACAGTTCGGCCCCTGTCCTTCACTCATGTGTTTAATTTTACGGGGCTGTGCATATACATCCCTGTGGCACCATCGCCACTTCTCATTCCCTTGTCTAACGTCTTCTCCTGAGCGATGGGAAGGGGTCATGGAATGGGTTCTTTTTTGTACAGTGTGTGTGTGTGTGTATGTGTGTGTGCGTGTGTGTGTGTGTGTGTGTGTGTGTGTGTGTGTGTGTGTGTGTGTGTGTGTGTGTGTGTGTTGCTGCTGCTGCTGCTGCTGCTTATTGGATGTTTAATGGTGCAGAAGGGAATAGCCTTGACTCCACGCCCTTCTCCAGCATCCCTAGCGGTCCAGCAAACTAACTCTTCTAGTATTGCCGCCACAACTTTGCCGAGCAACGTGTTTAAAACTGATCCACGATGACTTAAACACAGATTGTGCCGATGTACCTCCAAGAGGAAGTCAAAAATATGCTCTGTTCTCGGTTTCTTCGTACACCATTCGCTTGCAATGTTGGTTGTTTAAGGTCAAGTATTAAAACTCCGAATGTGTACTGTCATCATCATCATCATCGTCATCATCATAGTGAATCCAGATGACTTTCTGTCGTGGCCTAACGACATCTATCATTCTAATATGACATATACTCAATACGTAATCGCCTTAGAACACGCTTCATTCCTCACATTTCTCAATTAGGTTGTATTAGACCACATTCATAATGCCTTGCAGGAAAATGGTTATATGATAAAGAGCTTAGTTTTGGATTAATCTACCCAAAAAGTATATGAGTAGGAACTTAGAGGAAACCTTCATCATTCTTCGGAATCTTTGCTGTAGGTATGTTGTTATTTCAGTTTTATTTTACTCATATATCTATATATTTACTGTTCGTAACAATGAGGGTTATTCCAATAAGGTACAGTTGTGTTCAATATTTTAATTTGTTGAAAAGTTTTCAAGGTCTCCAACTGCAAGAAATTTTATCCATGAGATAGGATTATCATATAAAGAAAACGCAGGGCAATGATACATTTGCCTTTCCCCTTCAGAAACTTAAAGGACATCAGCAGTAAGCTATGGATGAACAGATGTGCTGTTTCAACTTCTTCAACGTTTATTTTGATAGTAAAGTGCTATTATTCCTTTTATAGCAGGGAAGAATTAGAATTGGAATACTGGTGGGCGCCAAATTTGGACGATCAGGGTGGTGGCCCAGGCGCGCCCAATCGATGTTGGACATATTGCTGCCATGCCGTATGAGGTTCCTCGTGGTATGTAGTCCAAAAGGCCTGATGTCTGAAGACGAAGCTAGTGGGGCGTTAGGCACACCTTCGAATACATTCTTAAGTTCTTCCAAGAAAGAAACACATGTATGTTCACCATCAGTACCTGGGCAAACACTATTTCCACCTGCCTCTCTTTACCCAAGCAATGTGCTTGAGGCACTTACACTATTACGGTCATGACCCAAAACGGAATCTTATTTGTAACTGCAACTTATGGTGTATGGGTTATGAGCAAACATCTTAATTCTAGGATTACCTCTAATATTTCAGAACCTTGTAGGGAAGCAGGTGAGATCACGAAGTGTAATTGCTACAGATATTGATAATAGAATCCCATAAACAGTTTTATGGTACTTTGAATCGTAAACACTGTTTAACATCTCTCTCCACCTATTTGAATTTAAATTTTACAGCTCAGCCCGTAAACTGTAAACGTTTGTGTGCTAGCATGTTATGTTGTTTATTGAGGATGCCATCAAATATCAATGTAGCACACTTCCCCTTCTTACAGATATTCACTTCGTTCACATTATCCATCTCCTCCACAGCACTACCGCCACCACCATCGCCACTACCACCATCAACATCACCATCACTGCCAGCAGTATCACCGTCATCACTACCAACCATCATCGCCACTACCACTTCTATCACCAAGATCACCAGTACCACCACCACTGCCAGAAGCATCACCGTCATCACTATCGACCATCACCGCCACTCCCACCTATATCATCATGATCACCACTACCACCATAATTGCCAGCAGCATCACTCATCACTACCGACCATCACCGCCACTGCCACCTCTATCACCATCATCTCCACTACCACCACCACTGCCAGAAGCATCACCGTCATCACTACCATCACCGCCACTGCCACCTCTATCACCATCAACACCACTACCACCAACATCACCATTGCCACGTCTGTCACCACCTCTGTCACCACCATCACCATTGCCACCTCTGTTACCACCACTGCCACCTCTGTCACCACCACTATCACCATTGCCAGCTCTATCACTACCACTGCCACCTCTGTCACCACCAATATCACCACTATCATTACCACCTCTATCACTACCACTATCACCATCATCACCATTGTCACTTGTCACCACCACTATCACCATCATCACCATTGCCACCTCTGTCACCACCACTATCACCAATGCCAGCACTATTACCCCCACTGCCACCTCTGTCATCACCAATATCACCAGTATCACCATTGCAACCTCTGTCACTACCACTATCACCATCATCACCATTGCGATTTCTATCACCACCACTATCACCATTGCCATCTCTGTCACCAGCAATATCACCACTATCACCATTGCCACCTCTATCACCACCACTATCACCATCATCACCATTACCACTTCTCTCACCACCACTATCACCATTATCGCCATTGCCACCTCTGTCACCAACACTATCACCATCACCATTTCTACTTCCCTCACCACCACTATCACCATTATCACCATTTCCACCTCTGTCACCAACACTATCACCATCACCATTTCTACTTCCCTCACCACCACTATCACCATCATCACCATTGCGACTTCTCTCACCACCACTATCACCATCATCACCATTGCGACTTCTGTCACCACCACTATCACCACTATCACCATTGCCTCCTCTGTCACCAGCCATATCACTACTATCACCAATGCCACCTCTGTCACCAGCCATATCACCACTATCACCATTGCCACCTCTGTCACCAGCCATATCACTACTATCACCATTGCCACCTCTGTCACCAGCCATATCACTATCACCATTGCCTCCTCTGTCACCAGCCATATCACCACTATCACCATTGCCTCCTCTGTCACCAGCCATATCACCACTATCACCATTGCCTCCTCTGTCACCAGCCATATCACTACTATCACCATTGCCACCGCTGTCACCAGCCATATCACCACTATTACCATTGCCACCTCTGTCACCAGCCATATCACTACTATCACCATTGCCTCCTCTGTCACCAGCCATATCACCACTATCACCATTGCCACCTCTGTCACCAGCCATATCACTATCACCATTGCCACCTCAGTCACCAGCCATATCACTACTATCACCATTGCCACCTCTGTCACCAGCCATATCACTACTATCACCATTGCAACCTCAGTCACCAGCCATATCACCACTATCACCATTGCCACCTCTGTCACCAGCCATATCACTACTATCACCATTGCCACCTCCGTCACCAGCCATATCACTACTATCACCATTGCCACCTCTGTCACCAGCCATATCACCACTATCACCATTGCCACCTCCGTCACCAGCCATATCACTACTATCACCATTGCCACCTCCGTCACCAGCCATATCACCACTATCACCATTGCCACCTCTGTCACCAGCCATATCACTACTATCACCATTGCCTCCTATGTCACCAGCCATATCACTACTATCACCATTGCCTCCTCTGTCACCAGCCATATCACTACT
Organism: Tenodera sinensis; assembly: GCA_030765045.1. NCBI lineage: Eukaryota > Metazoa > Arthropoda > Insecta > Mantodea > Mantidae > Tenodera > Tenodera sinensis. Next base: position 313,200,808 of record CM060964.1, read on the forward strand.
ATCACCATTGCCTCCTGTCACCAGCCATATCACTACTATCACCATTGCCTCCTCTGTCAGCAGCCATATCACCACTATCACCATTGCCTCCTCTGTCACCAGCCATATCACCACCATCACCATTGCCACCTCTGTCACCAGCCATATCACCACTATCACCATTGCCTCCTCTGTCACCAGCCATATAACCACTATCACCATTGCCACCTCTATCACCAGCCATATCACCACTATCACCATTGCCACCTCTGTCACCAGCCATATCACCACTATCACCATTGCCTCCTCTGTCACCAGCCATATCACCACTATCACCATTGCCTTCTCTGTCACCAGCCATATCACCACTATCACCATTGCCACCTCTGTCACCAGCCATATCACTACTATCACCATTGCCACCTCTGTCACCAGCCATATCACCACTATCACCATTGCCACCTCTGTCACCAGCCATATCACTACTATCACCATTGCCACCTCTGTCACCAGCCATATCACCACTATCACCATTGCCACCTCTGTCACCAGCCATATCACTACTATCACCATTGCCACCTCTGTCACCAGCCATATCACTACTATCACCATTGCCACCTCTGTCACCAGCCATATCACTACTATCACCATTGCCTTCTCTGTCACCAGCCATATCACCACTATCACCATTGCCACCTCTGTCACCAGCCATATCACTACTATCACCATTGCCTCCTCTGTCACCAGCCATATCACCACTATCACCATTGCCACCTCCGTCACCAGCCATATCACTACTATCACCATTGCCTTCTCTGTCACCAGCCATATCACCACTATCACCATTGCCACCTCTGTCACCAGCCATATCACTACTATCACCATTGCCACCTCTGTCACCAGCCATATCACCACTATCACCATTGCCACCTCTGTCACCAGCCATATCACTACTATCACCATTGCCACCTCTGTCACCAGCCATATCACCACTATCACCATTGCCACCTCTGTCACCAGCCATATCACTACTATCACCATTGCCTCCTATGTCACCAGCCATATCACTACTATCACCATTGCCTCCTCTGTCACCAGCCATATCACTACTATCACCATTGCCTCCTGTCACCAGCCATATCACTACTATCACCATTGCCTCCTCTGTCAGCAGCCATATCACCACTATCACCATTGCCTCCTCTGTCACCAGCCATATCACCACCATCACCATTGCCACCTCTGTCACCAGCCATATCACCACTATCACCATTGCCTCCTCTGTCACCAGCCATATAACCACTATCACCATTGCCACCTCTATCACCAGCCATATCACCACTATCACCATTGCCACCTCTGTCACCAGCCATATCACCACTATCACCATTGCCTCCTCTGTCACCAGCCATATCACCACTATCACCATTGCCTTCTCTGTCACCAGCCATATCACCACTATCACCATTGCCACCTCTGTCACCAGCCATATCACTACTATCACCATTGCCACCTCTGTCACCAGCCATATCACCACTATCACCATTGCCACCTCTGTCACCAGCCATATCACTACTATCACCATTGCCACCTCTGTCACCAGCCATATCACCACTATCACCATTGCCACCTCTGTCACCAGCCATATCACTACTATCACCATTGCCACCTCTGTCACCAGCCATATCACTACTATCACCATTGCCACCTCTGTCACCAGCCATATCACTACTATCACCATTGCCTTCTCTGTCACCAGCCATATCACCACTATCACCATTGCCACCTCTGTCACCAGCCATATCACTACTATCACCATTGCCTCCTCTGTCACCAGCCATATCACCACTATCACCATTGCCACCTCCGTCACCAGCCATATCACTACTATCACCATTGCCTTCTCTGTCACCAGCCATATCACCACTATCACCATTGCCACCTCTGTCACCAGCCATATCACTACTATCACCATTGCCACCTCTGTCACCAGCCATATCACTACTATCACCATTGCCACCTCTGTCACCAGCCATATCACTACTATCACCATTGCCACCTCTGTCACCAGCCATATCACTACTATCACCATTGCCACCTCTGTCACCAGCCATATCACTACTATCACCATTGCCACCTCTGTCACCAGCCATATCACCACTATCACCATTGCCACCTCTGTCACCAGCCATATCACTACTATCACCATTGCCACCTCAGTCACCAGCCATATCACCACTATCACCATTGCCACCTCTGTCACCAGCCATATAACTACTATCACCATTGCCACCTCAGTCACCAGCCATATCACCACTATCACCATTGCCACCTCTGTCACCAGCCATATCACTATTATCACCATTGCCTCCTCTGTCACCAGCCATATCACTACTATCACCATTGCCACCTCAGTCACCAGCCATATCACTACTATCACCATTGCCTCCTCTGTCACCAGCCATATCACCACTATCACCATTGCCACCTCTGTCACCAGCCATATCACTACTATCACCATTGCCACCTCTGTCACCAGCCATATCACTACTATCACCATTGCCACCTCTGTCACCAGCCATGTCACCACTATCACCATTGCCACCTCTGTCACCAGCCATGTCACTACTATCACCATTGCCATCTCTGTCACCAGCCATGTCACTACTATCACCATTGCCTCCTCTGTCACCAGCCATATCACTACTATCACCATTGCCTCCTCTGTCACCAGCCATATCACCACTATCACCATTGCCGCCTCTGTCACCAGCCATATCACCACTATCACCATTGCCGCCTCTGTCACCAGCCATATCACTACTATCACCATTGCCTCCTCTGTCACCAGCCATATCACTACCATCACCATTGCCTCCTCTGTCACCAGCCATATCACTACCATCACCATTGCCTCCTCTGTCACCAGGCATATCACTACTATCACCATTGCCACCTCTGTCACCAGCCATATCACTACTATCACCATTGCCACCTCTGTCACCAGCCATATCAGCACTATCACCATTGCCTCCTCTGTCACCAGCCATATCACCACTATCACCATTGCCACCTCTGTCACCAGCCATATCACCACTATCACCATTGCCACCTCTGTCACCAGCCATATCACTAATATCACCATTGCCTCCTATGTCACCAGCCATATCACTACTATCACCATTGCCTCCTCTGTCATCAGCCATATCACTACTATCACCATTGCCTCCTCTGTCACCAGCCATATCACTACTATCACCATTGCCTCCTCTGTCAGCAGCCATATCACCACTATCACCATTGCCTCCTCTGTCACCAGCCATATCACCACTATCACCATTGCCACCTCTGTCACCAGCCATATCACCACTATCACCATTGCCTCCTCTGTCACCAGCCATATAACCACTATCACCATTGCCACCTCTTTCACCAGCCATATCACCACTATCACCATTGCCACCTCTGTCACCAGCCATATCACCACTATCACCATTGCCTCCTCTGTTACCAGCCATATCACCATCATCACCATTGCCTCCTCTGTCACCAGCCATATCACCACTATCACCATTGGGACTTCTGTCACCACCATTATCACCACTACCCGGGTCTGCATGTTATTTTCTGTCTAAGTAGCAGTCTTAGATCGTAAAAACGTCATTATAATAACTCGTTTAATACATAATGTATAAATCCGCCTCCGTGTTGTGAGGTTAGTGTGTCCGCCTCACAGTCAAGAGTATCTGAGTTTGTATCTTGGTTAGGATGAGCTGCCCGGATAAGATTTTCTTTCCGAGGTTTTTCCGTATTCTTAGAAGCTACCAGATTAAAGGACATTCAGATTATACATATTCATCGATGTCAGGGTCTTTTCCTTAATTATGAATTGGTTTCAGGCTATGAACTAATGATCGTCTTTTGGCATAATTTCATAAACAAATTATAATCAAGTGCGATAAGATTATCATAATAGATGCTCAAGATTAGGTATAATATTTGAAGCCTTCTTAGGTTGCGGATATCAAAGCGAGCCTTAAGGGCGGAACAAACTAAGTCGTTATACTTACATTTCATTCATGGACCCGTGAAATTGTTGAAATGGGTCAAATATACATTTAAATAGAAGTAAGCACAACAATTCTGGTGAATTTTATATTCGTTTATGGAAATATTCTGGTAGGGACCGTATGTTGGAGTTCCTGGTGGAACAAAAGACTTTTATAGCATCTGGAGTTTCCTTTTTCCTCACTCAGACATATTCGTAGTGCAATCTTCGGCATCATTTTCGCCACTTTCCCTCGACCATGTGCAGCACACACACGCACGTGCGTGCAATATCATTTTCTCTTCTCCACCTCTTTGTGTTTGTTTTTCCGTGTGCTGGTGGCAAAGCCTCTACGTACGGCAGGGTATTGATCTCACTGGGACCCCGGTGCATAGCCCGGCGGCCTCCTCCCCCTTCCTCTGTATTAGATAAACACCATCTCCCTCTCGCTATAATAAAACGCTTCTTTGTGCCACGATGGACCAAGGATTTCAGCGGTAGACGTCTTCTCTTGATAGCAACTGACAAAATCATTTGTGTTTGATATACACGGCCATAAATACTCTGAAAATGATTAAAAATTCTAAATTTATTATTTGCCTTCTTTTACCAGGAAATGTTTTGAATAACAGAGGAAAATAATTTGGAGACAGAGAGAAGGGGAAGAGGTGAGAGACAAGGGGAAGAGAGAGTGGAAATGAGGTAGTGAGAGAGAGGAACAGAGGGGGAGAGAAAATTTCTGTGTATTAGACGATAAGTATCTCTATATTTGTTACTTTATTCTTATACATATCTCATGGCTTTTTATTATCTCTACTACGTATAGTAAGTAGGGAATGTATTGCATTCGTACCAAAGTTCGAGATTTCTCCGGAAATATATGTTTTGAGGCCCTCTGAATACAAGAAAGCATTTTTAGGAAAGGCTCCGGTGTGTGTGTGTGTGTGTGTGTCTGTGTGTGTGTCTGTGTCTGTGTCTGTATGTGTGTGTGTGTGTGTGTGTGTGTGTGTGTGTGTGTGTGTGTGTGTGTGTGTGTGTGTGTGTGTCTGGGAACAGCATTACTATAAAACGAGAAGTCGGTTAAAAACAAAAGTTGGTACTTAAGTTTAATGGCATATGTTTAAGTTACTTTTATGGCAAATGAAATGCATATTTTAAATTTTCTGTCTATAGCCCATGTACCGATGGTGACTTTTGCATAACTGGTAAACCGTAAGAGATAGACCAAATCTTACTGTGTAAAAAATGTAGATCTCGTTAAAACACACAATTTATCCCAAATTATCCTTTTTGTGAATTTAATCATTTCGCAGATATTCATTGTTATTTGTCAGAATTTTACAATACTTATAGACCGTTCTCAAATGGGAGATCGTTATTCATTTTTTATCTCTTGGTCATGCAAAGAAAACGAAATTTCAAAGTCATCATACAGGGACCAGTCTTAAAACATTTGATTAAGGTTTAAATCCTACTGCATTCTCCTTTCACATACAAGAGAATATTACGAATACGATCATTTCTACAGAGGTTTATCTCAATTAACATAAGTAGAAAGAAGAGTGTTTGTATGAATAGTTTGTGCAAGAGTAGAAAAAGTCATATCAACTTTTGTTGTTCCACCTGCAGCTTATTAATCATTATAAATATTTGCCAGAAATAGTTTGAATAACATGCTGCCGTAGATACACAAGAACATAGGGTGCACCTTGATACCGAAGTAACTGATGGGTAAATTTATAATTTTATATAGAAATAATATGGAGATAGGTAACAAATTTCATGAGGTAGAATCAATGCATAATGTTATAATCATGGGTTCCAGTATTACATAGGTAATTTAAGCCTTGTGGATGGAGGACGTTAAACAAGTTCCTTAATGTCGCTAAGGTAATTAGAATTCTCGTGAATGCAGTATACGGGAGGATAATTACTTTAAAGATAGCTGGAATTCAGCTGTATTAAGTAATTGCAAATGTTGCTTGCATGCAGTCTATTTCTGATAAGTATAAAGAAATGAGGATTTTTAGAACTGGCCAAGCTCACAGAGTGAAAATTCCGTTCCAAATACTAATGAGCAGCTTTAAGAGTTGGCAACTTTACGTAAGAAACGTTCGTGGGGGTATCCACGTAGGTTGGACTTATGTTAATAAAAGAGCGTGTATTGCTAAAATTTGCCTCTTTCCCGTCAAATGTTACCATCTTATAGAAGTGTCTACTGTGATCGATTGTCGGGAACGCTAGCGCTCAAAGACAGCGCTTCAGTAATGTAGATTTAGTGGTAACTTCAGCTTAGCATTTCTGTGACTAAAGGCAATACACACTTCACATTATTAATTTATAATAATAATAATAATAATAATAATAATAATAATAATAATAATAATAATAATAATAATAATAATAATAATAATAATAATAATAATAATAATAATAATAATAATAATAATAATAATAATAATAATAATAATAATAATAATAATAATAATAATAATTATGTTATTATTATTATTATTATTATTATTATTATTATTATTATTATTATTATTATTATTATTATTATTATTATTATTATTATTATTATTATTATTATTATTATTATAATACGACGTAAATAGTTACTTTTAAACCATAGTCAGAAACAGTTTAATGCTTCACGAAAGATCGGTAATTCACTTCAAATAAATCAATGTCTCCGTTAAATTGATTGTTAGCTTAAGAGAGGTCGCTTATCCTCGCACCTATTCAGACATACCCTGAGAGAAAGATACCATAATTCCTCACTGGAGCAGCTGGCAGCAGATACAACGGAGAACGACATTGGAGTCAGCATAAAAAACGTGGCACAGTAAAGTCATCAACCTCAGAGTGTTTGAAAACTCTTATCTTAAGTGTCTTCATATACAATGAATTGCATTAAGGTTTTGAAACAAAAAACGACCACCTCATATTTCTGAGATATTGTTCAAAAGTATTGAAACAACTTAAGTAATCACAGTGTATATTTATGAAACGGTTAATGGTTCAACAAATTTTATTTAGCACAAATTCTACAATTTTACGTGATCTATTGTTTTTTCTGCAGAGGTTTCTGTCTTTCTCTTGTGATTTACAGCTTTAATAAAATTCAATCAGATTGCGGAGTACTTCACAGATTGCTAACATAATATTCAACACACTTTAATTGTCATAACATGTGGATATTTGTTTAAACACGACCAGAAGAGTTTTCAGAGGAATGAGAAGATTTTTCCATATTTTCTACCATGTTTCACGGTAGGGTGGGAGCATTTGTCCGAATATCTTCGTCTTAGATACTGAAGTACAAATATTGAATTCCTGCAACTTTTTTGCATTTTTAATTTATGCTGCTCACAGATAAGACACCAATACACATCACGAAAACGCTGACTGGTGCGACATCTATCAATTATTATGTTTTAAACCTAAGAACGAATTAAAATTTCAACACACAACAAACAAGAATAAGTTAGCTTTAACGTCTCATCTGTTTGTTTTGCTTAAATGTTATCTCTTTGTGAATCTTTTACTCAGTCGTGTTGAGAGAGGAGAAGAAGCAGAAGAAGGGTGTTACGTGAAAATATCCAGTACCAATGGCATTTTTCACTTTGTATCAAACATTACCTTTTGGTGGGAAGCAACGGTGTGGATTTATATTCAGAAAAAAAATAATAAATCCTATGACTGAGTTTTACGGACACAGATATAATGAAGAAAAGAACTACGTATTTGTGAAAAGAATGGCAATTAAAGAAGACTATTTGGAACTAATAGTAATACATATGGAAACAATAACATGTAAAAAGACACTGCTTCAAAAAGCTTTTATTTTATGTCCAGATGAAAAACTGGTGTTAGAAGCTTGTTCAGTAACTTGTTCTTTTATCATCCCCTTCTGAAAGGCATTCTGTATAATTATCTACCACCTGACCAACCCTGTAACATGATTCGCCTGGAGAGAGAAAGTAAAAGAACTACACGAATTGTGGTGTGCAACCAACGTTGGAGCGGAATTATTAGCCGGAATACAAACGCGAAACGTACGAGTTTTGTAGTAGTTGGTTAGAGAGAGAGAGAGAGAGAGAGAGAGAGAGAGAGAGAGAGAGAGAGAGTGAGGGAGGCACACCAATCTAAAAGATTGCTTCAGAAAATGAAACAGATTTGCTGGCTTTGTCAGAGCGGTAACGTAAAGAGGGAACTGCGCTGTATATTCGCAAACCAACCCACTGCTATTTTCCGCGCATCGTTGGTCTTCATCGCTGAAATGCTCTCTAAAATTTAGTAGATCTGTCCTTGCAAGATGCCAACAGTGTCAGAAATACATACGGTGCCGGGAACACCAGAGTCATAGTATCCAGAGTAATATAATATTACATTACTGTTTCCTCTTATTAAGAAAAAATGTCACAGCTTAATTCTCGAACTATGAGCGTCATCTCCAGCTAGATTAGGTATGAGTATACTCTTCAAGAGATATAGGTCGAACCCTAAAATGTTCTAAAAATACGTAATAAGTACAGGTTGCTCACAAATTTATGGCGATTCCATTACTATCATGTTTTATTGTATATCAAGTAGTTTTGCATTTGCGCTAAAGAGTTGAAGAATGATTTAACAATTGGTTCCACACTTCTCTCTGATTTAAATGATGTAAGCACGAAGCATAGTTCATTTACAATTACGAAACTATTTAACAGGATGTACCCCATAGGTTTTTACTTTATACCTTCATGAAACTTAGGTAGAAACTTCAGTTCATCATTCATTTTAACCAATACTTCAAAAGCGTAATCTAATAATGCATGTTCATCTCCATGACTCAGGATGAAGAGCACAAAATTTAGGAACAAAAAAGTATGTTCAGTTCAAAAGTCTAGAATTTTGCATTACTATGAAATTATTTCTGGGAGATTTTGGATCATTGTCAATGGATCCAATCCAGATATTTTGGTTAACATAAAAGAATTACAATAATATTTTATGAAACCCACGTCCTGTACCAACGTAATGGGTCATCCTTTAGACTTAAATATAGGTATTCAAAAGTAATTTCAAAGTAAGAGCCTTATAAATATTATAACGCTTCGTGATCACTGCCTCCCTACCTAAGCAGACCGTTTATTACTTAACGTGCCTCGCGAATTTGGCTCCAGTAGCTGCATTTCGAACCTCTTGTGGCTGACCAATACGTTGCTATAGACGATCTAAAACATCGAAAAATCCATCTATTGATCATTTTATTTTAAACTATTCCAAAAGGAAATGGTACCAGTTCTATTAGAATTACCTTCATCACCAAAGAATTCTTCTTCTTTATTTGATTACCCTCCCCGAATGGAGGATTGACAGCCCCTAGGACTTACGAGCCCGTGCCTGGGGTCAGGTGCCTGACGGGCAGCAGACGAACCTACGGATTGGACAGAGTGAAAGACCTGGAAGCGGGTGGTCAGCCCAGCACCAGGTATGAGAGTGAGGAAGAAGATTATATGAAGTACATGCGAAATGTATTATTGGAAACGTGATGATGCAGCAGTTGATGGAATGAGTGGCGGGGAACCGGAGGACCCTGAGAAAACGTGCCCAGACGCCGCTTCGTCCACCACGAATACCACATGCGGGTCGCTAGGATCGCCTTCGTGATAGGCGAACGGTCTATCCGCTCGGTCACGGCGCCGCCCACCAAAAATTTTTTTAAAAAAGTTCATTTTTAGTTTCATTTTGTACATTTTGAACTTTAGGTTTTGATGGAATATGCCTGCTGATTGATACTGTTTCTAACTCGAGAACGCTGCTTTAAACAGTTGTCTGTTATAAATGTTTCCACTTACTTTACGTTTAACGATAGAATCACGGAGCGGGGTGGCTCAGGCAGTAACGTGATTTCCTCAGTAGCCAACATAAATACAGGATTGGATATTTAATACCACGACCCAAAGTTCCAACTTAAGTCTAAAACAATAAAATACATGAAAAACAGATTGCAATAGTGAATGCTGTGCCATCTAATTACAGATAATGTAAGAAGATAGACTGAATGGCACCCTAATGCCATCTGCATGCAGCAATGGAGGAGGTACAGTTGCCCCGTACTGCTCCCTCTGTAGGCTCATGACGAAGCAGGATGGTATGGATAAGGAGACCTTGAAGGCTCACTGTCCGCCACACACAGTCCTACCAGTAACTCCTAACAGACCAGTCGCGATGTCTACGTTGTTAAAGCGACTTCAAGAAATAAGAGAGGAAAGCAAACGATAGGTTTGCGTAGAAAAAATCATTTGCTGCAGTACTACTTAAGGCTGGTTATTTCGTAACATTACTGGCAGTAAAATAGTTTTTCCATCTCGGCTCTTTATCGTATGGTCATACACATGCTTTAGGCTGCTGCCTTGTTAACTATTCATGTTCTAATGAAATGGCAAAGGTACTAAAGGCAAAATAAGAATGAAAAATAAAATCCCATACAACCAATACTATGGGCTAATGAAAATTTTCGAGATATTTTTCTTTCCTCCTTTCCCAAATTACTGGTTTAAACCCATCATGCGGTTGAAGGCACTATGACCGAACCCAGGATACTCTGAGTGCTAGTCACGTAGCGTACAGTTTGCCCTCTGGCGGTCAGTTAATTAGCTAATGCCCCTTCCCCTCTGAGTCCGATGCATATGAAAATCAAGACATTATCTGGGAGATCACAAGATTTGTAGAGGTCATTCCGCTAAACTTGCTGCAGCACCCAGTAATATCCAAACAGCAACTTTAAAGTCACGGTCATATATAATAACGGCAGCGGGGCCAACTTGGGCTTTGTTTTTGTTGAGAGAAGTTGCTGTTGGACTTGGGAAGTGCTCCCTATTCTGGAGCCAGTAAAACATCCGCCATACAGTCCTGCTTCTATAAATAGTTTTTGTGCCCGAAACAACGGGGAAGAAAAATTACTGCACAGGCTTGGATGGGAATGCAGAATTGGGCAACTGAACAGCTCAGATATAAGCGAAATGTTCCTTTGTTTGCTCAACCATTTCTAAGAACGAATATTTACTGATACAAACGCTTTGGCCCCTGAACAACATCTACTTGAATTAATGTATGAGACGTAGTGGTTTGAAACGAGCCTATCCTTTTTAAACACTAACTGGTTGCGTTGTAGGGAAAGGAAAATTAAAGAGACCCAGTGATGTCAAAGCATTTCTTCAGGAGATATCAGCAACAATTTACCTCTAAAATAGGAATAACTTCCCTTTTGCCTTTAAGTCTACCTAGAGGTGTGCTCTACCAAAACTACAGTACTGGCACAGTACATAAATGTCATACTAAAGGGTAGGGCTACCGGTAGTATTGGTAGCATTGGTAGGTAAAGACACATAAAAATACAAACATTGAGAAATGTATTGAGAAATTCCAACATAATAATTGGTCACTGTGATAAAAATAGAAATTGTACTTTTCGGTTCAAAATATTACTCGTGATCATTATCAGTGCCTTCGATCTCAACTGTGGTATACTTACAGGAGCTTCCAAATGTGTTTGAACGCACTAATGTCCCGTTGGTTAGCGGCCCGTTACATACCCCCTCTCAGCTTCGAGAAGGTTCAAAGTTCAACGCTTCCGGTTTCTAGAGGAATCTAGCAACAAAGTAGGTATATTTAAACAACACGATCGATGTGAGGTAACGCCCGATAGGTATGCAACACACCTAACATGAAGATAACGTGGGTAGGATCTTAACTGACCAATTCTACCAGTAAAACTACGTAGTCTACACTTACTTATGATAGTGTACGGTACCCTACGGTAGTTTTAAAACTCTAGGTCTACCACATTCAGATTATTGCACTCGAGAGAATCAACCTGGTGTTAAAAATTTCTTCTTCTTTCTTTGATTAGCTTCCCCGTATGGAGAACTTACACCCCCTAGGACTTTCAAGACTCTGCCTAAGGTCAGATGCCTGTTGGGAAGCAGACGAACCTATGGACCGGACAGAGTGAAGACCTGGAAGCGGGTGGTCAGCCCAGTGCCAGATATGAGAGTGAGGAAGAGGATGATATGAAGTGCAGGCGAAATGGATAATTGGAAATGTGATGGGAGAGTAACGAGTGCAATGAGTGGCGGGGAATACCAGAGAACCCGGAGAAAACCCGCCCAGACCCCGCGTTGCCCACCACGAATACCACATGCGGGTCCCTGGGATTGAACCCCGGCAGTGTTGGCGTTAAGACAACGGTCTAACCGCGCGGTCACGGCACCGCCTGTTAAAAACGGTATGTGCAATTTCGGGCTTATTCTATTTATTTTTGCGGAAGTAATCATTAACTGACTTCCTCCTAAACACTAATGTCTAACAAGGAAACACTGTTAGAGCAGTGAGTGATGAGAAAGGTTATCATATGCAGTTTACGGCACTTGCGTGGTCTGTAACTAAATTAATAGGTATTAATATCACAATATAATTTTGGGTGTTTAATCATAATGACTATATGAACAATTTGAAATACATCATGTAAGGCTTAAAATTCGTGAGAAAAAGATTCTGATGTAGCGATCATCCGGCATTCTCTACAGCTTATCATTTATTCTCACAGCTGTGGTACAAATTAGCTATGCAAGCTCTTTTTGTGATGTACTCCCTGTTAACTACGACAAATATTCCCCAGAAGTGATAACAATATATTGTTACACGTACATAGGCACATACAGGAAACTAGGGCGAAAGTCTATTGTTGCAACGCATGTCGATCATGGAGATCTTGATTTTGAGTATTCTGTGCATGGGCTGATGAGAACCAAAAGCACAAATTTAACATTAAATGGTTAATATTAAAACTGATATTTACGGTTAATATTAAAGCTTATTCCTTAAGAAAAATATCTCGTAAAAGTTTAAGGTAGTAAAAATGCTATTTTTTCACAAAAACTGCAGAATCAGTTTTCTGAATTTGATAAAATTCATTTAGAATAACCATGTTTTAAATATCTATTTAGACAAAATTTAAGATATACATTTTATTTCGCATGCATATAACACTGAAGCATATAACACTGAATATTGTTAGAACCAGTTTTGAAAAAACAAAAAGTAAGGAAATATTCTGTAGTGTTGTTTGTGGAGAAGAAAATTGTTCCTTTGCATCAATGAAGGTTTATGGAGTTAGCACAAAGTATGTATCTGAATTAACCTTGGAACGATGATTCTGTGCTGCACGCTGTTGCGACAGTTTGAAGCTACTCGTTGGTGCGCCTGGTTGAAGCTATTTGCTTCGAATGACCATGGTTGATTACATTAACCTTACTGCTGATTGTTTTGATTAATTGTTTGGACGCCAATGAATAGGTACCTTCACGATATTTCGAAGTTCTTAGCTGGTTCCTTTGCGGCTATTATTCCATCAATGAGACTCCTATGCGTGGATATGGTTTTCAGAAAGGATGACATGGATTCTTGAATATTTCTTGAATGTTTTAATGCATGTTTCCAGTAATTAAAAATGAGAAGGTGCCGGCCCTTAAAATACAATGTAATAACTCACTATTTAAATATAACTTGTACCTAGTATGAATATTTAGATGAATATAATTCTTGGTGGTGTTATAAATCGCGGCAGTTGGTTTCAGTCAGTAACTCAACTCAGTTTTGCCACTTAGGCAAAAGTGACGCTACTCTGCATTTAACGAAATAACACGTCCAGACGCTCCGACGACAACAGAAGAAGTCTGCAATTCTATCCAGTCAATCCGCTAACCCTGACCTAACCTTCCATTCACAGCCACTAATGCAAGTCCCAACGTCTCCTAATTCCCAGGCTGACATCGTTTATAAAATTCTCAGAAATCCGTCCTGAGACTCCGAGACTCATGCACAACCTCGACAGATAGTTTGGCAACTGTGCGTTATTGCGCTTATTTCATTCGCCTGGCTGGCCGAGCGAATTCTACGAATTGGCCTAAGAAATCCGGGCGTTTACTAATTACTTAACTCTCTGGTAATCAAAGACTAATCTCCCTGCACTGACAAACTTTATACATTCCAACTTTATACAATATATTCCTCCGCTATTCACATTTAAAATGATTGTGTTCTCTTGGTTTCTTTAGTAGTTTCTTATCGATAATTTATTATGATTATAAGTAATTCATGTATTAATTTCATATTAAATGATAATGTACCTACTGGAGCTGTACTTTCGTATCCAGCTCCTCGTTCTCTAACTGAAAACGTGTTCTTGGGTTTATGGGTTCTCAAAACGTGCATTTTCGTTAACTTTTAATGCAAATTTTTATGGGGTAGAATACTACCTACTAAGTGATAAAGGTGAAACTGAATACCAAGTACAAGTTAATTTTTTTCAGGGAAGGGTTCATATGTAAGAAGGAAAGAGGAAAAGAAAGAAAAAAGTAAAGGAGTGGTTCTGTAGTAAACATTCTATCTTTGGGCAGACAACAATCATCGACTGCTTGATTAATGCTTCTGCATTTTATATAAAATTGCACCTGAACCAGCGCAAAAACGGAGAGAGAAGGCACAACTTTTTCTCTTGTAAGGAAATACTTGAATTTCGGACAGCGTCCACGAGATGAGTCTACCTAGGTAATGCGATGCGACATTCTCGACAAAGGAACACAAAAACCGCCGAAAATTAAGCAGGCAGGAAAGGACAGTACAAGTTTTCTACTTGAAAGGTTTCTCCCACAAAACATGTAAAACTAGGGTATACATCATTCTTGTGGTCCGCAAGGCTTTTTGCTTGTTAACAGGCAAGCAGTGCTTGTCTCCTGAATTTCCGTCACGAGAAGAAACAAAACGTGATGCATCCCTCTGCCCGGGGTAGTGACCGACCACCATAGGGGGATGAAGCTTTGGAGACAAAGGGAGGAAGACAAAACAAGTGCGAGACGAAGGGTGGGTCAGGGAGGTGGGATGGGATAAAAAGGAAGGGTGGGTTTGTGTCTGTTGTCTTCATTCCGGAGAAAGGGGGTGGGAAAACAGGCCTCTCGGGGATGTAATTCGATTGTTCTGGCACACAGGGTGGTTAGGCTTGAGTTGTAATGCTTTAGACTGGCATTTGCGACGCATTCCGGTAGCTTTCCATTGCCCTCGGAGGAATTTGAACGCAGCACTCCCAAGCCATATGCGATCAGTAAAACTTGTCTATGTTTGATTTAACCGACAATGTGTTTTCGTTATAATCTTGTGCTCCTAGTTTAGAATAAAACACGCGTGCGCTCTTCCAACATTATATCATTTCCTATGACTGACACAAAATTTAATGGTGGGTGACAGGAGGAGCTGGTCAACACAACATTCAATCTGAAGAGTGCCACGCCTTGCGGTGTTGTATAGTTAAACACGCTGTGAAATCACGCTGTAAAGCCGGGGATACAAACTTTATTAGCGCCCAAAAATTATTTGCACAACAGAAAAGAGAATAGTAGAGGTAAGCTATCAGCCACCATTTAATTTTGCATTTGCCATAGCAGAACCCATAGCTCTTCTCAGGTTATCTGTCGAAATTCGACTTTGTGTTGCGCTCTCTCAACTTCTGCCCTTCATCTCCCGCTCTCTTCCTCTCTCTCTTTCCATGGTGTCATCCATTTGCCCCCTCCCTCCCTCCCTCTTTCTTCCTCTGTCACCTTCTATTTCCTCTTTTCCTATGCAATATACAGTTGTAGAAAAATGATTGAGCGCATTAGAAGAGCAGAATATTTGTGCGAGTAAATCCCATGTGCTGCAGCACAGTTTACACAAGTCGATATTTCCATCATATAGCCACAAATGTGTAGATATTGACATTTCTATGTATAAGTACCCAAATTTATATAATGTAAGTTAAATAGAAGATTTCTTTTCACTTTCAAATTTTAGTTTTTTGGAAACTATTTCTTTTTTCAGCATGTTCAATTTTTCAAAATGTTACACACGATGTAGTTTTCATCCAATTCTTCTGAAATGTGTCATGTGGATTTCCAAAACAAACAAATGAATCTGTTATATAAAGTTTTCTTTCGAACGGTTTTAGAGTTATTAATTTTTAAAGCTATATAAAACTTCAAAAAATATAAATTTCAAATAACAGAAATTAAAATTTTTTCTCTGAACTATGGCTAGCAAAACCAAATTATGATAGATTTGTGTGTTATCAGGTTGATGACAAACTTAAAAAGTGGTTGTTTCAAAATTGCATCTTGTGGAGCATTCCACATAGGACAGTGAAATTAACTTATATAATGTAATAACTAAAGGATATATCACAGAGAAATTTAAAACCATATAATGGTTATATAAGGAAGCAATGAAAACAAATTTTCAGCTAAAGTAGATGAAAGGTTTAGAAAGCCACATTTTCAGTGCCTTTTTTGCTAAAGTATTTCGATTCGGTTAAGACTTTACTTTACTTTAGGCATAACACATAGCCTCTTCATAGAGAGCACGCAGTTTATTGGTTATGCACATTTCCATAAAAGCTCGACTTCTACAGAAAAAAATATTTCATCTGTTTACAGATATGGAAAAATGTTCTGTTCATTGCAGGAAGTATGTCTATTGGTTGACAAAATTTGTATGCATACTTCTAAAGAATTGCAATTAATGTTTCTTTCAGTGTATTTCTATTTGGTATAAAAAAATTGATGTGTTGCACTCATATGATTTTCTTAATTTTGTACTACCTATGCTTTAAAAACTCTTGTTCCTCTACCTTCTTCATGTCAGTCGAAATAAAAGTTTGCACAAATTATCTTATGATTTTCTAGTAGGTGCAAGTAGAATATGGGAATAGAGTAAGTTTTGAGCGATAGTCAAATCCTTTAAAGCTTTGAAGTTCCGTTCGCTTTGCACGGCCAAGAGATTAAAAAGTGAATAAGGACCTCCCGATTGAGAAAAGTTTAAGTATTGTAAAACTCACACAAACAACCAGGAATATCTCCGAAATGGTTCACTCTACCAAAAAAAAAAAAAAAAAAAAAAGCATTTGGACCTAACTTGCGTGTCATCAAGAGTAAACAGGACTAAAAAGGCTAAAGTCAGAAACTTCAAAATATACATTTCATTTTTCATAAAAATATCTTAAACATTTTAATCAAAATCGTTATAGCCATTTTTGAGAACATAAAGATTTTCGAAAAGTTTTCCATGTAAACGGTAGTTTAGGTTGGAGGAATTTTCTTCAAAATCTTCATGTCGCATCCTTGAAAGATATTAAACTTAAAAAAACAACTTTGGTTTTTAACCGATTTTTCATTTTTGAGTTACGCTGTTCATAGTAACATACAACACGGACCTTTCTCTAAAACGGCTTTTTTTTTTATTCAGGGGGCCTCAAAAATATATTTCTTGTAAGTCTCGTTATCGAATTTTGGGTCGAATGGAATACTTCCTCTACTTACCATACGCAGTAAAGAAAATGAAAATTTTAACGAACAAACTGGGCTTTCTGGAAACCAAAAAGAGATTCTTTCAATGTGTGCGTGCATATGCTTTCACAGAGTGACAACCTATTTCTAGCGTATGAAACTTGGCATTTAGGTCACAGTTTGACCTTTTAATTATTTCCCCCAAAACTGGGTTATTTAGGCACACAGCTGGATCCAACAAGGCATTTTGTATCGACAAAGAGATGTGTGAGGAATTATGTTTATGTACTGCATAGACAGACATGGTTTCTATTTCCGGAGAAGCTTATTATGCTTGCCATGTAGTAAAGGACAGAAACGGATTTTCCTATGAAAGAGAAATGCCATTTGTGGCTGAAAATTACAAAAATTCCATTGAAAGCGAACAAATGAACACCATTTGAGCACAAGCTGTAACGAGGTATCACCTCACCAACCGGATATCGAACCCCCGGTCCCACAGGTGGCGGTTGTCTGTTTGACTGCGCCGCGGTGCTCGTGTGGTTAGGTCTGCGGTGGTGGACACCCTTGTGCCGAGGGGTGGATTTATGAAGCTTTGTTTGTTCTCTCCCGCATCATTTGGAAATCACTGATCAAAAGCGTGTGCATACTTCAGATTTGTTTGAGGAACGTGTGAGGGAGAACTGATGCGTTATTGCATTGGAATGTGCGTCCACAAAGGGAACCCGGCCTTTATTGCGTTCTGTGGACATCCGTTGCGTCCATTCTTTGATGTCTGTCAGCGAGAAAAAAAAAGTTGAAAGCTCCGTGTTT
This sequence comes from Tenodera sinensis, assembly GCA_030765045.1. NCBI lineage: Eukaryota > Metazoa > Arthropoda > Insecta > Mantodea > Mantidae > Tenodera > Tenodera sinensis. The sequence continues at coordinate 313,219,015 of CM060964.1, forward strand.
CCTCAAATGTAGCGTGAAATGGAAACAAAAGAAATTACAGTGAGCAACGTCAATACATATTTTAAACCATATATAAGAGATGTATACAAGTGTTATTTCTGTCACCTTCTAGAATGATTGGAAACCGACAAATTGTAAATAAAGAACAGTATCCAAAGCCCCACTTTTCCTTTCCCTCCGCTAACAAGTATTTCTGTCCGTTTCGATAAAGCTGATTGGGTTACAAGGTTATTTATAAATTGTACTGAACGGCCAATTGAAGAATGTCTTTAACTGGCACACCTTCTGGAGTGAAAGTATCAAAGACAAGATTAGGAATAATCTCCGGCGACCTTCATAGCAAGGGATAAAGTAATGAATAGGATTCGAACCTTTATACAGATATCGGGAAACGAAGCGACCGCAAGTTACCTACCATATGAGCAGAGCTTCACGTCCTTGCGCGAGCACAGTGAGAGCACAAAACACACTGCCTACAGTGCATGGTGTCTCTCGAATGTGTTTACCAGTTCGATACAGTAAAATGCCTACAGCAGAAAATAGAAATATTCACGTGCTGCTGAACTCATACAAGAAATTGGAAGTGAATATTTTACTGTAAATGGTGACGGCATTGAATGTAAGTTATGCAACAATGTTATCTACAACGTTCTTGCATCGACTCTACCTGGTCTCCTCTGTGTTGGGATCATGTGACGGACTGACCCCTCCCACTTCCTGTAGCCCATGCTCCGCAACCTTTTGTTCCCTGTATGAAGGTCCGCTCCCTGGTCATGAGCGTATGAGGTAGCTGTCCGTGTTGTAAATTCAATGACCCTCTAGCAAATATCCTGAGATCATGTGGCAATACATCGCCATGGGAGGCAGTATCGCGACTGAGGTGACACACGCTAGTTTAACCGCATGGGATTTCTTAGGATGGGCTCTGGGTTCGGTTCTAGCTCAGACGGGCATGGATATTTTCTCTCAGGGATGATATACATGACGACTAGGTACAAAGCGGCACTAGAAGTTGGCGGTAAGGGAATGAGTCCGGCTGAAAGAGAAACTGTTTTCGTTCGCCACTGGGCAACACTGTCGTAGTTTGCAAATCAGTATAGCTGTTTTTCTAGCCCTTTTGTTTCTTCTCACATTTCTGACGTCAGTGATGCCTCATTGCACTCACACACACACACACACACACACACACACACACACGCACGCACACGCCCACACAAACATACCCACCCAAACACGATTACCCTACCCACCGCTGGTAGTGCTGTTTTGCGAGTACACGCGAAAGTAGTTTGTTACTACTGTCAATGTCTCCAGAATTTCTCTTTAAGATCCTCTGCCTACGTCCATAGGAGCGTTGATCCAGTTCCCTTTATGCCGGGGTTTTCAACAAGGAACTGTAAACATTCCCCCTTTTGGAAATGTAAATGTTCATCATTCCTGGTCGCATGTAATGCAGAGACTCAAGGAATACGATGTTCACACCAATGTTGGTACTGCTTACACTGTTTTGGATTTTGTTTTCGAAGGTATTTAAGATTGCGATATAATGAAAGTTTTGTTGGCTCATGCTCATTGCTAAGACTGCAACGTCATCACCACACAGAGGAAAACTTCCCTCTCAGTTGTGGATCTGTCAATTCTCCTTGCACCTGAGGCATTATTGAGAGCGCGAAAGCCCTTAAAGAGCCTTATTCAGAGAGTTCGCTAGTTTTACCATGATTATGCCTAATCGATCATATATTAATCATTTAAATAAAACCTTAAAAATGATTTCAAGACACAACTGCGCATCTCATGAAAAGTCAAGAATAACGTTGTGAGCGAGTTAAGACTTTGTGAGCGTGAGAAGGGGAAGCAAGGGAGTTTTTGCATGGCAGTTTTCACGGCGGCTGAAACTGATACCGTGTGGGGGAAAATGAATAAAACATTGCTTAAATAAAAACGTTTTTCTTTTCCTCGGCGGTTGTGAATAATATCGCGGGACTGCGTGTAAGTCTCTCTCTGTATTTTTCTTTTCATTCATTTCCCCATCATGTTGCTTCAATGTGGAGAGCCCCATTGCCAGATAAACATCTTCCTTACCTACAAAACTCCTGACTACAGGTTCTGTGTGCTATATTCCGCCTATCACTGTATGAATTTACAGAAATAGCCGTATCTACCTCCAAAACAGTAAATTCAAATGATTATTCTGCTATTATTTTCCTACCACTGAAAAGCATAGTTAGCCATTGTACCTCGCGCTGCATAACATTTTATTCTTACATTTTTCTTCCTTTTACGTTTTTCCAGAGTGTAGTTATTGCGGTAGTTTGGAAAAAATATCTCGCGTGCACGTAGAAATTTAATTTTAAAAGAGAAATAACGTGGCTGCAGTGACTGATTATTGCTTGGCATGGCCAGACACCAGTTGTTCAGACAATGTAGGCAGATGTATGTAAAGTCAGAGCAGGAAGATAACCTGAATTAAATTCGATAGAAAGGAACAATTTGCTTTTCTTTTCTGTAGCTATTCCCATCACTATGGACTATTCATATAAACTTTTCATGTCAATCATGATAATTATTCGCACAGAAGTAGTATAAATTAGATAAAGTTATACACATGAGACTGGTACCTTTTCTATGTGTTGCACTTACATGGCTTTCTCTGCTCACTCATTGAAACTATTCCTTCAATCATAAGTGGTCGTAAGCTTTCACGGCCGAAGTCAGAATTAAAGGCTAGTGGATTCCGATAGCCGTGGTCTACTAGTTCTGATGTCCAGGGCGAACATAACTTGCGATTGAACCATCACCTAGAAGATAAGAACCATGCTACTGAAGATGTTCACCGCAGATGTGGATGAAACGTCTGGACATCGAAACTCCAGCAGACCACGGCTTACCAGGCCGGAAGAATCCACTAGTTATTATTCCTACAATGTTTATTATTCTAATTCATGCTAATGGAGATAAACGTTTATAGAAATAGTTTTAATACACACTTCCTTGTAGGCAAAATGGTAATATGGGATTATAGGCTTCAGTGGTTAATAAAATCTTTCAAGAGATAGTCACTATGTGATGACTTTCAAATACGTTTTATTTGCATGAGCAGGAGTTAAAAATAAGACTTCCCATTTTAGAAAAGTGCAAGTATTTGAAAATTCAAACCTCTAACAAGGAATGTCTCGAAAATGGTTATCTCCACAAAAAAATGTACTTCACATAAATTGTGTGTTTCAAACAGATCTAGACTTTTCATGTACTTACAGTTTTTTCTTTCTCTTACGGTTTACCAGTTATTCAAAACTCATTCAGTATGAAGAGAACTTCAGAGGCTGTTAATTTGGTTTTCAATGCCAAGCCTGGTCTTTTGTTTTAATGGTCTAGAAAGCACTGATACAAACCTCATTTTTTGAACTAATAACGCTTTTTTGCAAGACATAGGAATGTCTTTAATTCTTCCTCTCTAACGTCCCCTATGATTCCACCATATATTTCTGGGTGTACTCTATTATGGTCATTCAACAGATGATTTTCTCACACACGTAATTATCGTACCTATATGTGACAATTGGCCTCTATCGGATCACCTTCAAAAATAAGGAAGTTCCCTCTTTAAACGGACTTTCCGGCATTCTTTGTTTTCTTTGGAGCAAATTGCTCCATTAACTAGGTATTTCTACTGCACGTATCTATTTCGCTAATAAGCAAGCTGTTTTTCGCTCGGCAGCGCGCGAGTTGAGCCGAGCTTAACCGAATCGCCATGATACACTGTGAGGGAATCTGTGCACCTTGGATTGCTTCCGGTGCGATTTTAAGCTTCAAGAGGCTCAGAAGAACATGGCTGTAAGGAATGAGTTTGACATCAACAACACTGGCATTTTCTGAGAAAGATTAGAGCTAGAGTTTCGTCATATCAACAAGGCTTGGGCGTCTTAAAAACATACATATGTTTGAAGGAAAGTATGTCTACTTAGATATTTAAAAAGTGACTAAATTGTTACTTGTGTTACCACATGGAAACGCTGACGTGGAAAGAGCTCTGATGTGAAGTCTCAAATAAGAAACAAGTTGAAACCTAAAACTCTGATTGACCTCTTAAATAAAAGCAATTGTTATATTTAATATTAATAACTGACGAGCGTGCACATTAATTCTGGGAAGCCATGCACAACTTTTCAAGAAGCGCTACAGTGACAACAGCATCTCTCGACTCTTAAAACATTGTAAGAAGCCTTCAGCGATTTTGTTTAGTAGACTTTACTGAAGTACATCATCATCATGATCATCACCATCATCATCATCATCACCACCACCATCATTATCATCATCATCAGCAGCAGCATCAAACCAACACTACTTCGTTGTTTTGAACCCCCGACTCCTAATAGGTAAATATATATTACTGTGATGTTTTATAATAATAATTATGTTTGTAATTTTGTAGCGGAACATAGCAGAATTTTGTTCGGCCTCTAGCGATATTCAGTGCTTTTTGGTGGCAATACTGTGTTGGAGCTTGAAGGAGGGACAACACAGTCTCCTGTATGGATTCTGACTGTGGCCGGTTTCGGCAGCGTCAGGACTTGGAAGAATCGCATAGCTCAAGTGCAAATCGTCTACAGAAAATGCGGGTTTCTGTTATGAAACAGAGGGAAAGCTTGTTAATATGCAGGATGCTCTGTATCGTACCGTTACGTCTGTTGCAGGGCAATAGTATTCCTATTACAGGCCCCAGTATCCAACAACGTGTCGAGAAGTCCATATCGCAGTGAATGAGCAGACAGTTGGAGCGACAGACACAATGTGGGTGGTGGAAGTGGAATGTGACTCTCAATAGAGCGAGTTTTATAATTACCTTCCATTTTCCTCTATAAGTGTTGAAACAAATGAAACATCTGCTTAGCAAACCTTATTACGTCGTACATCTGTGATCTCTGATACATTATAATTTTTCATTTAGCAAATTTATTAATTTTTTTTACGCATTTTAATGCTAAAAATTACATAAAACACTGATTATAAGTTACGTAACATGTGTATAATCTTTTCACTGTGACACTCGTAAAAATTAGCGCGTTCGCTTTCACTCACGCACTAAACATATATTCGTGACATAATCAGTCAGATTATACGTTAATTACATAAATAGCTATTGTAGATATAATACAGTTTTTAACGTACCTTGTTAAGTGTTGCTAATAGCTTTTCTGGGACTCGCATATTTTCAACTACAGTTAAGCCTTTCTCACACATAATTTCTTTGAAGCATGCACCGTATTCCTTGGGCATATGCATTCATAACGCTGATTAATTCCTTGCGTTTGAGCCGCAACGTACGCTTTGCCCCTACCGGAGCTTTGGGGATGCATACAAACACACACGGAAGCGCGTGAAATTGGCAGAACGAGTGAATCAGCAACAACGGGGAGGCTGAGTTTAACATCACGTGATGCTAGCAAATTTCCATACTAAAACCTACACGCACTGATCAAGCCACGCAACCCTGTTCGGGACACGAACCTAGGGGTCAATAATTGCGCCGCAAAATTATTTGCGTGCTCTCTGAACCAATTGAATTCGAAGAAAAGTACACTATCAAACAATGTAACAAGATATATTCGTCCATAATTACACAATTATGTAATAACACATTTCAGTTCTAGGATAATTGAAGTTAAAGTCTATGTGAGAGATATACCCGGTGGAAGGCTCTGCTTTGGCCGTACGTTAACCAGGGATTCTACATGGTGAGAGCAACAAATATGTCCAATACAATTGTCGATAGAGAACCGTTTCGTAGGGAAAAATAGTCATAGTAATAGTAGTAGTAATAATAATAATAATAATAATAATAATAATAATAATAATAATAATAATAATAATAATAATAATAACAATAACAATCAAATACTTGGAATATTTGGAGCCATTCAGCTTCTTAACAAATGGATATAAATGGTTTGTTATTTCACTAACTGCAGCGCAAACATTGCGTGAACAATGCTAGTATATTTATTTCAATCCCAATGAATTTAGCCACATTTAATGTTAACGTGACGTTGCCAAATCTCCTAAAAGCTAAACTTTGCATGGCATTTTAACATTAAATTGTGACTAAATTCATTCAATTATGGTAGAAATTAATTACATTATTGTTCACACAATGTTTGCGAGACAGTTAGTGAAATAATGAACAATTTATACTCACTCATCAAGAAGCTAGATGGCCCCAGATATTTGATACATATAATTTTTTTCGGTGAAACCGCTCTCTATTGACGATAATTTATTGGGCATATTTGTTTCACTCAACATGTAGAATCCCCGGTTAACGTAAGGTCGAAGCAGTACCTTCCACCTTGTATTTCAATCTGCACAATATGTATATATAATAAAATATAGGTATCTATCTAAAAGTAACCATGGCAAGTTTTTCGCAAGAACTATTTCACAGTTGCGCCACCTTAGGACCAAAAAATGCAGCAATTTTGAGTTTCTCCAAAATCATATGCAACGGAAGAAGCTAATCTTTCATAAATTTGGGATTGTCTGTAGGATGTATATGCAGTATTCATTAAATGAATTTGATTTGGTGCTGTGAACAGAATGATGTGCTTTCAGGACCATTTAATAAGCAGAACTTACAGAAGAAGGACGAAAGTAGTAATGCTCCTCTGTTTAGGATTGTTCTTCAAGAATCAATGGATTCTTCTGAACTAAGTCTAACAATGAGTTAATCATTAGAGCAGCTAACACGGCCGAAATAGGTAGCTGAGTTTTAGTCAGCCTGCATCGATAGAGAAAGGCTGACAAACGACGTCACGATGCTGTGGAACACATTTACTGAGCCACCTTGTGCTCTTCTCCGAACCCCTTGGCCATTTTAACTTAAACTACATGGGTATAGTGTCGAAAACTTCATCAGAACTGTAGCTATTACCTGGCGCTCCGTCCCGTCAAGGGCTGGGCGCGCATTTGCAATGAAGTTACGGGGAATTGTCTTCCTCTAATAGCAAGTGGAAATAATTGCGATGACCGTGTTAGGGGAGGCGGTGTGTAATGGTGTGTTAGGGAGGAAGGCCTTTGTAATGGCCTCTCGTTTGTCTATCCCTTCTTGGAACCCGTCTATTAATGAGGTGGGTAATCTCAATGGAGTCTACACCGCCCATTTCCTTGGGGTAGTGTCCGTTTGGAGTTTACAGACCAAATCAATCTGGACTGTATTTGAAACTGTTGTTTTGAATTATTAGGCGTCGTTTAGATTTTTAGTAAGCAACCTTGGCAAAATATTTAGAGCTTCTGAAAGTTTTGTTGCATAACAGTAGGGAGATAGCAACTCAACCTTAAGTTATACAGATAGAAACACCACCTAAAAGATGAGGAAGAGGATGTAGAAAATATTTCTAGACGGATAGTACATGTTATTGTGAAGCCTCCTAAGACTACCAATTTGTCATTTTGGAATTATGGCACTATTGACCCTGGTTTCGAAACACTAGACTTTGGGAAACCTCCATAGTGAATAAAATATTGAAGCTAAATGTTTCAGTTCTTTAAGTACAAAGTCATTATTATGCACCGCCGAATCTTACCTGGGTGTTCTGCATTCCCCTTTTGCCTATCTATAACCAGTCAGTCTGGTAGGTTTAGGAGAGCTGTACTGCGCGGATATATAATCAAGAAATAAATCAGTTCCATGTTTCATGTAAAGATACCTCCATGCCTTTACTTTTCTTGCCTAGAGATAATATCGAGAATCTCCTGTGTAGGATGTTCTTTTCCACATACCAACAACGTCAACTGCATTTGTAAACTATCTGTCAAAAAATCGCTCGCTCAAAGCAGCTGTACATTTCGGAGCTTGTGTTATCGTGAGTTTGCGTTTTGATTGCTACCACATTGGAAATTTCTTCATTTACAACTTCATGTCTGATCGAGAAGACCGCGTAACCGACCAGGAGGAACCGGGGCGCTGACCATGATGCTTGTGCTGGGCAGAGGTGTGGGACGCAGCAGTCTAGCGGTAGGCCTTGGCCCGGATGTGCTGCTGTGCCACGGGGTTACATTTTATAACTCTATGTACGGTCAAGTGATGTTTTCAGTCCAGTTTAAAGCGCAATAATTGCAGTTAATCAAGCAGATAGTTTTATTTCTTTTACCATGAGGATTATTTACAATCGATTCTTTTTTAATTTGCACGATTCAAGTCTTCCAGCGATATCTGGATCGGGTACTGGATGTCCAGATGTGTAAGAATAATAAAATGCATATTAGGTATCACATTGTCGCTTTCTTAAACGTCAGGCAATTTACAACCTTGAATTTATGGTTATTGGAAGCAGAGTCAGTTGTATAAAGCTGGGAGACCTTGAGGTAACATTTTACATCTCAGATGGTTCACCATACGTTGTAATTTGGACCTTAACAACTCGCAGCTTATATGTAATTTGCAAACATCAGTTTTAGGTTCCATTCAGATTAACGGAGCAGGCTGGCGCTCTAGAAGACGGGCATAAATTGAATCTTAGGAACTAATGAACTCTTAAAACGATCACTAATACGAATAAGAATTAATTTACTACGTGAACGCTATGGGTGGATGTTGTTTAAATTGTAAACTACCTTACACCTCTCGAGGCACGCAGTAACTACGTTATTACTTAACTTAAACATCTACACCAATGCGGACCAATGGAGGTTCAATATCCTGGTAGAGATTTTCTCCCCTTTCATTTTAATCTGTAAATACTTCCTCTCAGATGCAGGTGACATAAAATGGTGTGAAGGCTAGCCACTTCTTTCTTCGTTTCCTTAGTTCTAATTTTCTTGTCTCTTATTTGCTTTTGTGTTAATTATTCAATTTTTGGCGCCTCCTCTTACACTAACAGCAAATTGAATATTGGATGACAATAAAGAATGATATACGACAGAGTGGTGCACTGATATGGATACGACTATGAATACAGGGTGTATCTTTATTGGTGCCACATATTTGGGGGACGTGTTCCTGACATCAAAACAATAAAAAAAGGTTCATACGTACATGGGTCTGAGAATAATTTATTTCAGAGTTACAACACATTGAAAGTTACAAAAATTGCTCGAAGTGGCTTCCTCTTGCTTCGGTGCATGCATAAGCCTGCGTCCCATGCTCTGGCGTATTCTGTTGAAAATTCCTGGCGTATTTCGTATTTGGTCAAATCCAGTTTGGGTACGTTCTCTAAAAATTTCACCGTCAGGTACAGGAGTCGCATAAATTAAGGACTTCATATGTCCCCACACAAGATATCCATTAGATTCAAATCATAAGATCGAGCAGGCCATGCAATGGGTCCTCCTCAACTAATCCCTCTTTGCCGATATCGATCATTCAAGAACTTACCAACTATCTACTGAAATGAGCTGGAGCACTATCGTGTAAAAACCATACTCGTTAGATGATATCCAGAGGCACATTCAGTTAAGTAATGCAACTCATTTCTGAGAAGCTGGGGATAGCCGCGAAGGGAAGAAGTAGAGACCAATAAGGTGATCATGAATGATTCCACCCTAAACGTTGAGAGAAACCTCTGTAGATGATTGTCCTGTCGCACTTCATTAGGATTTTCAAATGCCCAGTTATGAGTGTTAGGAAAATTGAAGATGTCGTCGCGACTAAAACCAGCCTCATCCGTGAATAAGATACAATCTAGGAAATTGATGAACACAGCGCACTGCTGTAACATGCATTGTCAGAAACGTCTTCTTCGCTCCAAGTCCGCTTCATTTAATCCTTGCACACATTGGAGGTGATACGAGTGCAGATATTTTCATGCAGAATTCTCCGTGGCCGAGCAGTTAGAGCGCTCGCCTACCACCTAGGCGGCCCGGGTTCGATCCCAGGGACCCGCATGTGGTATTCGTGGTGGACGAAGCGGCGTCTGGGCGGGTTTTCTCCGGGTTCTCCGGTTTCCCCCGCCATCTCATTCCACCGGTGCTCCATCTTCATTCCATGTATCATCAGTGTCACCGCCTGTGGTGCCGTAGTAGTAAAAGCGGGCGTTAAACACTACACACACATGCAGAATTCTCCAGATAGTCATATGACTAATTCTTTCCTTTACTGTCGTGCGTCTTGTGCTTTGTGATGAATCTGCATCCACAGCATGAAGAACTCGTTCCTCAAGCTCAATGCCTCGTACCGCTCTTGGTCTCCCAACATCCATAGTACTCCTCTCAAATACGTCATTCTCTCTCAAGCGTTGGTGAATTCGTGCGTGCGAATGTTCTTGCACGCGGTAACTGCCTGTCAGGGTACCTCTCTGCATAAAGTCCACGTACTCGTGCTGCATTGCCATCTGCACGGCCATACGTGTAGTGCATATACGTCTGTGCACTCATGGAAATAGGTAACAAAGAAACGGTTGATTTTCAGGCCCGTGTACATGTAAACTGTTTTTACTGTTTGGATATCAGGAACACGTCCCCCAAATATATGACATCAATAAAGATACACCCTGTATAGGCAATAAATAGGATGCTTTACGACGTAGATCGTAACACAAAAGTTACGAGACTCACATGGTTAATGGCATCAGTTCTATTTGTATTTGCTATATCTATGGTTGTTCTGAATCATTCATTACAAAGTATTACTATCTAGCTTTGAAGCACTTGCACTTTCTGTAGGAATGGGATGGTGTGCATCTTTATTCACACCTGGAGATCAAGTTAATATAAGTGCAGCATTGCGCGTTCTCTCCAAATCTGTTTTTAATTTTCTGTTTTATATATATATATATATATATATATATATATATATATATATATATATATATATATATATATATATATATATATATATATATATATATATTTTTTTTTTTTTTTTTTCATGGTTTTAAATGTACACGGTATTCTACAAATGTAGAAAGACGTTCCAAAACTCTTATTTTAATAATGCTATAATCAGATATTACTAATCATATACCAATGAGTAGCTGCCCCTTATTTACCAGTTTTATGGAATCCGCATTTTATACCTACTCTAACATGAAAACATCGGCCCCCATTGCTAGGTTCTACTCAAGTATTTAACATGGATGTCTTTGGTTAAACAGTCAACGAAATGATATCACTTTACTTCAATTCTATACCCGTTTATCTAGCCGGTACGCTACCCTAGTTAGCTGAGGTACCAACATGGCAAGACGAAACCGACTCTTAAAAAATCAGCGTTGCCAGTTTTTGGCTTTAGCTAAGTAGTCTCTCATAGACGTAGGAAGAGCGGGAAGGAGGAAAAGCTTTACTTATAAAGTGGAAAATGTCTATCCTTATCTATATTATCACGGTAGCTGTGGGGTGAGGTAACGATAAGGGCAAGCTTTTCTACTCGTAAAACTAACAGAATATTCACACATATTAACACCCTTCCAAAAATATAAATAAATTAATTAATAGATAAATACCTAAAGTAATAAATGCATAAATACTCGTGAATAATTAAACAAACAAATAAATAACCGTATGGATTCCTATAGCATTCACCCGATTATGATGAAACTTTGGTATATTATTGTTGTGCACATTACCGCGAAGGTTTCTGAGTTAGTCAAACCAACCATTTTGGAATAAGTAGAATGCAAGTAGTTTCAACAAATTATTGTACCTACCTATCTCTATATGCAAAAATGGATGTGTTATGCATGAAGTTGATAAACTTCAACATTGGTTGACCGATTATCATGTAAATTGGCACATCCGTTTTTTTTTCATGGAGAAGGTTGTTATAACATCCATTTTACTATGCAACGTATTACATTCTCACGGTATTCTCTAATGTTTCTCTTTTATGTAACACATTCACAAGTCCTTCTTTGCTCCCTTTTCTTTTACTTAATACATTCACACATCCTTCTTTACTCCCTCTTCCACAAACAATTCACACAATTTGCTATATTTTGAAACAGAAATACAACGTACTGCATTCACACGGTTTTCTCCATTCACTTTTCTTTTACGTAACACATTCACATATTTTCTCTACTTGCACTTCAACATAAAATTCATACAATTTTTTGTATGTTGTAAATAGAACTGCAATGTATTACATGCCATCCTCCATGATCTAGGAGTAATTCTCGGCGGAGGGATATGTGTTTTTTCGGACGGAAAAATCCTTAGCATGGCTTCCTTCGGAAGGGAAGTAAAGCCCGTGACCCCGTCTCGTGGATTTACGGCACCTAAAAAACCTCAAGCCTGAAAAAGAGGGCTCTAAGAAAAATTAAGCTAAGACACGCCCAATATAGAATGGGGTGCTGAGAATCATATTAGTTAAAAAGCGTCCATAAATGCAGACTCAATATGATACATTCACACGATTTTCTCTACTCACTTTTCTTTTACGAATCATAATCACATTTCTTTATCTACTCCCTCTTCTGCAAGCAATTCATGCATTTTTCTATATGATTGAAATAGAAATGCAGCGCATTACACTCACACGACTTTCTCTACTCATTTTTCTTCCTGTAGTATTCGCAGTTGTTCAATAGTGCTTTTACATAGTGCCTTTCTTGTGTTTTTATTTATTTATTTTGTTGTGTTTTGTTCTTAATAGCATCCTGAGAGTTTTAATTAACTCTGAACTTAGATTTAACACGTTTTATTATGACAGTGATGCTCGAATGCTATTGTTCCACGAAGAAATAATTCTTTCGGTCTGCCGGCTTTCTTAGCTTCAAAATCCGATGATTTCCGCAAGGGAATGACAGTATCCTGAGAACATAGGCGAATCTGACAAATCTACATCAGACAAATAACCTGTCAAATCGTACTTCACTTCCTTAGAAGAGACAGTTGCATTGTCTTGGTGGAAAATGAATTTCTTGTCTGCAGCTGATCCTATTTCCTCAACATTTGTTTATGGATTACAAGATTGCCAGAACACTTCCGTTTGGAGAAGTCTTGAATGTGGGATGCCTTTACAATGCGATTATGTCTGCATTTAATTTGTGGTTTATTATCCTAACTTGAGATTATTAACAGAAGCCGCAGTACAGTTAACATTACTGCACTAAAACTACGTGCCTACTCTTCTTTACCTCTCTGTTGTATCGGCTGATTTAATAAGACAGCAATAAAGCTTATTTTTCTAAAAGACTTAAGGTAGCAATCAATATACAGACAACTAAATCCTTTCTAAAGTATCTATTTATGATAATTATGTTATGTCAACCTATACCAGATTAAAAGATTAAGGATGTACTGATGATTCTGAACAGAATGAAATACTATATAATTCTCTCCATGAGTACCAGTTCTCATTAAAACAAATTCATTTGGATAAGACATCCGTCGCAGAATTACTCCGTAGTGCGTTTTAGGGTAAAAATAAACTTAGGAACACAGTTCAAAAGAAATTGAAGCAATGTTTACTATTTGTTTTTGGAACCGCGCAGTCCGCCTAAGATTTGTAACTCTCATGATGACTACACCCGCCAATATTGAAAAAAACTAAACTTTGAAACAGAAGGTTCTCCAGGTATAGGCATGCTGAAATCAGAAATAGGAAATGCGAATGTTACACCTGAATACGATGATATTAACATCCGGAAATTATTTATTGTAATTATTTATACATCTCCCTATTATTTCTTTAAAAGATTATTAATGTTATAATTTCGGTGTTGCAATTTATGTCAATGTTTCATTTCTTTTTCCAGCGTTAAGTGCTTGTTAATTTCACACAATGTATTAAGTTTTACGACACACCTTGGAGTAGAACTTCTTAGAGTACTTTGTATTTACATATCACTGTAGAAGCCTTTAAGACGTAAACACTTCCTAAAAGCCCTGTATGAGAGCGGTCTTCACCTCACTCATACGACAGCTGACCATAGGCTACCGTACTTCTAATATTGCAAATTATATGGATATTTTTGGCGAAATGGTTGGAGATGGACCGAACGTTACAAAGACTGGTTCTTTCAGTGCCCTCTATTGGTAGTGTGACGCCTGCCACGGCACACAACAAAGGACGATTGGGGCCGGCCTAACCCACCCCAATGACGGTACCGTGTCAAAGGCATTCAAGGTCAGGCTGCCTCACACAACTGTTGTGAACACATGACAACAATGAGAACGGCAGAACAAAAAGGGGGGGGGGGTCTAGATCATTCGAAAAGTGTCCACCGGCCAGCGTATTTTTAGAAGTTAAGAAAGGTCCATGTTGCTCCATCCTCGCTATATAAGGAGACGAAGCAACTAGCAGAGTGAGAGAGAGATAAGTCGTCGATAGTAAGTTTTTACTGTGTGTACGTGTATGTGTGTGTGTGTGTGTGTGTGTGTGTGTGTGTGTGTGTGTGTGTTGTCGCGTCATGAAAGAAGTGAAGCAGTTGAGAGTGTTGAGTGATTGTATCGTCAGAGTTAGTATTTGAGAGACAGAGAAAGTGAAGAAAAACAGTGAAAAGAGTCAAGCTTACGAGAAGAAAACAGTTGTGAGTTGTAATATCACGAAAGACTGGGTTAACGCCAGTAAAAGAGAACTGTGCTGCTGTGCATTCTGTTAGAGGAAAATAAAGTAACTGGACTGGGATTTTGTCGTTTTTGTTACACTGGTGTCAGGAGTGGGATTCGTCGAATTGTAAAATTGTCACAGTAGTTTAGACGTGGATATTTACATCCATTCTACCTAACCAGATACGGAATTCGACAAAAGGTCTAACTTGTATTTAACGATGATGATGCTTTTTGATACCATGAGATACTTTTATTATTCAAATGGCTCAACAGTATAAAAGTGCATTTTAACTACTAAGGTGACTTTTATTCTGCAGAAGGTGGTTTGAACAAGCAGTAGGGTTTGCAGTCATTGTACATACCAATGATTTGCTAATGAATACTGTCTGTTTATTCATGAACATGAAGTGAGTGCTGAGACAATCGATGAAAGTCATTTATATGTAAACCAAACTATTTGCCATTCATATTTCCCAAAACAAAAAATAAAAGAAGTGTCCATTGGGACAGGAAATCCACTTCTCTAGTTTAGCCAGTACACCCAAATACCATCACTATGTTTTCTCACATCCTCGTTCAATTTAGACACTGCTATGCCTGGAATTTAACGAAACACTTTTTCACTCCCGTTCCCCTGTCCACGTGTTACTGTGGCTGGACCATTAAGGTAATTAATTTACAGGTTTCAAAAGTTGTATATTGCCTGACGCTTTGTTAGAGGGACAAAGACAGATCTAGCAAATTTGGACAGGGCGCTGAATGAGAGAGTATATTTTAAAACAAGCAGTTTGAGGAAATAGTCTCATCAGTTGGTCTCGGTAAACCCTATGTTCCGCTGTTAATTATTTGCCGGTAAAGCGCATTTGTTCCCATCAGGCAGCCATTTGTTTCCGCCTTTGTTCATTTAGGGCCCTTTTCATAGTAACATCGCTGGGAGAATGGATTTTAATGGTGAAAAATCCCCACCTGTGTGAAGTTCGCCCCTTTCCTCCAAAGAGAGGTCTGAGGTCTGGAGTTAAATTATTTTCTGGATATAAACTATTGATTTACTGCTTTAATTCTCCATTCTTTTCTTTTTTTACCATCATTCTCTTTTGTTTCATATCAACTCTTAACGTTATTACTGTTCTGAATCCATGCATACATACACCTAGAAAGATCAATTGTAATAAGGTATCCTAGACGCTTAAATACGTCACCACTTTAATTCTCTTGATAAGAAGATAATAGTGGTGCTTAAAGCCTTGTACATATTAATGTACATTTACTTAATATAATTTAATTATATTTATTCACTACAACTACGGCCATCAGCTTAATCCTACTTACGACCGTCCAGCAAAATCACGCCAAAAATTGATCAAAGACAAAATGTTTTAATTCTAAATACAAAACAGTATAATAAAATATGAATTTAGATTACCTTTTCACATGCTAAATTCACCATGGAAATGTGGGTATTATGATGTGTAGTTTACTTATGTGTAACTTTAATTTTAAAGCTATTCCATTAAAAGTTCCCATACGCAAATAAAACCACCACAATGTTAATTTAAAATTTAGAATTTTATTTTACTTTTTTGTGTGTAAAATACAACAATTTTTAAATTAAAGTGTGTACCCTATGCTTTACGATGGGTATATAAATAAAATAATTGTTTATAAAATCTTATGTGTAACATTCATATGAATTTTTCTAGCAACTATCATTTATTTTTATATCTATTCTACCTCACGTTAATTGGATAAACGTTTGGAGACCAAAGCGATAGTCAAATGTTGAAAAGCAAGTTGCTAGCCACTGGTGTTGAAAACCCATACATTTTTAATGACATTGCAGAAACAACTAAATGGTAACAGAATTTCAAAATATGACATTTTTGAAAAGTTCAAACAATAACAACGAATATCTCGGAAATAGTTAATACTACAATAAATAAATTTTGTGTTTTAAATATATTGTGACCCCGGCCCACGGCAGCGGCAACACTACAAAGGACCGCCGGGGCCGGGTTACCCCACCCACTGGCGCGACGCGTAAAAAGGCGCTCAAGGTCAAGCTTCCCCACACCACTTATACGAGCAAACACGTGACTAACAACAGCGGCAACACAAAGGGTTTTCCAGAGCATCGAGAAGTGTGCGGTTGCCGGCGTGTTTGTGGAAGTTCGAGAAAGGTCCGTCTTACGTCATCTTTGCTAGGTAAGGAGACGAGGCAACGAGCTAGAGGAGTTACGGTTACAGACAGTCGGTGAATGTGCTAGTGATGCGAGACAGCTGTGTGTGTGGTACTATCATCGTGAACGATACGTCGCGTCGGAGTGAAGAAGTTTTAATGAGTGTTGAATGATTGTATCAGGGTTAGAATATGAGCGACAGAGAAAGTGAAGAAAGACTGTGAAAAGACTGGGTCAGGGTTACGAGAAGAAAACAGTTGTGTTTTGTAATGTCACAAACGACTGTAGACTGTGTTAACGTCAGTAGAAGAGAACTGTGTATTCGTGCAAAAGTCTCAGAAGTAAATCAAGTGAGAAAACGTATTTGGACTGGATTTTATCACAACATGTACATGTTTTGTATGGTGAGTATTTGTCCATGTATTATGGCTTACCAGTTGTACAGAATCCATTCAAAATACAGAAGCTTCACTGGCTACTTGCACAAAAGTTTAGACATGTACACATTGTTAGTGTTGTAAATATTTTCCTGTATTTTAATCAAAACGTTAGTGTCCCAGCATTGCTAGCATAAGAGGCATGTTGAAACTCTAGCTGTAGTATTTCTCAGAAAACGCTAGAGTTGTTGATGTTGTTGTAGTGTTTAACGCCCGCTTTTACTACTACGGCACCGCAGGCGGTGACACTGATGATACATGAAGATGGAGCACCGGTGGAATGAGATGGCGGGTGAAACCGGAGTACCCGGAGAAAACCCGCCCTGACGCCGCTTCGTCCACCACGAATACCACATGCGGGTCCCTGGGATCGAACCCGGGCCGCCTTGGTGGTAGGCAAGCGCGCTAACCGCTCGGCCACGGCGCCGCTCCTAGAGTTGTTGATGTCGATCACATTCCTTACAACTACATTCTCGTGAGACGAGCTCAATAGTTGATGTAGACAGTAGATCTATTTGTGACAATCGTAAGCTGCCATGTGCTACTGTTCCCCTTTCCTTGAGAGAGCAGAACACCCCTCAGACGTTTCCTCGTTAGGCCTACAGCATGTGGAAGGCAGTTGACTTAGCCATCCATTTGGGGAGGAGGAGGGGTGGGGGGTTGGGCAGATGATGCCGAGGGAGTTGTTCAGAGTGGCTAAGAGAAAGGGGAAGGAAAAAAAAAACCCTAAGCCAGACACTGTAGTCCAGCTAATGGAACACGGATACCGGAACATTGATCAGTGCTTGTGATGACGCGAGATTGCTTACAGATATCTTTCACGTTGTGACATTCTTTGACACAACTACTAGCAGAAAGACGATCTACTGAGGACGTTAAAACCAATGTGAAGAGAATGTAGGCATAGCGATACATTTCAGGCGCGTTTAAAGTAATGTAACGCTTATTATGTGCTTTCCGTGGAGTATTTTTAATATATATAGTAAGTTGGGGAAGTACTTACTGTATTAGACCCAAAATTTCGATGTCGAGATTTCACCGGAAGTGAATGTTTTATACAAAGGTCCACCTATGTGTGTGTGTGTCTGACTCTGAACACCGTAACTCAAAAACGAAAGGTTAGTTAAAATCCAAATTTGGTACTTAGATGTAATATCTTTCAAGGTGCGACACAAAGATTTTGAAGAAAATCGTGCACCCTAAACTATCCTATATATGGAAATGTTTTCGTAAATTTTGATTTCCTAAAAAGCGGCTCTAACGATTTTAATTAAAATGTCATATGTTTAAGATATTTTATGTCAAGTGAAATTATGTATGTTTTTAATTTTCTGCCTATAGCCTATGTAGTCCTGCTTACTTTTGGTAACTTTTGCATAACTGGTAAACTATGAGGGATAGACCAAATCTTGCTGTACAAAAATGTAGATCTCGTTAAAACACACAAGTTATGACCGAATGCATTTTTTGTTAAGTGAACCATTTTGGAGATATTCTTTGTTATTTGTGTGAGTTTTGCAGTACTTAAACCTTTCTCAATTGTACGGTCGTTATTCATTTTTTATCTCCTGTTCGTGCAAAGAGAACGGAATTTCTAAGCTTTCATATAGCGACCAGCTTTAAAAGATTTGACTATCGCTTAAAGAATTCCTACATTCCCCTTGCAACTACAGGAAAATTAGCATTGAGACAATTTCTGCAAATGTTTATCTCAGCTAAAATGTAGAAGATACAGAAATAATGAATGAAACGATGAATGAAACGGGTGCAATGATGTTCAAATGAGTTCGGCGTCCATACAGCTTAGAGTGACCCGTCATTCATCCATCAGGATAGAAACCCGCGCAAAAGCCTAATCTATAACTATCTATAGGTAACTAGCCCTAACCGAGGTTGGAACTTGGGAACTCTTGAATGTGAAGTAGACACGCTACCCCCACACCACAGAGGTGGTCTGTAATCCTTATGGGGAAGTTCTGGTGACATTTCTAATATCTATGTACTTTGTGTATCTGTTGCATTTTATGTGGGTACGCTAGTGCAGAATACCTGTTAAGAGTAGCTTTGTCTGTCCATACAAAGTCTTGGGTGAGTCGGTTTTATCACATTAGGCTTTAATTTGGAGAAAAGTAACGCATATTAATTAGATTATTAACAATAAAGAGAGGTTTAAAGTAAGTATGTCTAAAATAGATCTAAGAGACACTTTACTACTATTAAAAACAAATATATCCAATATATAAATTGTGAAACACACATATATATCGTGCTTATTCAAATCTAAAGTTGAGAGTCATGATCATTTTAGTTTAAAAGAGGTGCAATTAAACTGGATAACTTGAAAAAATAAACTTTTATGAAGATATACGTTTGCTCTGTTAGCTGTATAGCTAATGGAGAACAAACGTACGTTTTACTAAATATACCTGATGGTAATCTTTCTAAGTTAAGCTTAGCCTTTTTAACGTGCTCTTGGTTATTTCAATGATTGAATTATATATTTTTGAATATAGTGTTCAGTTAAATGAACTCTTATACTTGAACACCATATGAGGAGTCTTTCTGCGCTTGCATGACTTAGTGAATAAAATGATTACCTATGATTAAAGAAATCGATAACCGCCTCAATTACGGCTTTGAAACTGTGTGTGTGTGTGTGTGTGTGTGTGTGTGTGTGTGTGTGTGTGTGTGTGTGTGTGTGTGTGTGTGTGGAAGGGAACTTATTACATTCCGTCTAATATGTTCTACATAGAACCATTACAAACAAAAAGTCTAATGGCATTTTGTTCTTTGGTCAGTCAATTGCGAAAAAATAAATGTTTTTTGCTCCAAATTGGATGCGTAATTCCACAAGACTGTACGAAAATAACAGTTTGTTACTTGTAAGATGCGTAGAGTAACATTTCTGAGCTTCGCTAGTAATTATGGGACATCACACAGGGTTTCGAAATAATTGATCGCTTAAAAGAATTGAAGGAATACTCCGAGCAGCTTTTGCAGAGGTGAAGTAACTCGACAACGCTGCGTTGAGGTTGGTCAGGGAGTTGAACTGGTTTCTGGATGTAAACAGTTCGGTCACTTGTACGGAGGTGTAATGTTTTGGGACCTAACGACTCTGATTGGTCTAAACTCGCACAGTAACATGCAAGGACACGGCATGGTATTTGTTTACGTGCACGAGACACCACGGTGCAGTGGTTGTTTATGTACTGACCTGGTGAAGGTGACACCCCACATAATCTGCAGTGTTGCCAGCTTGTTTTCGACAAAACTAAAATATATCCCTAGAAAATGGTCAGAGACAAACACGCAAGATGCAAAATATGTTCCAAATAGCTTGATCTATCACTGGTTTAAATTAATGTAACGACTTCCCTTCTACCCTGCGCAGTGCAGCGGAGGCCCGAAGGCTGTATTCACGTTTTTCAATGAGACATCTATCTTCTGCGATGTTTTTAGACGTACAGAGGTGCGTTTAAGAACCGAGAGAGCTTTCCAGGTACAACGTGTTTTAGAAAGATCAATCTGTGACGCACCTGATGTTGCCTGGAGCGTTACTGAGTACTTTGTAGCAAATCCCACGCTTACATCAATGCATCCAGCAAGGCAGACATGCATTTAAACATTTGTGTAATGAAGAATGCAACAATAAAGATCTGTCAGTCTATTATATAGGTTTAAACGAATATAAATTCACTATAAACATTATATTCGTCATCGTTTACTACTGCCAAAGATATAATAGGATTTCTTTAATATTGCTAGTTATGAAGCACAAAATGTAACATTGTGTGTTGTTTATAAATTAGCTGTCAGATGTTGATATGCCTTGAAACAGATCATTAATATGCTTTGTCCCTTGTGCGTATTATTTTGGTCAGGGACACTCATTCTTCTACACAGAAATCTTTCTCGAGCGCAGAAATCGAACCCGGCACCCCTCATACAGCAAACGTTTTCCAGTGACGAGCTATAGGACCAGTTATAGCTGCAAAGTGTTTGTTTTCATGCGCTGGTCTTAAGTCAACCAAAGTCTACTCTTGTTGGTGTGGAGTCCCCTTTACTGTTCTGCTTAGGCAAACCTTTCGGCGTCTGTCGTATCCGGGATTAACCAACTTCATCGAAGGATGGCGTGCGTGAGTCATCTGGTATATATACATATATATGAAGAAAGCTTATCGACACATTTCAAATTTTATTGAAATTGGACCAAATTAAGGGCAATTCACATACAGTTTCCCCTAAAAAATCTGTCCATTTATCACTTAGCGTTTACGACACAATCTTTGCGCAACAGTTAGAGAAATAATAAAAGATTTATATCCATTCAGCAAGACGCTAGATGGCTCCAAATATCTAGCACAAATGAATGGCGAAACGGTTCTTTATGGACAGTAATTGAATTGGACATATTTATTACACTCATGTAGAATCCCAGGTTAACGTATGCCGAAGCAGTACCGGTATATGTTTCAAACATATGGAAATTTAAGAGAGGTTTACATGGAGCAATTGCTAAAAATGTAAGATTTTGGAACTGTACAAAAAATGTCGAACAAACACCAGAATCAACGACAGACATTGTTTTGAACGACATGAAGTTGAACACCATATGTACATTTATAATATATAGACACACACATACATACAAACGAAGAATATTATTGCTATATCATTGTTAGGTTTTACAGGGAATGTTTACAACTGAATGGCAGCAAACTATGGATATCAGAGATATTTACAGTTAGGATGAAACTGCAGGTATTTCAATATTGCAGTATTAGCAAGTCTACTGTAGAGAATAAATTGTTACTAAGACGTACGAGAAACGACCTATCATATTATAATATGGTGCAGGAACACAAGAAATACGTTTGCATTACTGTATACTTTTATTTGATCAAAAATGATTTTGTATGTTTTAACATTCGGTAACACTTTGAATGTGTTCAATTTTTAAAAAATCGCAAATCTTATGTTATTGAATTCATAAAACAATAAATGAAGAAGTGCTGCATGGTACGATTTGAAATCCTAAAACTGGGTGCACAATGGCAACATTGCAATGCAGCAGTACTACAAAGATGTAGAAAATAGTTTTCTGTGAACCTGGGTATTATTAATCAGGTTTCTAAGGTTATTGTTACGATTTTCAATGGTTCTCTCTCAAAACAAAAACTGCCTTCATGATCACATTTTTGAGCGAAAAGCAGTTCTCATGTAACAAATATTTTAAGAATTCTACCATACTATGAGAGAATATTGTAGCAAGCACGGATCATTTCTTAAATTCACTGTAAAACTTTTGTTTCCTGTGTGTAATTATTGGAAACACTTTTCAGAGAACGAAAATAACGAGCGCTTTTTCGTGCAAAAAACTTTGATGCGGAGAGGTCTTGGTGGAAAATCCGGGCTTCATAGAAAGATGCTAGATTTAAATATATAGTTTAGCGTTTGTCCGACTTTTGGTTTTTGAACTACGCCGTGGTCCCCTACCCTTTCACCCTCTCTTTCTCTCTCATAGACATACAACGAATTTTTGGGTGGAATACACTATTTCCTTTAGCTACCACAGATACCGGTAGAGAAAGTGCAAAAATTAAGATAGTGATTTTTAGGTTCATTATAGTTTATCCAAAATCAAAAAAGTTAAATTACGCACACGAAATGAAATAAAAAGCGATGACAGCATCTATGAACAATATCAGTGCCACGTAAGCCATTTGGAAACGTTCACTGATATCTATAATAATTCATAGTACAAAGGTTTGTTTGTCTCTTTCTGGCAATTTATTCGAGCATTTTGATCCTTTCCGTGTACTTTATTTTAATTGAATTTTTTTGTCCTATTTGAAGAGCAGAAGTTAGGGGAAAGCACTACATTAACCACTGCAGATTAACGGAAAAGCAAGAACACAAGAGATATGCGGTGGGTAGGTAGGTATCATGAAGTTAGCGCAAGTGGTGGGCTGTTTAAAGATGCAGCTACACCAGGACACAAGTAAGCAAGTCCCCAGGACCAATAATGACCACAGAAGGGCAAGTATGGGGACGAACAAGCCTCTTGGGAAACTTTCCCTCTACCCTAAGACTTTCTGATGGATCACGCATGTTATTTGAGAAAATATCGAGATAACCTGTGTGGAAGGAGGCTGGCTAGACAAACACTACCAAGAAGAGGGTGTTGGCACAGGTCATGGACAGCTGACTCCTTCACGTGGAGAAGAGGGTGAAAGACAAGGGCAGGAAAAAGTTTGTGTTTATCCCACACAGCTGAAGCAGCTCTGTCTCAACACATTTGTATCCCTGGCGCCCCAAGACAACTCCTCTACCTAAAATCACCCCAGTTAAAACACATCAGGAATATATTCTGCATTTATATGTATCCACTTCAGTGTGATAATTATTTTTCTCTTGTTGATCAGTTCTAGAAGTTTTATCTGTTATTTTATCCGCCTCTTGCACATGTTCCATACTTTATGAATATTCCAAATGTTTTCAGTCTCTTTCTTCATTTGATCGCGAAGTCCCGAAGAAGCACTATACTGTACCACACTCCATAGGAACTAGTTGTTTCTTCAGGGGTCCAAAGAGTGTCTTCCTTATATATGTATTAAAAGTTTGTTTTGTTAACGTTATTCTTTGTTTGACTTCTTAATAACAGTTCATGTTATTATTTACTGCACTAGCAAGACCATACACGTATCCATTTAAACAATTGATCGTCTGGAATTTGAGGTGTAACTAACAGCAACACTGGATAAATGAGTGTATTTCTTTATCGAGTTAAGTAAAACTTTGTATTTGTATCTCAATTTATTCATTGCCGCTTTATTATATCATACAGAAAAATCTGTAGGCATACTCTTAATGGAAGAAACTCGCGACTTGCTTCTGCATGAAAGCACCATGACTAGCTAAATTATGACTTCTCAGCAATTTTGGTACGCGAATAATATGCTCCAATTAGAGTTTATATTACACGAGTTTACATCCATATCCTAGACCTAGTCATAGCCAAACCTCTGGCTGAGACGAACATGCTGTTTAATGTGAAGACCAATGGCGACACCGGCCGCTATTCAGCGAAGTGAGTCTTTCAAAGATTTGGTAGGAGAATACAAGATATGCTATAACAACTTTGTATAACAGTGTTTATTGAAGTATTTATAATATTCAAGGCCTATTGCAATCTCACTCTGACTCGAAGTTTCAACATTTTAAATAATTAGATTTAATTATTTGTTTCACTAGGTTCATACTACAAACTACTTTTCATTAATAAGGGAAACGGTGTTAGATTCCTAGACTAGAAACAACATAGCTATTAACAGTGATGCCCAACCTTATGCGAAAGAGAGGAAGGTGAATTTGCCTCCACCTAACCTTCGCCGAGCTGTAGGACACTCATGGAACTCAAAACCAAGCCTCTCTAAAGCTTGGTTACCAGAATGGGTGAAAGTAAATGCTTCATGCACAAAATGAAAGAGTTGGGGTGCAGCGACCAGATGGCGTCATTCGGACATAAGAGACAAGGTAGGGCGTCGCTGGCTATTAGGCTACTCTGGGGTGAAATCTGATACTTACTTATTTTACCTTATATTCTCATACACGCAACTGTCTACTAAAGTATATACAGTATTTATCTTGCTTAATAGTAGTCTCGCCATTCCGTACCTCCTGTGCCGAACAGCTGAGATTTGTTTTACCATATCATAGTAGTGCCCATCTCTTAACGACCACATTCCAGGAAGTTGTAAACCTGTCCCTCAACCTTCTTCCGCTGCTAATGACATGAACACAATAGAGAGGGTCCTCTCAACTTACTCTTAACAAAAGGATCTGCTGTTGTCAAGTCGGTTACTTGGTTGCATTCAGAGTGTTGCTAAAGATTCTGCTTGTTGAGTGACACCTCAGAGCTACCCAAGTAAAAGACGTCACAACATCGTTCACATGAGCAATTGACACTGTAAAAGGCAGTGGAATGAGGAAGGCCGTTAAGGCATGGGTGATACCATAACTCTTGCTATTCATCTATGAGGCGACAACCACCAAACAGTTTAGTGGAATCTGGATTGCAACACCAACTCTGCCGCTCAGCCATCACTCTCGGCTATAACTTCTTTATTGAATATCGGGAAGCTTATTTTGTTTTGTGTTCAGCAGCAACAACAACAACGTGAATTACTCTTAGTAATTAAATTACGCAGTAACAGCTTTAATAGACAATTATTATGATCTGTATGATCTATAAGTGTGTATGCTTAGAAGGGAAAAATCCATTGCATACCAGGGAAAAAAGTGCATATATACTCTAATGTTGATGTTACCAAACTTTTTGACTCGAAGGGCCTCTTCAGAATCGGTTTCACTGGCGCAACTATGTCTCACAAGATCATGGTGGTCAAGTAGTATAGTTCAGAAGAAGCTAAATTCAAGGTTGCAATTTATTTCACAAAATATAATTTCAGTTTTCTTATTTTGATTCTACGTTTAGTTTGATATTATTTGACGTCATTCAATATGTATCTAATTTTATTTTCCTGAACCAGCCTTCGAGCTCCTGTGGAACGTTCGAGGAGCCCTTAGGGCTGCACAGAGCACAGGTTGGGAATCCTTTCTCAAATATTATACATTAAATATGTAAGTCTTGACCATTTTTGACAAGGTCAACGTGTAGAAAAACAGAGCGAACACGTGAAGACCGGACAAAGGTATCCGTGAAGGTGTATTTTACCACTCAAAATTGTCTTGTTTTAATTGACGGGATTTCTTAAACAACTGACATCGGATTTAAAAATTTCAAGCTTAAAATAGACTAAGAAGTAGAATAGTCTAGCAGTATAGAAATAGATTTGCATGAGTTTTAACATTCAAGAAAGTTCTAACGGTATTCAACCTGTTCAAGCTTGGTGAATTATTCAGGTAAATGAATATTAAGATCATTAAGGAGCTCAAATAAAACGAAAATTAAGATCGTGCAAATATGAAATGATCAAAAGAAGTAATAATACAAAAAACAACAAAGAAATAATATTGCTGAAATAGAGAAAAGTGCATGGCATAAGAGAGAATAAGCATTGGATCAAAATATCAAAGAGAAGTGCTGAAAAAGGACAAAAAAGGTATAGAGAAGAAAATTATTTAGTTCAAAAATATCGAAAGAAAATGAGGCGAGAAAGATCTCAGAAAACTGAAGAAATAGAATCAAAGAAACGTTAGTATTAAAGAAAAGTTTATACGTGGAAGGCAAAGAAACACGACTGAAATCAGAGATAAGAAAAGGGATGAACCTAATGAGAGCAGGAGGAAAAAGAGAAGAGAACGGAAGATAAGAGAGGAACGAAGGAGAGGAGGGAGAGGAGGAGAAGAGAGCAGAAAAGGATAGGAGAGGAGGGCGGAGAAGAAAGGAGAAGAATAAAAAAACAGTTCACTGTTGGACATGGCCCTTATTCATCGTTGTGAACGTCGTCTGCTTGTGACAAGTAAGGGCCAAAGGGAGAGCATAGCTTGGAGCTAAAGCTTTGTTCCCTTAGTTGTTATGAAGATAGGTCAGTGACCGAGCAGGCACATAAACTTCAACTTTTAGCGTCCGAAACGAAGTTAGGCTTCGGACCAGAGCAACTGGGACCTTGTTTTGTTGTTAGTAGTTGGTCAAGTTGCAGCTCCCTCTTGTGCACACGACTTCTCCCTTAAACTTCCCTAACACTTGGTTAAAAATCCCCTTTCTTATATAATTGGCACAAAGTGACGCTCGCTGCAGTCTTCCCAACAGAAGATTAACGTCCACTGAGACGCTTCTTCTCTCTGTTATTTGACAGACAAGCTGCTTTACAGCTAGAGCAAATAGTTCTTACATCTAGATCTTTGCAGAATGTTGCTTACATTAGGTGTGCTATTAGTAGGGCTCGGATTTTTGGTGCTAAAAACTTGGCAAATGTCAAAAATGTGCTGAAAATGTCAAAAATATATGCCAAAACAAATGAAACATTTTTTAAGATCTGAATTACTGAGTTAATATATATTTTGTATGTACGTGGTATTCACTAGACTTTATTCATCACCAAGCTCTGTAGAGTTAATAGTATGCGACCACGTGCTTCCTTAAATGTTCCATCGCGAAAGATTGTCGACTGTCACGAAATGTCTTTAATTACGAAAATGATCACTTCAAGCCAGAAGAAATAAGTCTAGCACAATTATAACGTGGAATATCACTCATATCCATAATTTCTTCATGTAGCCCATCCAATTCATCTGAAATTGTACACATTAGATATGTCAAATCCACTATTATTTTCTTTTTAAGGTTTGTGCTGCAAAAATATTAATTTTGTTTCCACATCCTGAACCTTACTATTTGATAAAGGTTGCGCTAACTGCGAGCACTGGTCTGCCATTATAGCTTTACACATGGCTAACAATGCAGGATATTGCCATTACAACTGAAAATACCCTTAAATGCCGCAGCATATTGTTGCACGCGGCAACTTGCACTACTTTTCACTCTGGGCATGTTTAGTCCTTGTGAACTCAAAACTATCCATATGTTACTATACTTCCCAACACCACAACACAACTAGAGGTAGCATAAACTCAGGTTTCACAAATGGCTAATTGACTATACAGCTTAATGGCACCTATAAGTACCAGTGTACAGACTAGCGGGCTGTGAAGTGATAACAGTTATTTAATCAAGCACATGCCGGTGGAGGAATTTGCATTTTTATCTGCGGGTTCATGTAGTTCAAGAAAGCAGGATGTTTATATTTTCTTCCAACTGAAGAGATACTATAGCTGGCATATCAGTTCTTCCAATACTGAATAACAAGTTGCAACATCTGGTCTTTGTAATTGAGCACTATGAATGGTGACTTGTTAAAAATAATTCTGCTGTTGCTTTTATAAGATCTTATGTAAATATGTGGAAATATTTTAAAAGAGGTTTCCTTTATGCGATTTTTGTGTGGGTAATTTATGTGAATCCATGAAAATATTTAGTTACATAAAAGTGCATTTTTATGTGCAATAAAACTTAAAATATTTACTCCATGTGAATATCCAGGTCATTAAACTTAACAGGTGATCCAACAGACTACGAACCAGCTTCGCTGTGTTTAGTCTGTACGCATCCTAGGCGCTCCTCGCCGACTGCCACTGTCATAGAACAGCGCGTATGAAACCATACAACACTTACTACTTTTTAAGGCTTTACTTAATAATTTTATTAAAGGAGATGCTGAAACTGGCCACGGTCGTTGTCCATACATTTTTGGTACCTCTTAAGGAAACTATCCACCACTCGCCGTAGTTCACGTTGAGAAATGCTGGCAATTTGCTGGTGGATATTTTGTTTTAATTTTTCCATGGTGTGTGGGTTTGTCTTGTACACTTTATGCTTTAAGTTAACCCAGAGATAGAAATCGCAGAGGGTTAGGTGAGGTCCGAGGGGGCCACAAATCTCTACTAATTCTGTCCTGAAACACACTTTCAATTGTTCTCATCGAAAGATTAGCTGTATGAGCTGTTGCAAAATCTGGTTAAAAAAGGCAAAATCACGCTCCCTGTCGGTTGATTGTCTAAAAAAAGGGGGGGGGGGCAAAATTGTATTCACGTATGTACAAGCATCAACTGCTGACTCGAAAAAATTGGGCCTATAACTCGTTCTCCGCTAATGAAGAAAGAAATTTTTTCGTCATAAATGGGTATTTCATAAACAATATTAGCTTTCTCAGGGCTCCAATAACGATTTTGTGTACACACGTATCCATGAAGGTGGAACCAAGCTTCGTCAGTGAAAAATATTAAATGTAGGTCAATTTCATCATTGTCTTAACTATTGAGAGTCCTCACAAAATCTGCGCCTAATTACAGGATCAACCGGTTAAAGAGTGTCTGTCACAGTTATTTTACATGGTTTTAACTTCAGAAATTTGGTAGCTCTTTGCAAAGAGCCATAGGAAATATCTGCCTGTTGTGAAAGACGCCTAAGCGATTTATGGGGGGAATTCTCCAAACGATGTCCGAAGTCGCCTAACGTTTCTTCTGTAAGAACCGTACGCCGTCTTTTAGATTTCTGAGTCTGAACACTTCCTGTGGCCTGAAATTTATTGTAAAGTTTATGGATTATTGTACGGCCTGGAACTTTTACACCAGGAAATCTTTCTGCAAATCGCGCTTTCACTTGGCGAGCTGACTGAGTTAACACGTACGAAACATTAAAAAATGCACGTTGTGCAGTGGAAAACAAATGCTGAGCCATAATACGCTTTGTGACTAAGTACAGGACAAAATAATAAAACAGTGGTAATATCTGAGCCACACGATATCACCGTCAGTTCTATACTGCACTTTCAGAGCAGAGAAAAACAAATCAACCGCGCGACCATGAATACATCAGCTGCTGTTATCGTGTTTTCGTCTGCGCAGAGGAAAAACACCGCACCGCGGCGTCTGCCTGTAATTTCAAGTTCGTATTAGGATACAAACAAAATATGTATTTACCTAAGAATCTGAGCCCTAATTATTAGATAAACTTTACTGATTAGGATGAGTGAAGGATAAACATAACGTATAATCTCTGTCAAGAGGTTAGATTGCTGTTTCATAGTTGTGATATGAATTTGGTGAGACAAGCAAGAAAACCCTTAAGAATTAGAAGCAATTGAAATATGTGTAAAACTTCACCTTGTGTCTTTTCTGATGTAGCACAGAAGTTTAGTTTCCTCACAAGCGGAACCGAAATGGTGTATGACATAATCACTAAAACACTTTCACACAAACAACGGGTTGTCATTTCCTACGCATTTCCTTGACGCACAAGAATGTTTTACGTCATTGTGGAAAAACGTCAGAGCTAGCCATCAGCTGCAGCAATGTTTTTCTTTTCTTCTTCTTTTTTTTCCCCCCTACTGGCAAATCTCTCTCAAATGCGAATTCCGTTTGTAAGTAAGGGTAATCCAGATCTAAGCTTCTTTAATCTTTGAGTTTATAAGCACACCACATATCGTCATGGTGTCATGATGCATCTACCTCACATGAACTAAAAAACGTTCCAGAAGTAATAGTCCGAATATCCTGAAATTTGAACTATCGTAAGTGCCATAAAAGTAAATTGTTTCATGCTTACGAAAAAAAAAAAAAGGTTACATCCCTAAATTGTTCAACTTCTTGATATAACAATTATTAATATAAGGACATATTTCAATAACTCAAGCAGTAATACCTGAATAGCGGCATTTATTAACTGCATAACTGGTAAACCGTATGAGATAGACAAAATCTTAACTGCAGAAACAATGTAGATCTCGTTAAGTCACATGATTTATGCCAACTATTCCTTTTTAAATAAAAGTACACACATCAGGGGCGTAGCGTCAGTGGATGTGGGTGATGTGTTGCATACCCTGCCAGTTTTCCTTAGCTAGCTTTTCCTGTTATCTATATACGAATCCAATTGGCGTAACACTTGCTGAGGAGTATGTTTCGAACAACAATCTGCAATGAATTAGTATTGTTGTCGTATCACGCCAAGCATTGAAACTGAGTGGCTTACCTCACGCCAGTCCCTCAAGCCATGTGTGCGCGCAGTGCATGCAACGCAAAAAAAAAAAAAAAAAAAAAAAAAAAAAAAAAAAAAAAAAAAAAAAAAAAAAATTTAAAGAAAAAATTTTTAAAAATGTATCTCGCTTGTTAATGTTAAGGAGGTTTAAAGTTTTTCCAGTATTTTGTTAGGCAGTGAAGGTTAATTTCATATTTTTAACTTCTTCTGTGCCTATCAGAGTACAACAGGCAGCATTTTGAACAAAAGTAGTAGTATTTTGTAGTTTAACGACGCTGTCAATTGCCAGGATCACATCAGCGTCGCCGGTGTGCCGGGATTTTATCCCGCAGGAGTTCTTTTACATGCCCGTAAATCTACTGACAGGCAGCTGTCATTTTAAGCACACTTAAAAACCATCGGTCTGGGCCGGATGTGAACCCGCGACCTTGGGATTAATAGGCCAGCGTCTAACCAACTGAGCCACAGTATTTTGAACAGTAATGTAAGTAACCGTATATGAGAAAATTACACCAGGAAACCGAAGGCAGGGTATGCACATTGCTCATGTGCTTCTGCGTGGTTCACTACGTGTTGTACAGAGAACGCTGAATTTCCTGGAAACCTAGTGCTCCGAGTGCATGAAATTAACAAACTGAGAATGCAGAAAAATAGTGGGAGTGATTGTTTGTTAACTTTAATGTTTGCCAGTTGGATGAATTAGTTCTAGTTCTATAAAAACTATAAAACTTATTTTCTCAAAATTAATAATGTTTATTTAATAAACCGAATCATTACAAAATTTTCTGTTTGCAACATTCTTTTGAGAGTACTTATCTACAACAGAATAATATTTTAAATCATCGCAATTTTGACATATTCATCGTGTGGTGTATATTAGGTACTACGCTGCCAAAAAAATAGATAGAAAAGATAATAAATTTAAAGCTGTTGAAGGTATTACAATGAAAAGTTTAATGTACATTATTTTTTGTATGTATTACATCTGATATGAGTTTGAACAAAATGCCCTACTAATTGTAGAATTTATCAATTTTACCTATGCGTACCCTTAATACGAGTTCAAAGTGCATACCCAAGTCCACACACGACGCTACGTCACTGACATTTATATTATTTTACTTTCTCTACTACGTATAGTAAGTAGGGAAAGTATTGTACTCGAGCCAAAAATTTGATGTCGAGATTTCACCGGAATACATATTTTAAGGCCCCCTGAATAAAAAGAAAGCATTTTTAGAAAAAAAAAGTCCATATGTGTCTATCTGTCTGCGAGCAGCATAACTCAAAAAGGAAAAGTCTGTTAAAAATTAAAGTTGGTACCTATTTAAGTTTAATATCTTTCAAGTATGTGACACACAGATTTTGAAGAAATTCCTCCACCCTAAACTACAATTTACATGAAAAATATTTCGAAAATGTTTATTTTCTCAAAAATGACTCAAACGATTTTGATTAAAATGCCATATGTTTAATATATTTTTATGGCAAATAAAAGTATATTTTGAATTTTCTGGCTACAGCCCATGTAGTCCTATTTACTCTTGATTACTTTTGTATAAGTGGTAAGCCGTAAATATATACCAAATCTTATTACACAAAAAATTTAGATACCTTTAAAATATACAGTTTATGTTCGAGTGATATTTTTTGTGAAGTGAACTACTTCGGAGATAGTCCTTTTTATTTGTCAAGATTTTGCAATACTTATAGACCATTGTTAAACACGCGGTCGTTATTCATTTTATTGTCTCTTGGTCATGCAAAGAGGACGAAATTTCAAAGTCATCATATAGCTTAAAGCCTACTGTATTCTCCTTGCACCTACAGAAAATCAGCAATAAGATCATTTCTACAAACGTTTATTTCAATATGTAAATGTAAACCCCGCGCGACAGCCCACGAAGGGCCAAGGCCTACCGCCCAGCCGCTGCGTCCCCCACCTCTGCCCACTACAGGCGTCATTGGTGAGGTGCAGTACTGGAGGGTGGGACGTGGTCAGAGCCCCGAGCCCTCCCGGCCAGTTATGCGGTCTTCTCGACCTGGGGCCGCTACTTCTCCATCAAGTAGCTCCTCAATTGGTCCCCCCGGGACCTAACGAGGCTGAGTGCACCCCGTGCCAGACCTCCCAGAGGGGATAAAATCCCCATGCTGGTACCGGGGATCGAACCCGGGTCCTCCGCGCCACAGGCAAGCGCGCTGCCAGCTGCGCTACGGAGGCAGCCTTTATTTCAATATGAAGTAGACAATGGAGTAAGTGTCTAAGAATAGTTCGTGCAAGAGTAGAGAAAGTCATGTAAGTGCAATACATCAGATTTTTGTTATTATTTGTGGGCGCTCTTTAGTTGCTGTGGTTCTCAGCGTCCCATTGTATGCTGGGCAATCGCAAAAGGTACAAATATATTAAGGATATGAATGCAATAAATTAAATTGTGACTAAATTCATTCGAATTAGGGTAGAAAAGCATTAGAGCATTGTTAACACAATGTTTGCGTGACAGTGAAATAATAAACCATTTATAGCCGTTCGTCAAGAAGCTGAGCGGCTCCAAATATTTGACCAATTATGTCTTTCGGCGACACGTTCTTTATTGAGAATATTCGTATTGCACATTGTTTATTACACTTATGTAGAATCTCTGATTAACCTTTGTACACCCTGTGTACAAAGCTTACACTTAAACAAAAGTTCAAAATAGGCAAATAGGCAAATTCGAGGTTCTAGCTATCGCTGTTATATAATATTGCTAGGGCTTAACTGTAATGATGCTGTAAAGCCACGCTATCGACTGCAGAAATCTGTCAGAAAGAGACTCTTTTGTCATGCATATATACATAACTTCGGACAAAACAGTTTTCGTTTATAACTTTTAATGAGATGATCCTAAACCATGGTTGCCATCTCTAACTGGCTCTTACGTTCCCGAGATCTAACATCATGGAACACTCCATACCACATACCCTCTTTTGTTGTGGAAGGCACACCCACGTTATCTTGCTGTAGGAAGTTACTGATGGAGAGAACGCATTGTGTGCAGCTGAAGTGTCCGATGAACGTGCAGTTTACTTTTGAGAAAGACAATGCAAGAGCTCACTAATGGTCTCTCCCCTTTCTTAGACTTCGCCAATTAGAAGGGATTAGCGTCCTCTGGAGAACAACATTGCGACTTCCTCCTAATCCTAATCTATACCCCAGGGCAACAGTTTTCTTTGCAGTGTGAATCTCAGCCATGGTACAGATACCGCACTCTACAAGGATTCTTAAGCACTATTCCACTGATATGTGACCAATAATATATATAACAATTTCAAATTTCAATCAATGACAGCTTTCATCCGCGAAAAATTTATCAAATTTCAATATCACCTCCTCCGAATTTTAATTATTACTTCCTTGTGTTGTGATCAGGCTAGAGAATCTAGCTGCACTGTCCTACAGATGCGCAACAGCTTACGTAATTTGAAGCAACAGAGCCGCTAGGTTTAAGAGTAAAGAATGGCTGAATCTCACTTCGGTAAAGCATCTAATGCTGAAATAGATGAAATAATTCGAAGAGAGAAACCTTAGGACACACAATACAACAGGAAATGTGTTTGGAATCAGTTTGACAATACTGCGTGCACAAGGATGACACTAGGTTGGCGGTATTTAATCTGGTAGGCGATGACAAAGGACGCTGATGCATGCCTTTTAAGAGGTTAGCAATTACAATACAGCATTTAAATAACATTTCATAGGCAACGTCATCGTTTAATTCGTGAAGTAGTATTATTACTTAAGATAATTTGTCGCCTATGAACCGCATATTCTGTTTAACTGTTATTGTAGGAATAGCAACTTTATAGGATAATTTTAAATGTAGCTTCTTCAATTATATTTTTTATAATTCCGTGCGTGTTTGATTTACTTTCAATTTGGAACTCCACGTATGATTCTGAAAGTAGTATTTGCTCACAGATGTTTTCAGACTGAAGTTTATCTCAGTTTAATGGTTCTTTCTTTATGCATAACCTCTTGGAAATTTGTAAAGTCGTCACGGAAACATCAATAGTTATATTCCTTGAGAATTTAGCATCTTTAGCAGATACATTTCATCCGACTATGAAGCACCATTGCAGAAAATTAAGGCTAAACAGGAAAGTAATGTAATCCAGTGTTTGTTTTGAGGTTGAAATAGTTCGGGAAAATTGGTAAAGCATCATTATGAATATTTTACTAAATAATATTTTATGTTACAAATTTAAGCAGGCTCCCCAATTAAATTGCTAACTATTTTAGCGATTTTACCCCATTGAAATCAACAAAAATGTGTTCTTAAAACTCCATATGCGCAGCGATTCAACTACAGATATATATTTCCCTATACAGTACTATTACAGTCGATAGCTTGAATCAAATCCAAAGTGCGTCGACAACTGTGCTTCAAATTACATGTACATTCTGCTCTTAGGGATTTGTTGGAGGTATACAGACGGACAAGCGATAACATGAGCTCCGCATTACCTAACATATCTAAACTGTCAACAATAATATGTATTTAATTAATGTTGGAAATTCTGTCAATTGCTGATATAGAGTCTAAATTAATAGTTCTTGCTCTTGCAAGAGACGTTACATGCAATAACCGAAGTGGTACAAAGCGTTTATTCCTAAGTCTCTAAACCTCTGTTTGCAAGGACCGAAACTTTCTGAATCTACTCTAATACCAGCCACGGGTTGTAGTAGTGGAATAGTTTCTAATGGAGGACGTTGAACTCCCGTTTATTGTCTGACCGGAGTTTGCAGCAATGAACTCTGTTCTTCACGAGGCATGAATATTTTAGTGTCTTTACCCACGTATCGGCTTGTAGCTGAATTCCCATTGCAACTTCAGTAATAGAAATGTGAATGAAAATCGTTTTACCCTTCTAACTTATAGCCACGTTCGTTCAACTTCATTTACCGCAGCAGTGCTGGTAAGCAGGTTATTCTGTGTGTGAAGTTATTTTTATTAATACGACAAACGAATCTTAATCGAAAAACTCACATATAATCAACACAACATAGCCAGCTGTTTCCAGATAAGGAGATTTGTATTTACACTGCTACCGTGCAGCTGAGCTGGCGCATGCGTATTCCCACACCATAGTGGATATTATGTAGGTGTAGTGCACTAGTTGAGACAGGTTTTACGAACATTCTACTCGGAGGTCCTCAAACTTGTATATCCGATCAAATTCGTATAATGGAGTATAGAATTGGATGTGATACTTTCCCTATCATAACGTCAGAGTAATGAACTTGTCCATTGGGGGTGAATCTGGATCTGCAGAGAGATGCCTTTCTCCTTTAGGAGGGAAAAATAATGTTTGCAACATTTTTACGGCGTATTCTCCCAATATTTCCAGTGTTTCGAAAGTTCTTCAAAACACATTAATAACACTTTAACTGCATCTGCCTTATGAGAAACACGAGTTACCTTAGTAACTATTAGTAGGCTAATTGTACACGGAAGTACGATACCAAATACCAGCAGCAATAAAGATAAAGGGAAAAAAGCAGAGCAGGAAAGAGAAGGTTTAAAGCTCGATATTGCGAAAGATTTTAGCTGCCGGTTCCCCTCCTGCAACTTTTGATCTCTCGTAATTAACGGTTAAGGTCGTTAGGTTATTATATAGCTGTAAGATACGCCGCCCTAACATAGCATGCAAAAATTGTTGCAGCTCAAAGCGGGTTTAATGACTAAAGCGGGCGCCATGTTTTCCAAATTGAGTTAGGGCCATTAGGTGAAGTCTACCGTTAAGGGAAACAACGACGATGACGACGTTTAAGGGGCTGGTGCGAGCTGCTCGATAAAGACCCGCGTCCTGGTGCACTGAGGAGCTATTTAAGAAAGGATTTCGGTGTTGGGAGCACTACAACGGAAAGAGGGGAATGGATAACGCTTCGTCGCGTTTGCCGTGGATGTCGATATCAAACGTACTCAGGATGGCCAACCTAGCGAATGTGTCGCTACATCTGGCGAATTTTAAATGTTTATGTACCTAAACCTGTAACAGTTTTAAGACTACTAGAGCCAGGTGTGTAATTATAGTTGTGCTAGACCCTAGTTCAAGTACAACTACCCATTAAAACCTGCCAGTGTCATAGCTCAAACGGGTGCTAATAGTAGAACTACTTATATAAATTAAAAGTTCACCTACCAACTAGGCGGCCCGGGTTCAATCCCAGAGACCCGCATGTGGTAATTGTGGTGGACGAAGCGACATCTGACTGGGTTTTCTCCAGTTTCCCCCGCCACTTATTCCACCAATTGCTCCATCATCACCTTTCCATTCATCCATTTCGCATGCATTTCATATAATCCTTTTCCTCACTGTCATACCTGGTGCTGGGCTGATCACCCGCTTCCAGGTCTTCACTCTGTCCGGTCCATAGGTTTATGCTCCAAGTCAGGCGTCTGACCCTAGGCACTGACTTGTAATTCCTAGGGGGTGTAAGTCCTGCATAAGGGGAGGGTAATCAGTTAAAGAAGAAGATCCGTTTACAATTTCTGTGGAAGGAATCACCCAGATTTCAGTCTTAGGATGTTTACAGTTGAAATTTTATAGCTTGTCACTTTTCTTCTGTCCTTTTTCTACAAGACGGAGTGAGGGAAACCCATTATACAACTTTCTGCTGTAATGACCGACACCACTCACACCCTTTTCTTGGCAAAATCAGTTGCCTGATCGACAGTAAAAATAGCAGTGGTGGTTGCGACTGTGATAGAAGCGAACTTTGGTTTTTCTAAGGGTGTAAGTGATAAATTAGGAGTGTTGTTGAACAAATTTAAGAAATGTTATTCAATTTTGTGAAAGTTGCATTTGCCATGTTGTTTGTTACTAACATTTATTGATGGTATTGAAATGTAAAGAAAACTTATAAAGGATTCAAGGAGGTCGTGACAGCAAAAAATTTAAACGTCTTAGCGTTCTCCGATATTTATCAATATTCTGAAGCCGAAAGACGCTCACCATACATAACAGATAAGTAGAACGTGTCTACTAAATATGCTCTCTCGTATGCTAACAATTAAACGAGTATAATAAGACATTATTAAAAATCCTTCGCTATCCTCAAACATGCCATTTCACACAACAAACTGGTGTTAAATAGTACACCATCTGAAGCAATGGCAGCTGCAGAGTACAGCAATCTACAATCTCACAACGTTAACACAACCTCCATGAACAACAGCACTACGAGAAATCTCAGCTATGCTTTAACTTCTCAGACTTCTCCCAAGAAAGAAGAAGCTATCATCATTTAATCCCATAACGGACCTACCATCAGAAACTACGCTCTTGCTATAAGTAAATTAACTGAACCTAGTAACACAAAATTTATCTCACGGATCTCCAACTCCAGAATATGCATATACCTGACGTCATCTAAAGTAGCAGAATCACTGGTTACCAAACACCCTAAAATAAACATAAATAATGTTACTCTTCAGCTCCGTCCTCTAATTACTCCAAACAAAAGAATCGTTCGATCAAATGTATGTCCAATCATACCAAACTCACTCATAGAGACTCACCTAAATGAACATGGAATTAAACTAGTGTCAAACCTTACCTACATAAGAGCTGGCATTTCTGAGCCAGGGCTTTCCCATATTCTTAGTTTCAGACGTCAGTTTTATAATCCACTAATTTGGAGAAATTACCTCCAAGAATACAGATCCTGTATGAAGGCACTAAATATTGGATATACCTAACAATCTGCTTCATCTGCAAGCAGGAAGGCCACTTTGCAAAACATTGTCGTGATGCTGACGGTATGCAAGAAACATATCCTAAGGTCTTAAACAAATACATGTTTCCTGAATTGCCTATCGTACCAAAATCCTTCAGGACCGTCCCCCTTGAACTTGCATATGAAAATGTAATTCTAAGGATACCTTTGTTATATTAATTTGTTATTTAATATTATTCTCATGATTTTGTTTAAATAATTGCAACAAATTTATTGTATGCCACTGTATTATACAAAATAGTCGCGATATGACCTAATTGTTAAAGCGATTCTAAACAAATAAAAAAAATCTATAAAATCAGATGGCAGGGAAGTAATACTTAATGTTCACAAATTCTTTAACGCTGAATGCCCTGTAAACCGGAAAATCAATAATATTTGTGACGAGCATAATCGAAAGAACTGCTGCAGCTTCTCTCACTGTTAAAAAGATTTTAAAAGAGCAAAGTAAAGCCTTACAGAGAAACAGAAGAAAAGCCCCAATAGGTTATCAACATAGACACTGATCGACTCATTTAGTGCCACGGCGATTATTACAACGACTTATTCGTTGGACAGGACGGATTTTCTACGTATTTTACAAGATACAAATAAGACTAAAGGAAAACAACCTGTTCGATGGAAGCATAAGTGCACTAAACAGTTTTGAGAAAAATAAATTTCAAATTTGTAAAAAAAACACGACCGGAAGAAAATTTTCAAAGGAAAGAGACGATGTTTCGAAACGACATCAATTTCTAACGAAAATGAAACAATTAATGTCCACGGGCCATCAAATTCTTTACCTATATGAAGCTTATATTCATATTAACCACACTTAAAGTAAAGTTTGGGTTTGCGAAGGAGATAAACTTGATTTATTTCTCTCTTTGTACGCCCATAGAAAAAGGGCAACGCTTTATAACTTTGCATCAAGGATGTTCAGCAGGTTCCATTCCCATCACCCCTCGAGTTTTAAATCGAAGTCAACCGCAGACTATCATGACGAGATGGACATTAAAAGTTTAACAACTGGTTTGTTTACCAATTATTGCCCAACGTTCCCTCCAAGAGTGTCATTGTTTTCTCGATTCTGTAGAAATAAACAAGGCTCCTACTTCCACATACCTTAAACCAGAAATACAATCCTGACTCCGAAATAATAGCCTTGAATTTGGTACATACTCCACTGAAGTGTTACTATATGAACTTATAAAAATTTATGAAATAAGTCACAGTGTAAGCGCATAGCCATACTATCCTACGACTACCACCATACCATTGTGGCTTAAATACAATAGAGCTCATGTGGACTAAGATAAAAATGATGTGAAACATAACACACCTATTATTTAAGAGTACCAATGTCAAAGAATTGTTTGGTAGTGCAGTGCAGAAGTGATAGTGGAAAACTGGCAAAAGGCTTGCGAACACTAGAAACAACTAGAACAGTTTTATTGCGAAAAGTATGATTCAAGTGATGAGATTATTGACCAATTTTTAATTAATTTAGAAGACTTGGATAATGACTGCGAGGAGCATTTTCAAATATATATGGAAGAGGATGAGAAATACGAAGTAGCAAACCACCAAGAATCCACCACTGGCCCTTCTTGCTCTTTGGAAGGACTGTCTGTTGTATTTCAATAGCCGACCGCTTCAAAAGGATGACAGAGACAGCCAGAGCGGGTGATTATTCTCTTTCTACAAAACGGGTGACAACGTAAAGTGCATACCTACAGTACAGGGCCGGTAAGATGAGCACCCGAAGTGAGAAATGCTCTTCCCCTACAATCACCCTTTCCTTTTTCCTTCTACCTGGCAGGTAAACAGATGGTCAGTCGGCTTTAGGATGTAACGTCCTTTAAGTACATACGTTTGAAATCAAGAGTTGGCTAGGAAAGCACAAAGAGAGGTAAATGACCACTAGAGAATATGAGTGAAGGACATATGACAATGCTAGATGACTCATGTTGCGAATTTTGTACATTTCTAACTGTCAAAAGCAGGTCTAAAGAATTAACATATTTAGTATCTAATCTAATGTTACGTTTTCTTATACAATAGTTGTTATACAGTGCTCATTATTTCCCTTATGCTGCTAATACTATTTCAGTAGTTTCTCTACTGTATTCTCACAAATAAACGTTACAATTTAGCAGAATAGTGTATTGAAATTATTTACAACATACATAGCGTTTCAATGTCCGGCTGCGGACTAAATCTTGCAAAAAGGGCCATACGTAAATAGATCTTCGAAAAGTCTGCAGTCGTTGTCTAACACTTGCACCTCTACTAATTTTACCAAAATACTTCTTATACGCCCTGTAACACAGTAATGTATTTTTCTTTCGAATCATGCAGTTCATCCATCATAACCGATTTTGAAGATCGAAAATGGTGTAGTTTATTCTGTTCTATTTGGCTTCACCGCATTTCGAATTTCCGCTTGAATGTTTCACATAATATGTTAACTGTACAACTTTCTTGTGTTTACGCTGTAAATTAAGATAAGTCCGTTGGGGTAAACAGTTAAACAGTTATAAGAGTCAAATCGAAAATAAAAATATCATCTTTAACTTCCGGAACTGCAATTCCTTTAAGTTGTTAGGAAAATTATATGTATTTCTTTCCGTAGATCGAACATTCTTTGCAACATTTTGCCTGTTTATCCACGTATGGTAAATTAAAACATTCGGAGCCCGATATTGTCAAAAATTCTTGAATCCGTCTATACCGAAGTGCATGAGCTCTGATTAAATTTACAGTCTTAACACAGAGAGACGTTATTCAGAGTAACTGATTTTGCTGGAGTGTTTCTCGGTGAATAATGCAGTGAATGGGTGCTAGAGAAAAATTAATTTTGAGAACGGAAGTTTTGAAGTCCTATTAGAGCTATTTATGCTCCCACAATTGCTGGAGGTACATCTGAAGCTCCGCAGACCAACTTCTCCCATTGAAGCTCAAAACTTTGACGGTATCTACATCGGTGTCTCAAAACTATCTTACTACGGGTATGATCTTGCATTGGATAAATGTCCAGCAACTCTTCGATCACAGGTAATTCTGTGTCAACATAGCTAACAAACATACCAAGTTTCGCCGGATCTTTCATATCAGTGGTTTCGTCTAAGGCAAGGGAAAAATTAACAAATTTCTTTAATTTGTCTCTTAAATGTTCCTCCAAGTTTTTGCTCAGGTCAAAACTCATGTTAGTAATAGTACGCCGTGACAAAGTAACAGCTTCAACGACTTCTACTGCGATATCGAGCATGGTTTAATATACTCTCCATCAAAAAATGGTTTCGAGGCATGAGCAATATGGTGTGCGATTCTGTAGTTGGCACGCAAAGTACGTACTTGTTGCAATATGTGTCTGAGGAACAGCTGAGCCACTCTTACCATCATGTTCTTTTAACTCTTCTAACAATTTCTCACATGCTTCACCTGACAATTTGCTTTCACTATGGTTTCTAGCATGAGCTGCATTGAACGTCTTCTCAGCGTAAAGCTCGTAATGAAACCAATGTTAATATAATATGCCAAAGAGTGTGCTTTACCATCCTGAGGAACAAAGAAAATGTTATTCTCCAGTCCCGATTAAACATTTGTCGTTCACACATGTTGCACATACAAACCACCACTGGTCAACTTCTACGCATCTAATATGTACCAAAATCAACGGTTTAGTTGGGTCTACCTGGTATTGAAACAGAGTAGTGCGGACAAGAGGAAGGCTAAATTAAAATTAAAATGGTGATATATGCTGGAAGTTAGGCTTAACAAGTTCAAAAGTGCGCACACACATCCAGAGAGAGAGAGAGAGAGGGGGGGGGGAAGCCCTTCTGCCCCACAGTGATTTTTTTAATGACAGAATATATATACAGCATATTTCAAAGTGATACCGAACCACGATGTGAACCTTGTGGCTCAGATCCAATGTGATACGGAAATATAGTTTTCAACATCAATAAAGGTACATACACAAAACGCCTCATGGTCAGCCTGGATTAAGCAGTTACCCAGGAACAAAGCCGCGTGTTTGGCTCACGCTATCGGAAGTAACGCAAGGGAGGTTGGGTGCCTTGGAGTGTTTTCGTAAACTCACCGACATGCTGCACAGTGGCTAACTAACATTGTTACGCTAACGAACACATACCCATAGTTATTTGTTTATTCTTCACACATATTTCATCACAACCGGTAATGAATGAAAGGAAATAACTGGGAAAATAAATTAGAATATATACGCAGCTAGTACTAATTTCAGAGGAAATTTAACGTTAGTGATCTTCACGATGGGGGCAAGCAATTAATAAAAACAACAGATGCAAGAATACTATAAGAATACTACCAAAGGATTCTAGACGTAGTTAAACTGAAACAAATCCCTATTGCAGAGAGAAAAGTAGTATATTTTACTGTCACACTAAATGAAACATTTATACATTTGAAAGCAACTTCTAGTTGATATTTACAGTAAGTCGTTGTGAGTTAACTACTAGGATAATAACAATGTACTATAAAGTTAAATCATAAATCCGTTTTGTAACTAGTTTCATTACCTATTAATGAAAATAAACTATGTGTCTTGGGCAGCCATGGGCAGAACGCGTGTTGTGATTACGACTGTAACTGTGGCCTTGACTTGGAATAGCGCTGATTTCACGTCTCCTACCCCAAGCTTTCACGGGTTTCCGTTTTACAAAGGGTTGCACATATTTTAGTAAAACAAAGTACAAAAAATATAATCGTATAGAATTAAACTCAAGGAATAATTTAAAATAAAATTCTGTAAATAAAACATAGGTTCAATTGTATGTTTTGCTGTATTTTCAACTTACATGATATACATAATTGCAGTGTCTCCATTAGTTTCTTTTTCCCCACATATCCGTCAAAGTGCACTGAGAACGCTCTATGAACTCCTTTGCACCCTGCATCAGCTCCAAGAATTCTGGAACATTCTTGAAAGCTGCAAATTCCTCAAGGTCAATCACAACAGATAATGCTTCTCTAAAAGTGCGTATTTCTGATTCCCTTTCGCTGTCTTCGTCATCGTCATCGCCCATTCCTTCCATGACCTCACAGCTGCTGTTTCCAGCAGCAATATCTGCTGCACTTTGTATGTCTCCGGTCGTGGAAAGTTCGTTATCAAAGCACGTAACTATGCATTAAGCATAACGAACATCGGTCTTAGGTTATTTACGCAAAACTATTTATGCAAAACTATTCCGTTTCCTCGTTAGGCTTTTTTCCGGTTTAGAGTGTTATTTAACACAGGAAATTGCTCCGTTCGAGATTTATTTTCCAGTTGTCCAGGTTTCCGGTATATAGGGGTCCGGTTTAGTCAGGTTTTACTGTACCTATAATTGCTTAAAAATACCGAATGACTGAAGTTAAAATTACGCCCTTTTTGTGCATGCTTGTACGATCATTCTGTTTATATCTGACATAAGTTTTAAGCTTGTAATAAACTGTTAGTACCCGAGCGTTAATCTAGTAATTACTAAGCGAGACGAAGCTAG
Source organism: Tenodera sinensis (assembly GCA_030765045.1). Lineage (NCBI taxonomy): Eukaryota > Metazoa > Arthropoda > Insecta > Mantodea > Mantidae > Tenodera > Tenodera sinensis. The sequence goes on from CM060964.1 coordinate 313,262,967, forward strand.
TTCTGACTAGGCAACACTGCAGGCCTGTGATTCGCTACAAGTAATGGAGCCTCGGAAGGTCATATGCAGGAACCCTGCGGCGAACATCAGATGGACTGTTACAGGCAAATCACTTTTAGATGAATAGATAAACCCGAATGAGTTATACTCCATATTTTACGAGTGGAAAAGGCCTTTCAAACTACGATATTGACAATATTTACCAGTGCCCCTTATAGGTTACAATAAAACTTTTGTATATTGATTCCCCTCAATCAAACGAGTGACCTTTAACCGAGAGTTTAATTTCCTAAATGAACTGTTGAGTGATTGATAAATAATTTAGGTCAGCTCTACTTGATGAACTTGAGGGGAAATAAAACTATGCAGCACAAAAGCGCGTTGCTAATCTGGTTTCAAAGCCAGAATACATAGTCGGATATGTTGATTATTTACCGTGGTTCTTTTACATTCATAAAACAAGATAGATTCAGATGCAAAGGTAAATGTGATTTCAGCACTAGGTGAATGCAGGAGAAATTAGAAATTATCGAATTGCATTGGCAGCGTTCAATGAAAGACATAGCATGCAAATGTCACTCATACAATTCAAACGACTGTAAACAGGCTAAATACGTAAAACGTAAAGAAAAAGAATTGTTTAAAGATGAAATCAAAAGCCAATAATACTATCAATACTCTTGCCGCTGTCGGAGTAAATACACAGATAAGATACAAATGAATTGGCCAGATTGCGGGATTAGCCGACCTTCAAATTAAAGCAGCAACATTACCATATGTGTTTCCACACAAATAGAATTAAGCTTAGATTTTTTATGAGCGGTTACGCACTGCTATTATTGATAGTTCCTTCTTGATAAACGCATTTTTTTAATATGAAGTGTATTCTCAAACACCAGACTTGTTACAGGCGGTTATGGTCACCTGAAAACCACAAAATGGATGAGTGCGTGAGTGAGTGAGCGAGCGAGCGAGTGAGTGGAGTTTAAGGGCCTGTCACAACGAAGTCATTTGGGTCCGACAAAATGGACGAGAAGTGTCTGTTTTCAGCATCACTGATCACTGAACGTTTGGTGTGAAATTCTTGGTAATATTGTAAGCGACCCTTATTCTTTGAAGGAACAATTACTCTGAAGCATTTTGCCATTTCCATATTTATCATTTTCCTTTTTAGAAATCATTCCCCGCGAGGACCTCGGTGTGAGAAAAGAAATGTAATATCACCAGCCCTACATTTTGTACTAACGCACATTAACCACTGAACGAGAAAATTGCTAATTGGGTGCTGTACTGTCGTATGGTCATCTCCATCGAGTCGGTGATATGTGCACTTAGTGACAATTACACTCCAATTCTAGGAAACTATCAACGCTTGGGTCAAGCGTAAATCAGGAGGCGGTAGTGGGAGGGGGGGGGGGGGTAGTGGGGGAAATCACCCCTGTTGTTACCTGAAGTTGGGTTTGTTAGTTCAATTTACTCAGACGAGATAGACTGAAGTTTACTTTCGTAAAGTTGTTTTGACATCTGATTTTGTGGAGTTCGCGGAAACTAGCAAGGGTAAGCTGCTGTAGATTTGTAATGGCTATCAATATATACACAATTATACAAGTCAGGGAAACGTCACTCATTGGCGCTGTCTGTATGAAACTGCTAAGGCAGACGACACATTGTTTTGTTAACGTCCTCCAACGTAGTGTCATATCGGACGGTGAATGAATGAAATGGGTGAAATGATACTCAAATGAGCCCAAGATCCATAGAGCTTTAAGTTGCCCGATATTCGTCTTCTCAGGATAAGAAAAAACCACAGAAAGAAACCTTATCCGGATAACTCACCCTAAGCGGGATTAACTCGCGACCACAGGACCAACAACGTCTCTGAACGTTGGAATCGAAAACTGAGCAGTTTCTTATCGAATGCACATCCAAATGTAAGCAGATTAGTTAATACCCTTCAAGAAGATGTCGAATACCATATTCAGACATGTAACAGAAAAGATCTCATTCTAGAAAGCAAAAAACCGAAAAAAATCAGCAATAAAATATGACCAAATAATTAATGAAGCATTGATAATGTTGGAGCAAAATGGAAATCTTATGCCCTTTCTGAATGTAATGATACACGTGCAAAAGATACAGAAAATATATGTTCAGTGTTAAGGACGAAGCATGACAGGACGTAAATAATGTACAAAAATTTGACGGTTCTATTGAAACAAATAATAATACTTAATAATAATAATAATAATAATAATAATAATAATAATAATAATAATAATAATAATAATAATAATAGTAGTAGTAATAATAATCGTAATAATGATGATAAAGATGATAATGATAATGACAATGACAATGATAATCATGATAATGATGATGATGATGATGATAATAATAATAATAATAATAATAATAATAATAATAATAATAATAATAATAATAATAATAATAATAATAATAATAATAATAATAATAATAATAATAATAATAATAATAATAATAATAATAATTATAGTAATAATACTACTAATGATATTAATAATACTAACACTAATAATAATAATAATAATAATAATAATAATAATAATAATAATAATAATAATAATAATAATAATCATCATCATCATAATCATAACGGCAGCAGTAATATCAATAATAATATCCGCAATCATTTTCTTTAGCTAGCAATGGAAAGACTATCAAATGTCCTTGGTTGAGTGTTGCCCCTGGGTAGGCAGCAAGGTAATTAGCGAGGAACCAGTTTTTACCCAGGTGGCTGAGTGCAACTGTAGGTAAGTGCAACTGTCACTAAGTGCAAGTGTCCCAAACTGTCACCCAATATATCAACATCCTTGACTACTTTCTGTGGGGATATGTAGCTAAAACAAAAATATCATATGAAACATGAATATCCGAAACTTCACACTATTAGACTATTAAATGTTAGAAAGAACCTTTCCAAATGAATAGCCAAGGGTTTAGATGTTAATGGAGATTATTTTGAACATCTAATAAAGTAATGTAAAGTAATCACCTGGGTGTTTACTCATTTACATATTCATTTTGTACTACTTTCTGCTTCTACATACTCCAATTGAAAAACTCAACAGTTCACCTTAGAAGAAAAAAATGTTTCATAACAAAGCCTGTTTACTGTTATGGTTTAGCGGGAAATCAATAATCAATAGCAACAAAGCAACAAATTCCTCAGTCGATTCGTACTTTCCCGGTAGACCACAAGGGAATCATACATCATAGATAAATACCCCAAGGGCGACTTACAATAGTGGGTACTTTATGTCCCAGGTTTAAGTAACCTTTAGATGGCGATTATCATTTATTTATGACAACAAACTTACTGCTGGCAGTTACTGCAGTCAGTTTGTTGCCATAAATAAATAATAATTACCATCTTGGTTTCGTTTAAAGTTCTGCAATTGCGCACGGAAAATATTTATCAGACCGCAGTCTGTCAGGTCGTTTCCACCAACACGATCTGGAAGGTGAATTTTATGTATTTGATTCATATATATTCACATGTACACTACACTTGAGGTCTTCTCCTTAGCGCGATGGTGGCGCTGCTGCTTACCAAGCGGGGGGCCGGGCTTCGATTCTAGGAACCAGCGTGGGGATTTTCTCCCGCTGGGAGACCTGTTTCGGGGTGCACTCAGCCTGGTTAGCTCCCTGAGTGCCAGTTGAAGAGCCCCTTGACTGAAAAGTAGCGCCTCTTGGTCAAGAAGACTGCATAACCGGCTGGAAGGGACCGGGGCACTGATCACGTTCCATCTCCAGTACTGTGCCCCATTCAAGACGCCTGTGGCAGGGAGAGGTGGGGAACGCAGCGCTAGGGTGGTAGGCCTTGGCCCGCGTGGACTGATGTGCCACGAGGAGGGGGGGGGGGTTGCACTATATTTGAGTCTACCTGAATGTATGTTTCGGCACGTTTCATTTATGTCCTTTCTGTATATATTTTCCTTCGATTAAAAATTATTATGCGATTGATTACTCCGGTTTCCATGTGTGACACTCCGTCTATCCGTACGGTCCCAAAGTACTCCTGATCACAGAATGAATATAGACGTAAGATTAACGCCGGATGAAACAAACTAATGTAATGCATGGAGGGGTTTCATGACAAAGATACTGTCGGCAAGACGCCTCAGAAGATTATGAACGTCGAGCAGAGGAATCCAAACAGCAGGGCCTTGACGAAAATATGAAAACAAGCCAGCAATGTGCTGCGTGGCGTGAATTTCTCTATTACGGTCCATACACGTCACCTGAGGCGTGAATTCCTTCCCCTGCTTCCATTTCTTGTACTCAAGTTGCCTGCCTGCCTTGCAGCTATTCATTCATCACCAGGCAGGCACAAGTTACCCCGACAAGCCTCTACATTTTAATTACGCTCCGTCTTAAAAGCCAATAAAGTCTTCCTCCTCCCCTCCCTTTCTAAGTATTTCCCTCTTTCCACGGAAAGTTCCCTTCTGCGAGGAAACAGGCCTTACACTTCGTGGAAGTGGGGTAAGTAGCTCCGGTCATCTGCCCGAGAGAGGTTTCTTCACTATAGGATAGATTTACTGAGGATGCTTTCCCCGGAGATACTTCTCCAAAGTTCAACTTACAAAAGTATTTACTTTCCTGTATTTTAATTTAATGTGGCTATGAGAGAGATAAATGGCTTGAAACATAAGGATGCCCTGAGTGCACATCAATAAGGCTCTGGAAGTGTGGTTCACGAACACTTAGTCTGTATACGTCCATCTAATTTTAATTCTTGAAACCAGAATCTCCCTCAAATCTTAGCGAACTTCACCTTCTGCCCGTTATTTATACAGAGGCAATGATAGAGGTTGGTGTTCTATTCGTGTTGCTGTGGGTTCCAGCATTCGTTCCACTTGCCTTAACATCTTTACTCTGGTAGCGTGGGTTCCATATAATGCATCCCTACTTCTTCATAGGGTATTTTACCAACCTTCTCAGCTGGAAGGGGCTTTGGAGCGTTCTGCTTTTTTTGTTGTTTGACCAAGCGGTTGTGTCTGTTATCAAGCCTAGGACTAAATTTGTAGGTGAAAATGACACTTTCGGTTTTTGAATTATATCATATGAATATTCTATAGACCCTTGAAAGCAATGGGTTGTTGGCCCAGAGGCATATATA